>CM034313.1:94184852-94615362 GCA_019925795.1 Dendrobium chrysotoxum | reverse complement strand
AACTAAATAAAAACTAAATAAACTAATAACTAATAATAAAAAACTAAATAACTAATAACTAAACTAAACTAAATAAACTAAAAATAACTAAAACTAAAAACTAATAATAACTAAAAAATAAATAATAACCTAAACCCCAAAACTAAATAACTAAACCCTAAAAAATAAATAAATAATAATAATAAAACTAAAAACTAAACTAATAATAAATAAATAAAATAAAACCTAAACCCTAATAATAATAACCTAAACCTAAAACTAATAAACTAAATAATAAACTAAATAATAATAAAAAACTAAAATAATAAATAACTAAATAAATAATAAAAATAATAAATAATAATAAACTAAATAATAAATAATAAACTAATAATAATAAATAATAATAAAACTAATAAATAATAATAAAACTAACTAATAATAAACTAATAATAATAATAAACTAACAATAAAACTAATAAAACTAATAACTAAATAACTAAAATAAATAAACTAATAAAACTAATAATAATAAATAATAAAACTAAACTAAATAATAATAAATAATAAATAAAAAAACTAATAATAATAAAACTAAAACTAACTAATAAAACTAAAACTAATAAAACTAAACTAAATAAATAAATAATAAATAACTAATAAACTAATAATAAATAAATAAAATAAATAACTAAAACTAATAAATAAACTAAAACTAATAAACTAAATAAAATAAATAAATAATAAAATAATAATAAAACTAATAAATAAACTAAAACTAAATAAATAAATAATAAACTAAAACTAAAAAACTAAACTAAACTAATAAACTAATAATAATAAATAAATAAAACTAATAACTAATAATTAATAAAATAAACTAATAAAACTAAAAATAATAAAACTAATAATAATAAATAATAAAAACTAATAAATAAAATAACTAAATAAATAATAATAATAATAATAATAAATAATAAAACTAAACTAAACTAATAATAAACTAAAAACTAAACTAATAATAATAAATAATAATAATAATAACTAAACTAAAAATAAAACTAAACCTAATAAATAAAACTAAACCCTAAATAAAATAATAATAAAAAACTAAAATAACTAAACTAATAAAACTAAATAAAACTAAAACCTAAACCTAAATAATAATAAATAAACTAAACTAAATAAAATAATAAATAAATAAATAAAATAAACTAAACTAAATAAACTAATAAAACTAACTAAATAATAACTAATAATAATAAAACTAAATAATAATAATAAATAAAACTAAAACTAATAATAACTAAACTAAACTAAATAATAAATAAATAATAATAAATAAAAACTAAATAAATAAATAAACTAATAATAATAAAAAACTAATAAAACTAAAACTAAAAACTAAAACTAAACTAAAAACTAAACCTAATAATAAAACTAAACTAAAACTAAAAATAAATAATAATAAACTAAATAAAAACTAAATAACTAAAAATAACTAATAATAAATAATAATAATAAATAAATAACTAAACTAAAATAAAACTAAACCCTAAATAAAAAACTAACTAATAAAACTAAACTAAATAATAAATAATAAAAAAACTAAACCTAAACCCTAAAACTAAAATAAATAATAAACTAATAACTAAATAATAATAAACTAAAAACTAATAAACTAAATAAACTAAATAAAACTAATAATAACTAAACCCTAATAAAAATAATAAATAAATAATAAAAACTAAACTAAAACTAAATAAAACTAATAATAAATAAAACTAAAACTAATAAAACTAATAAATAAACTAATAATAATAATAATAACTAAAAATAATAAATAATAAATAATAATAATAAATAATAATAAATAATAAACTAAACTAAACCTAATAAATAATAATAAACTAATAAAACTAAATAAAACTAATAATAATAAAACTAATAATAATAACTAAATAAAACTAAATAAAACTAAAAAATAAATAAATAAAATAATAAATAAAACTAAAACTAATAACTAATAATAATAAAACTAAAACATAAATAATAATAATAATAACTAACTAAAAACTAAAATAAATAAATAAAATAAACTAATAATAAATAAAAACTAAACTAAATAAAACTAAAACTAATAATAAAAACTAATAATAATAAACTAAACTAAAACTAATAAAACTAAATAAATAAACTAAAAAAACTAAAACTAATAACTAAACCTAAACCCTAATAATAATAACTAAACCTAATAATAATAAATAAATAAATAATAAATAATAAATAATAATAAATAAAACTAAATTAAATAATAATAAAACTAAAACTAAATAACTAAAACTAAACCTAAACCTAAACCCCTAAAACTAAAAATAAAACTAATAAAACTAATAATAATAAATAATAAATAAAACTAATAATAAATAAATAATAAAACTAATAAATAAAACTAAACCTAAACCTAAACCCTAATAAATAAACTAATAAACTAAAACTAAATAATAATAAACTAAATAATAAACTAATAAATAATAATAAACTAATAATAAAATAATAATAATAATAATAAACCTAAACCCTAAATAAATAAAAACTAAAAATAAAAATAAATAAAACTAAACTAAATAAAAATAAATAAAAACTAAAAATAATAATAATAAACTAAATAATAATAATAATAAACTAAAAAAACTAAACTAAATAAATAATAAACTAAAAATAATAATAAATAAACTAATAAACTAAACTAAAACTAAAACTAAAACTAAAACTAATAAACCTAAACCCTAATAAATAAATAATAATAAAACTAATAAATAAATAATAATAATAATAATAAATAATAAAACTAAACCCCCTAATAACTAAACTAAACTAAAAAAATAAAATAATAAATAATAACTAAATAAAAACTAAAACTAAATAAATAATAATAAAAATAATAAAAACTAATAAAACTAATAAATAACTAAAAACTAAACTAATAACTAAATAAAAACTAAAATAATAATAAATAATAAATAATAATAAATAAAACTAAAATAATAATAAATAATAAAACTAAACCTAATAATAAAACTAAAACTAAAACTAAAATAATAAATAATAATAAAATAACTAAACTAAAACTAATAATAATAAATAATAAATAAAACTAAAACTAAAACTAAAACTAATAATAATAAATAAATAAACTAATAAACTAAACTAAATAATAATAACTAAAACTAAACTAATAATAAAACTAAAACTAAACTAATAACTAATAATAATAATAAAAATAAACTAAAACCTAAACCCTAAACTAAATAAAAACTAAACTAATAAACTAAATAAATAAATAATAATAAAACTAACTAAATAATAAACTAAACTAATAATAAACTAAAATAATAAATAATAAATAATAATAAACTAAAACTAAATAATAAACTAATAATAAATAATAATAAACTAAATAAACTAATAATAAAAACTAAATAATAAACTAAAATAAAACTAAACTAATAAATAAATAACTAAAACTAACTAAACCTAATAATAAAACTAAATAAAACTAATAAAACTAATAAACTAAATAAAATAATAATAAATAAAACTAAAAACTAAAACTAAAAATAAATAAATAAAAAACTAAAACTAATAACTAACTAACTAAATAATAATAATAATAAAAACTAAATAATAAACTAAATAATAAATAATAACTAATAAATAAATAATAAATAAACTAAAATAAAACTAAAACTAAATAATAATAAAACTAAACCTAAACCCCTAAACTAAATAATAAAAACTAATAAATAATAAATAATAATAAAAACTAATAATAACTAAAACTAAATAATAATAATAAATAAATAAACTAAACTAAATAACTAACTAATAACTAATAATAATAAACTAATAATAAAAACTAATAATAACTAAATAATAATAATAAACTAAAAAAATAAAATAAAACTAAAACTAATAATAAATAAAATAAATAATAAAACTAAAAACTAAAATAATAAAACTAATAATAAAAACTAAACTAAACTAAATAAAACTAAAACTAAAACTAAAACTAAAACTAATAAAACTAATAACTAACTAAAAACTAAAACTAAAACTAAACTAATAAAACCTAAACCCTAAAACTAAATAATAAATAAAACTAAAAAACTAAAAAACTAATAATAATAATAAATAATAAATAATAATAAAAAACTAAACTAAAATAAAACTAAATAAACTAATAAACTAATAAATAACTAATAAAAATAAACTAAACTAATAAAAATAAACTAAACCTAATAATAAAAATAATAACTAATAATAATAATAAACTAATAAATAATAAATAAAACTAATAAAATAAACACTAAAAAACTAAAAATAAAACTAATAAATAATAATAACTAAAATAATAAACTAATAATAATAAAACTAAAAATAATAAACCCCTAAACCTAATAATAAATAACTAATAATAAATAAATAACTAAACTAAATAAAAATAATAAATAAAAAATAATAATAATAATAAAACTAAAACTAATAAACTAAACTAAAACTAAATAATAACTAATAATAAAAATAATAAAACTAAAATAAACCTAAACCCTAAACCTTCGTAGACCGTTTATGGAAGAAATTCGTAATTTCTTTAAGAGCTTGCATCTTACGGGAATGTTTTCTGTCTCTCTGCTCGACGCTAGGCATATATTTATCAATCTTTCGAATGAATTAGATTACAGTAGAGTATTTTTAAGGAGATCTTATTTTGTGAAGAATTGTCAAATGAGGTTACTTAAATGGTCGACAGATTTTGACATACATGCGGAATCTCCTATTTGTCCTGTTTGGTTGTCTTTGCCTAATCTGAGAATGCATTTTTTTAATCTTCAAATGTTGCAAGCTATAGGTTCTATATTTGGTCGACCACTTCAAGTGGATCAGGCTACTGCTAATAAGTCTAGGCCATCGGTTGCTAGAATTCTTGTTGAAATAGATATTACCAAAGAATTTCCTAAGGAAATTTGGCTTGGTCAGATGTGAATGGTTATTTTCAGAAAATTGAATTTGATAAATTTCCTGTATTTTGTTCACATTGTAAATTGCATGGACACGATGTTAATAACTGTTTTATTTTGCATCCTCATTTGAAAAATAAGGCTGGGAAGGAGAAAGATCCTATTATTTCTGTTAATGATTTAAATTCTTCTCCTATCAAAGAACAGATTTATACCAATTCTTTAGATGTATATTTAAAGAATGTGGAAAGGGAATTGGAAGAACTTAAAGATCCTATCAATGTTAGTGAAACTAACAAAGATTCGGATAGCTTAAGTTCTTCAAAGGACAAGAATTTGGATCTTGTTATATATGATGAAACTATTGCTGTTCATAATAGCTCTTTTATTACTAATCCGATGAGTCATAAAAAGTTGGAACTTCTTGTTTCTAATTCTTCTTCTACTAAAGAAGATGTTTCTTTATCTCCTGAGAAAGAATTATGTGTTCAAAACAATTCATGTGCTGTTAATTTTACTTCTTTTTCTGGAAATGAAGTTATTTCCTTGGACAATGTGGATGTGAGTAATGATTTGGAGGAAGGTGAATTGGACTCTGGTGTTGTTAGTGAAACTGAATTATTAGTGGGCAAGAACAAGATTTGGCACTCTGTTTACAATACTAGAGGGAAGAGTAAAAAAGGAAAGGATTCCAGCAAAGGTAAATCCATTGCTAAATCTAATTCCTTTCATAAATAATGATCAATTTTTTACTTTGGAATGTGAGAGGGGTTGGATCCCTTTCTATTAAGAATAGAATTAGAAGTTTATGTCGTACTTATCATGTTGAGTTTTTATCTGTTATTGAACCTATGATTTGCTATACTAAAATTAAATTCGTTGCTAGATTATTGGGTTTTGATAATTTTTTTGCTAATTCCTCTAACAAGATTTGGTTGTTTTGGTCTAAGAATGTCACTCTTAATGTGATTGATGATTTAACTCAAGTTGTCAATGTCTCTATCTCTTATTTTGATGTTTTGGTTAAAGGCTCCATTGTTTATGCTTCTTGTAATATAAATGAGAGGAAGAATCTTTGGGAGCAACTTTTTTCTTTTTCTTCTAACATAAATGAACCTTGGTTCGTGGGAGGGGATTTTAATACCATTTTGCATGCTAATGAAAGAAGAGGGGGAAATCCTCCTAAGATGCATTCTATGGAAGATTTTTCTAATATGATTATGGATTGCAATCTTGTGGATGTTGGCTTTGTTGGTTCTAATTTTACTTGGAACAATGGTAGATTATGGCAAAGATTGGATAGAGTTTTATTCAATCATTTCTGGATTGCTAAGTGGCATTTTACTTCGGTTGAACATTTGAGTAGAACTTTATCTGATCATTGTCCTTTATTAATTTCCTTGAGAAAGGAAAATAGTATTCCTAACTATATCCCCCCTTTTAGATTTCAGAATATGTGGACTCAACATCCTAAATTTCTTAATGTTGTGGAGTCCAATTGGAATGCTTCTCTTGTTCCTGATAATTCGGTTAAAGGCATGGTTAGATTATGGCTAAAGCTTAAAAGACTTAAGCAATTCTTGAATTGGTGGAATAAGCATCATTTTAAAAATATTTTTGCTAACATTGATGAAATGGAGAAGAAAGTTTGTATGTTGGAAAATTTATCTTCTAATGATCCTTCCTTTTTAACTGAATTAAACTTAGCCAAGGAACAACTTATTCGGTTTCAGGATATGGAAGAAACTTTTTGGAAACAAAAAGCGTCTTCTAATCATATTTCGAATGGGGATCGTAATACGAAATATTTTCATGCCTTAGTCAATAAAAAGAAATCTCTAAATCACATAAAAAAGATTAAGGATGATAATGATGCTTGGATTTCTGATTCTCTTCTTTTTGATTCTGCTTGTAAGCATTTTTCTAAAATCCTTTGTAAAAATGATATTATTCAGCAACTCTCTAATCCTCATCTTATTGAAAAAATTATTTCTATTGAGGATAATATTGCTCTTACTTGTCTTCCTTCTGAGAATGAAATTTATTCTGCTTTATTGTCTATTAATGGAGATTCTACTGCTGGTACTGATGGTTATTCTTCTCTCTTTTTTCAAACTTGTTGGCAAATTATTAAAAATGATTTAATTGATGCTGTTTTAGATTTTTTCAATGGTACTACTATTCCGAAGTTCTTTACTTCTACTGCTTTGGCTTTAATTCCTAAAAAGGATAATCCTGAAAGGTGGAGTGATTTTAGACCTATAAGTCTTTGTACTTGTTTTAATAAGATCATTTCCAAAATCATTGCTTTAAGAGTTGGTCCTTTATTACCTAATCTTATCTCTCTAAATCAGACGGCTTTTGTCAAAGGTAGATTAATATCTGATAATATTCTGCTTACTCAAGAACTTGTTCATGACATTGATTTGAAAGTGAGAGGTGGCAATATGTTGTTGAAAATTGATATATCCAAAGCCTATGATTCTATTTCTTGGAATTTCATATATAAGGTGTTGGGTCTTTTTGGTTTTTCTGAAAAGTTTATCTTCCTTATTCAAAACTTGGTGAACAATAATTGGTTCACTATTTTGATTAATGGTGTCTCCACTGGTTTTTTTCAATCTACTAATGGTCTTAGACAAGGAGACCCCTTATCTCCTTCTATTTTTATAATTGCCATGGAATATTTTTCTAAATGTATTGAAGCCATGTTTCAGTCTTATCCGAGCATGTACTTTAGGACCAAATCTGGTTTCCCCATTTCTCACTTATGTTTTGCGGACGATTTTATCATCTTTTGTAATGGTAGTATTAATCATATTAAGAAAATGAAAAACTTATTGGATTTTTTCTATTTGGAAAGCGGTTTAGCTATTAATGAATCTAAAAGCTCTTTCTTTACTTCTTGTTCTACTTCTTTGTCTAAAATCAATAGAATTTCTATTATTACTAACTTCTCTCATCAACAACTGCCTTTTAAATATCTTGGAGCTCCCATCTTCAAAGGTTTGAAAAAAGATCACCTTTTTGATGAGATCATTAAAAAAATGTGTAATAATATTTCTGCTTGGGAACATCATTTTTTGTCCTTTGGTGGTAGACTTACTGTGCTTAAAAGTACCCTTAATTCGATGCCTTTTCATCTTTTTCAAGTTGTTAAGCCTAATATTTCTACTATTTTGCATATGGAAAGGATCCTTAACAAGTTTTTTTGGGGTTCTCGATCTAATGTGAATCGTATGCACTGGACCTCTTGGAATAAAATTTGTGGGCCTTTAGATGAGGGTGGTTTAGGCTGCAAAACGATTTCTGATTCTATTACTTCCTCTTCTTTAAAAATGTGGTGGAATTTTAGGAAAAATATTAGCCTCTGGGCTTCTTTTATGCATTCTAAATATTGTTTTGGGAAACATCCTTTATGTTGTTTTTACAAACATGGTGATTCTATGATTTGGAAAAGATTATGTGGTATTAGTTACAAAATGGAATCCAATATTGCTTGGGGTATTAATTCTGGAAACTCTTTTTTCTTTCAAGATAATTGGCTGATGGATAGTTCTATTGATAACATCTTAAACACTTCTTCTACTTCTTCTATTAGAGTTAAAAGTTTTTATATCAATAAGACTTGGAACATTGATGCTCTGTTGGATTTTATTCCCATGGATATTGTTTCTAAAATCCAAAACCTTACAATTGACAATGAGAAGCCTGATCAAATTATTTTTAAGCTTTCTTATAATGGTAATTTTATTTTCAAAGATGCTTGGAATTTTATTAGGGTTAATTCCGAAAAAGCTATGGTTTTTGAGAAAATTTGGAGTAATAACATTCCTACTTCTTATTCTATTTTGATTTGGAGAATTTTGAAAAAGTTAATTCCTGTTGATTCTATATTGTGGAATAAAGGTTTTTACCTTCCTTCTAAATGTCTTTGTTGTTTTCATATTGAGAATATTAATCATGTTTTTGTGAATGGGTCTATTGCTGCCAAAGTTTGGCTTTGGTATGATTCTTTCTTTAATACCCATAATTATTCTGGCCACTTGACTTTTAATCATTGGCTCACTGTTATTTCTCATAATTCTCCTAGAGGTCATATCAAAATTGTGATGGCTGTTTGTCTTATTTGGTTCATTTGGATGGACCGTAATGATGCCAAATATAGAAATGTGCCTATGAATCATAAAAGGATCATTGCTAGAACGCTGGATAAGATAAATTGTCTTTACAAGGCTGATTTAATTAAAAATTTCCAATTTCGTGGTTGCAAATTTATTATGAAAAAGTTTAACAACAATTTTATGGAAATTTTTAAGGAAGACTGTTTTAGGTTTGTCATTTGGAAAAAACCTAAGGAGAATTTCATTAAAGTGAATACTGATGGTTCTGCTTATAAGGAAAAATTTGGTTATGGTGGCATTTTTAGGGATTATAAAGGTAACATGATTCTTGGCTTTGCTTCTCCTTTGAGAAAATCTAATGCTATTCATGCTGAATTTATGGCTCTTAAGAAAGCCCTTCAGATTTGTTTATCTAAAGGTTTTTTTAGAATATGGATTGAAATGGATGCCTTATCTGTTATTCAATTTATTCTTCATAATAGATTTGGCAATTTTGATAATTACTATATTCTTAAAGATATTAAAAGAATGTTATCTCATCTTGATTATAAGATTTCTCATATTTGGAGGGAAGGTAATACTTGTGCAGATTTTCTTGCTAAAATGGGTACTGATTTACAGCAATTTCAATTAATTTTTTATTCTGATGCTCCTTTATTATTGAGAGGTATGATTAATTTGGATAAATCTGGCCTTCCTTATTTTCGTTCCAGGTAATGTTTCTGGTTCAATTTTGCTTATGGGTGAGTATTGGTTGTAGATTGGCAATGATGTTTTTTTACTTAATCTTTTTATGGAATGATATTTATGCCATTTCTTTGAGAGTGTGCTCTTTATTTGGTTGGAGGGTTTTATGTTGGCTGGTTCTTTTGGTGGTTTTGGGGTTGTGAGTCCTTCTTGGAGAGCTTTGTGGTTGGCTTCGGCTTTGGCTGGGTTGTTTATGGTTTCTGTGTGGTGGGTTTTGTTGGGGCCGAGAGGTTTCCCTTTAGTGCCTTGGGTTCGTTTGGCTGCTTGGTTGTTTGGTGGTTTCTGTTTTGTGGGTGGTTGGGCTTTCTGTTTAAGGTTTGGTTGCTTTGGTTTTCTGGTGGAGGTTCTGTTCTTTGTGTGTTGGTCTTGGGTTAGTTTCTGTTTGGCTGTTAGCTTTGGTCTGGTTTGGAGGTTAGTTTTTGGGGCTCTAGCTTGTGGCTGTTTCCTATTTCCCTTTCTTGAAGAATTTTGGTATTTTATTTATTCCATAAATGATTTATTGATACTATACTTCTCTGAGCCAATCAACTCTATTATTCATTCTATTAGCAAATTTGAATTGGTTTATATCCTCTTTTTATGTTCCTTTGTTTTTTTTTCATTACTTTTGTTTAAGTTGCTTGCAGGTTTGCAGTTTCCTTTGGGACTCCTTTGCCAAGCTTTTATTTACAATTGGAGATTATTGGAGAGAATTGAGAATGGGTGGATGGTTGGTGACCTTTTGTGGAGTTGCTTTCTTTGCTGTTGGAGCTTTTTGGCCTTAGTCTAGATGGTTTTTTTTTTGCTTTGGTTGTTTGTTTTGTTTTTTGGTGTTTTTTGTGTTTTGCTCTAGATTGTACCTAGGTTCCTTGTATGTGGTTTAGCTTAGGACTTTTGGCTCTTAGGTTTTTATTTTTTCTTTTTATTGTAGCTCTTTGAGCAGTAGAAGAGCTGAAAGTCCTTTTAAGGTCTTTTGTACTATTTCTTTCTGAATAAACGCGGAGGCCCCTACAGTGGGTTTTAACCAAAAAAAAAAAAAAAACCCTAAACCCTAAACCCTAAACCCTAAACCCTAAACCCTAAACCCTAAACCCTAAACCCTAAACCCTAAACCCTAAACCCTAAACCCTAAACCCTAAACCCTAAACCCTAAACCCTAAACCCTAAACCCTAAACCCTAAACCCTAAACCCTAAACCCTAAACCCCTAAAACCCTAAACCCTAAACCCTAAACCCTAAACCCTAAACCCTAAACCCTAAACCCTAAACCCTAAACCCTAAACCCTAAACCCTAAACCCTAAACCCTTAAACCCTAAACCCTAAACCCTAAACCCTAAACCCTAAACCCTAAACCCTAAACCCTAAACCCTAAACCCTAAACCCTAAACCCTAAACCCTAAACCCTAAACCCTAAACCCTAAACCCTAAACCCTAAACCCTAAACCCTAAACCCTAAACCCTAAACCCTAAACCCTAAAACCCTAAAACCCTAAAAAACCCTAAAAAACCCTAAACCCTAAACCCTAAACCCTAAACCCTAAAACCCTAAAACCCTAAAAAACCCTAAAAAACCCTAAACCCTAAACCCTAAACCCTAAACCCTAAACCCTAAACCCTAAACCCTAAACCCTAAACCCTAAACCCTAAACCCTAAACCCTAAACATTGAAAACCCTAAACCCTAAACCCTAAACCCTAAACCCTAAACCCTAAACCCTAAACCCTAAACCCTAAACCCTAAACCCTAAACCCTAAACCCTTAAACCCTAAACCCTAAACCCTAAACCCTAAACCCTAGACCCTAAACCCTAAATACCCTAAACCCTAATCCCTAAACCCTATACCCTATACCCTATACCCTAAACCCTATACCCTAAACCCTAAACCCTAAACCCTAAACCCTATACCCTAAACCCTAAACCCTAAACCCTAAACCCTAAACCCTAAACCCTAAACCCTAAACCCTAAACCCTAAACCCTAAACCCTAAACCCTAAACCCTAAACCCTAAACCCTAAACCCTAAACCCTAAACCCTAAACCCTACACCCTACACCCTACACTCTACACCCTACACCCTACACCCTACACCCTACACCCTAAACCCTAAACCCTAAACCCTAAACCCTAAACCCTAAACCCTAAACCCTAAACCCTAAACCCTAAACCCTAAACCCTAAACCCTAAACTAACTAACTAACTAAACTAAATAAAACTAAACTAAAAAAAACTAAAACTAAAATAACTAAACTAAATAACTAAAATAACTAAACTAAACTAACTAAAACTAATAACTAACTAAACTAAAACTAAACTAAACTAAATAACTAACTAAACTAAAAATAACTAACTAAAAATAACTAACTAAAATAACTAACTAACTAAACTAAATAAAAACTAAAAACTAAACTAAACTAAACTAAATAACTAAACTAACTAAACTAATAACTAAAACTAACTAAATAACTAACTAAAATAAATAACTAACTAAACTAACTAAACTAATAATAAAACTAAACTAAATAACTAAACTAACTAAATAACTAAACTAAATAAAATAACTAAACTAACTAATAAAATAACTAAACTAAAATAACTAAAATAATAACTAAACTAACTAACTAACTAAACTAAACTAACCTAAACTAAACTAACTAACTAAATAACTAAACTAACCTAAACTAAATAACTAAACTAAACTAACTAAAACTAAACTAACTAAACTAATAACTAAATAAAATAATAACTAAACTAAAAAAACTAACTCACTAAATAAAATAACTAATAACTAAACTAACTAAAACTAATAACTAAACTAAATAACTAAACTAAACTAAACTAAACTAAACTAAATAACTAAACTAATAACTAAACTAAACTAACTAATAACTAAATAAATAATAACTAAAATAAAAACTAAAATAACTAAACTAATAAATAACTAATAACTAACTAAACTAACTAAATAACTAAAAAAACTAAACTAAACTAACTAACTAATAAAATAATAAATAACTAAACTAAATAACTAACTAAACTAACTAACTAAACTAAAATAACTAACTAAACTAACTAAATAATAATAAATAACTAAAATAAAAACTAAATAAAAATAAAACTAAACTAAACTAAACTAAACTAAATAACTAAACAAAACTAAATAAAATAATAAAATAACTAAACTAACTAAACTAACTAAAAAACTAATAACTAAACTAAAAAAATAAAAATAACTAAAATAACTAAAATAACTAACTAAACTAAACTAACTAAAAACTAAACTAAAATAACTAAACTAACTAAACTAATAATAACTAAACTAAACTAAAAAACTAAACTAACTAAATAAAATAACTAACTAAACTAAACTAACTAAACTAAACTAAAAATAACTAAAATAATAACTAAACTAACTAACTAAACTAAATAATAATAATAACTAACTAAAATAAATAACTAAACTAACTAAAAAAAAACTAACTAAAACTAAACTAAACTAACTAAAAACTAAACTAAACTAAATAAATAACTAAACCTAAACTAAATAATAACTAAAACTAAAACTAACTAAACTAACTAAAATAAAATAACTAACTAAACTAACTAACTAAAAACTAAAACTAACTAAACTAATAATAAAATAAAAATAACTAAACTAAACTAAATAACTAACTAAAAAAAAATAAATAACTAATAACTAATAACTAACTAAAATAACTAAACTAACTAAAAAATAACTAAACTAAATAAAAAATAAACCTAAATATCGCGTTCTTGGAGTTCTTGGAGCTTCCCTTTGGCGATTTTAGGGCGATTTGCTTTTCCTCTCAAGATTTGGCTGAAATTTCGTTTGATTCCTGTTCGGTTTGCATCTCCATCTCTTTTCCTTGTGGTTTTCCTATTTTGTTTTCAGCTTTGTTATGCCGTCAAGCCCGTCTAGGGTTTCGACGGTGGATTGTGATGGGGAAGATTCATCTCGAATCTTTCTTAATAGAGATTTAGCCTTAGACAAAGATTATTTCTCTTGTTTTAATCATTCTTTTGAGATTATGGAAGGCAATAGATCATCCTTGAAGGATGAATCTAAAGTGGAGGGCAAGAAGATTTCAGAGATCTTGCCAAACGTCCCTAAGAAAGTTTCATTGCCTAAGTCCTTTAAAGAAGCTTTATCTGGAACAAATAATTTGGAGAATTCTGGTATTTCTATTTCTTCTTCTTCTTTTAATGGGATGCCTGCTCTGTTGTTGTCCGAAAGTGATTTACAAATATTGGCTGAGCCATATAAATTTGCTCTAGTTGGTAAATTTACATTTCGAATACCTTATATGGAAGATATTCGGAAATTTTTTCATAACTTACATCTTACAGGAACTTTCTCTGTCTCTCTTCTTGATGCTAGGCATGTCTTTATTAATCTTTCTAATGAGTTGGATTACAATAGAGTTTTTTTGAGAAGATCTTATTTCGTTAGAAATTGTCAAATGCGTCTCTTGAAATGGTCTACGGATTTCGACATTCATGCGGAGTCCCCAATTTGCCCTGTTTGGTTATCTTTACCTAATTTGAGAATGCATTTCTTTGATATTAAAATTTTACAAGCCATTGGTTCTTTGTTTGGTAGACCACTTCAAGTGGATCAAGCTACTGCTAATAAGACTAGGCCATCTGTTGCTAGAATTTTAGTTGAGATTGATATTACTAAGGATTATCCCAAAGAAATTTGGTTAGGTTCTGAGACATTTGGATATTCTCAAAAAGTTGAATTTGAAAAATTTCCGATTTTCTGTTCTCATTGCAAGTTACATGGCCATGATGTGAATAACTGTTTTGTTTTAAATCCCCATTTGAAAAGGAAAAATGAGCATCCTAGTACTGATACTAATCCTGTTTTGATTATTAACAGCAATACTCCTAATTCTCCTATAAAAGAACAAAATCTTGCTAATTCTTTAAATGATTATTTAGAGAAGGTGGAATCTGATTTAAAAGAACTTAAAGATCCTATTAATGTTAGTGAATCTAACATTGATAAGGATGATTTTAGTTCTTTTTCTAAGGAGGTTAATTTGGATATTGTTTTGTATGATGAAAATGTTGCTTTGAATAATGCTATTCTTATTGATGATGCTATTCCTTGTAAAAATTTTGAATATGTTGTTGTTAATTCTTCTTCTTCCTCTAAGGAAGAATTACCTGCTGTTGATTCTTTGCATAATTCTGATAATGTCTTTTGTTTGGAAAGCAATTCTTGTGCTTTAAATAAGTCTTCTTCGTCGGGTAATGATGTTAATTATTCTGATAAGATGGATGTGAATAAAGAGCTGGAGGAAGGTGAGTTTGATTCGGGGGCTCTTAGTGAAACTGAATTGTTAGTTGGAAAGAATAAGATTTGGCATTCGGTTTATAATACGAGAGGGAAGAATAAAAAAGGAAAGGATGTTAGTAAGGCCAAGTCCATAACTAAATCTATTTCTTTTCATAAATAATGATCAATTTCTTATTGTGGAATGTGAGAGGTATTGGTTCTCTTTCTATCAAAAATAGAATTAGAAATTTATGCCGTATCCATGCTATTGAATTCTTAGCTATTTTTGAACCTATGGTTAACATTGCTAAAATTTCTCATGTTGCCAGAATGTTGGGTTTTCAGCATTTTTTCTTTAATTCTTCTAATAAAATTTGGTTATTTTGGTCTAGGAATGTCACTTTGAATATTATTGAAGACTTTTCTCAAGTTGTTAATGTTTCTATTTCTTATTTTGATGTTT
Organism: Dendrobium chrysotoxum; assembly: GCA_019925795.1. Lineage (NCBI taxonomy): Eukaryota > Viridiplantae > Streptophyta > Magnoliopsida > Asparagales > Orchidaceae > Dendrobium > Dendrobium chrysotoxum. The sequence continues at coordinate 94,599,746 of CM034313.1, read as the reverse complement.
GTGTTAAGGGATCTTTAGTTTATGCTGCTTGTAATAAGATTGAGAGGAGAATTCTTTGGGAACAGATTGTTAATTTTTCTTCTAATCTTATTGAACCTTGGTTTGTTGGTGGTGATTTCAATACTATTTTGAAGGCTAACGAGAGGAAAGGAGGTAATCCTCCTAATATGAACTCTATGGAAGAGTTTTCTAATATGATAATTGACTGCAACCTTCTGGATATTGGCTTTGTGGGTTCTAATTATACTTGGAACAATGGTAGACTGTGGCAAAGCCTTGACAGAATTTTATTTAATCATAGCTGGATTGAGAAATGGCCCATTACTCTTATTGAACACCTTAGTAGGAGTTTATCTGATCATTGTCCCTTGCTTATTTCTATAAAGGAGGCGAAAAAAGATATTAATAGTATTCCTACTTTTAGATTTCAAAACATGTGGATTCATCATACTAATTTTCTTAATGTTGTTGAGTCTAATTGGAATGCTGCTATGGCTCCTGATAATTCGGTTAAGGGTATGATTAGATTATGGTATAAGCTTAAGAGGTTAAAGTATTTTCTTAACTGGTGGAATAAGCATCATTTTAAAAATATATTTGCCAATATCAAAGATATGGAAAAGAAGGTTTGTGAGTTGGAGTCTCTTGTTATTTCTGATCCTGTTTATTTAAATGAGTTGAATATGGCCAAAGACAAGCTTATTAATTTTCAGGATATGGAAGAGACTTTTTGGAAACAAAAAGCTTCTTCTAGTCATATTTCTGAAGGTGATAGAAACACCAAATATTTTCATGCTCTGGTTAATAAAAAGAAATCTATTAATCATATTAAAAAGATCAAGAATGACAATGGTATTTGGATTTCTGATACTTTGCTTAATAATTCTGTTATTGATTATTTCTCTAACATGCTTTGTGAGGAAATTTCTGTTCAGAATTTGTCTTATCCTCATTTAATTAATAATATGGTTTCTTTGGATGATAACTTGTCTCTTACCTGTATTCCTACTGAAAAGGAAATTTATTCTGCTCTCATATCTATGAATTCTGATTCTACTGCTGGAGCTGATGGCTATACTTCTCTTTTCTTTCAAAAATGTTGGAAGATTATTAAATTTGATTTGATGGATGCAGTTTTTGATTTTTTTAATGGCAATCCTATTCCTAGATACTTTACTTCTACGGCTATTGTTTTAATTCCTAAGAAGGAAAATCCTGAATTTTGGAATGAATTTAGACCTATTAGTTTATGTACCTTTTTTAATAAACTTATTTCTAAAATTTTGGCTTTAAGATTGGGTCCTTTGTTACCTAATATGATTTCGATTAATCAGACTGCTTTTGTTAAGGGTAGATTAATTTCTGATAATATTTTACTTGCTCAAGAATTAGTTCATGATTTAGATTTGAATAGTAGAGGTGGAAATATGTTATTTAAAATTGACATCTCTAAAGCTTATGATAAGATATCTTGGAAGTTTTTATATAATGTGCTTTCTCTTTTTGGTTTTTCTGAAAAATTCATTCTTCTGATTCAGAATTTAGTGGAAAATGTTTGGTTTTCTATTTTGTTGAATGGTGTTTCTTTGGGATTCTTACATTCCACACATGGTCTTAGGCAAGGAGATCCTTTATCTCCTTCTCTTTTTATTATAGCTTTAGAGTATTTCTCTAAATGTATTAATGCTATGTTTGAGGCTAATCCCAGCATGTTTTTTAGAACTAGAAATGGTCTTCCTATATCTCATTTATGCTTTGCTGATGATTTTATTATTTTTTGTAATGGGAGCATTCATCATATTAAGAGAATTAAAAATTTTCTTAATAATTTCTTTCTGGAAAGTGGCTTAACGGTTAATGATTCTAAAAGTTCTTTTTTTACTTCTAAACATATATCTCATGCTAAGATTAATAGAATTATGGCTGTGACTCGTTTTAGTCATCAAAACTTACCTTTTAAATATCTGGGAGCTCCTATTTACAAAGGTTTAAAAAAATATCATCTCTTTGATGAAATCATTCAAAAAATGTGTAAAAACATCTCTTCTTGGGAGCATCATTTCTTATCTTATGGTGGTAGACTCACTATTCTTAAAAGTACTCTTAATTCTATGGCTTTTCATTTATTTCAAGTCATTAAACCTAATGTGGCTACTGTTTCTAGGATGGAAAGAATTCTTAATAAGTTTTTTTGGGGTTCTAGAGTTAATGCTAATAGAATGCATTGGTCCTCTTGGTATAAGCTTTGTGGTCCTTTAAATGAGGGAGGTCTTGGTTGTAAAACTATTTCTGATTCTATTATGGCTTCTTCTTATAAAATGTGGTGGAATTTCAGGAAAAATACTAGCCTTTGGGCTAATTTCATGAATTCTAAGTATTGTGTTGGTAAGCATCCTTTATGTTGTGTTTACAAACATGGGGATTCGCATATTTGGAAGAGATTGTGTTCTATTAAGCATAAAATGGAACCTCTTATTGTTTGGGGTCTCAATTCTGGTAATTCTTTCTTTTGGCAAGACAACTGGCTTATGGAAGGTTCTATTGATAGCCTTTTGCATACTAATTCTATTTCTGCTATTAAAGTTAAGAATTTCTTTCATAATAATGAGTGGGATCTTCATTCTATTTTGGAATTCATTCCTAGAACTATTGCTGCTAAGTTTAAAAACTTATATATTGATAATGTGAAGAAAGATCAAATTGTTTTTAAACTTTCTTATAATGGGAGTTTTATTTTTAAGGATGTGTGGAATTTTATTAGAGAAAAAAAAGATATTTCTCTTGTCTTTGACAAAATCTGGAGCAATAACATCCCTACTTCTTATTCTTTGTTGGTTTGGAGAATTGTTAAAAAGTTTATTCCTGTTGATACTATTCTTTGGAAGAAAGGTTTTTATATTCCTTCTAAATGTTATTGTTGTTGTCACATTGAGAATATTGACCATGTGTTTATTAGTGGTGCTATTGCTGCTAGAATTTGGATTTGGTATGATAATTTTTTCAATACTCATTATTTTTCTGGTCATTTAACTTTCAACCATTTTCTTACTGTTATTTTCCATAAGACTACTAGAGGGCATATTAAGATCATTGTTGCTGTGTGCCTTATTTGGTTCATTTGGATGGATAGGAATGATGCTAAACATAGGAATATTCCTATGAACCATAAGAGGATTATTGCTAGAACTTTGGACAACATCAATTGCCTTTATAAAGCTGATCTTATTAAAATGAAGCAATTTCGTGGTTTCAAATTTGTGATTAAAAAATTAGAAAGGAATTTTATGGATAATTTGGTGGATGTCAGTTTTACTTTTGTTATTTGGAAAAAACCTACTGAACATGTTATTAAAGTCAATACTGATGGTTCTGTTTATAAGGATAAAGCTGGTTTTGGAGGTATTTTGAGGGATCATAATGGTAACATTATTCTTGCTTTTGCTGCTCCTATTAAAACCTGTAATGTTACTTATGCTGAATTGTTTGCTATTCATAAAGCTCTTGAAATTTGTTTGGCTAAAGGCTTTTTAAGAATTTGGTTGGAAGTTGATGCTTTATTAGTGATTCAGTTTATTCTTCATAATAATTTTGGTAATTATGAGAACTTTTACATTCTTAAAGACATTAAAAGGATGATATCTCATCTTGATTTCAAAATTTCTCATATATTGAGAGAAGGAAACTCTTGTGCTGATTTTTTGGCTAAAACTGGAGCTTCTTTAAACCTCTTTACTTTATTCTCTAACTCTAATATCCCTTTCTTATTAAGAGGTATGGTTAATCTGGATAAATCCAGTTTACCTTACATTCGATCTAAGTTTTGAGGTTGTGTTTTTGGTTTGAGTTTGGCTGTGATGATGCTTTCCTTAATCTGTTATGGAAGGGTATTTTGCCTCTTTGGAGTTTCATTTGGTTTGCTTTTCTTGGTACTGTTGGGGTTGCTTTGTTTCGGTTTGGAGGTTGGCTGTTTGGGTGGTTTTTTCTGCTTGGTTGTGTTGATGGGTGGTTGTTGTTGGGGCTGTGTTGGTGGAGGGTTGCGTTGGTGGTTGGTGTTTGGTGGTTTTCCTGATTGGGTTTTTCTGCTTGGTTGTGTTGGTGGTTGGTTGTTTGGTTTAGGCTGTTTCTTAGGAGGGGCTGTTTTGGTGGTGGTTTGTTTTTGGAGGAGATTTGCTTTGGTGGTTGGTTGTTGGGTACCTATTGGGCAATCTTTTATTCTCCTTTGATTGGTATTTTATCTCTTCCATAACTGATTTTGTGTTTTGGATACTATACTTTTCTGAGCCTTCTCAAACCTTAATCTTTTTTGGTCTTTTTTCTTATCTTGTTTTTATTAATTTTGCTTTTTTGAGTTTTCTTTGTGCAGGTGCCTTCTTGGTGGTTGCTTTGGTTTCTTTTGGATCAGTGATTGTTGCTTGTTTCCTGGATGTGGATTGCTGTCTTGTTGGAGGCTTCATGCTTGCTGTTTGGGGAGTTTTGGTTTTTTATTTTTATTAGATTGTATCTAGGTCCTTTGTACTCTTTTAGATTTGGGTTTGGAGGTTGGCTGTTGGTTTTTTTATTTTTATTAGATTGTATCTAGGTCCTTTGTACTCTTTTAGATTTGGACTTTTGGCTCTTAGGTTTTTTTTCCTTTTTTTGTAGCTCTTGGAGCAGTAGTGAGCTGAAAGTCCTTTAAGGACTTTTGTAACCGTTTTTCTGAATAAACACGGAGGCCCCTACAGCGGGTTTTACCCTAAAAAAAAAAAACCCTAAACCCTAAACCCTAAACCCTAAACCCTAAACCCTAAACCCTAAACCCTAAACCCTATACCCTATACCCTATACCCTATACCCTATACCCTATACCCTATACCCTATACCCTATACCCTAACCCTAACCCTAACCCTAACCCTAACCCTAAACCCTAAACCCTAAACACTAAACCCTAAACCCTAAACCCTAAACCCTAAATAAATAATAAACTAAACTAATAAATAAGCTAAACTAAACTAATAAACTAATAATAATAATAAACTAACTAATAACTAAACTAAACTAATAAAGTAATAATAAACCAAATAATAAAATAATAAAATAAAACTAAAACTAATAATAAATAATAATAATAATAATAATAATAATAATAATAATAATAAAATTAAATAATAATAATAATAAACTAATAATAACTAAACTAAATAAAAATAAATAAATTATAATAAATAATAAACTAAACTAAATAATAAACTAATAATAATAAATAAACCTTAAACCCTAAACCGTAAACCCTAAACCGTAAACCCTAAACCCTAAACCCTAAACCCTAAACCCTAAACCCTAAACCTAATAATAAAATAATAATAATAATAAACTAATAAACTAAAAATAAACTAATAAAACTAAAATAAATAAATAAATAAATAAATAATAAACTAAACTAATAAATAAGCTAAACTAAACTAATAAACTAATAATAATAATAAACTAACTAATAAAGTAATAATAAACTAAATAATAAACTAAATAAACTAAACTAAAATAATAAAATAAAACTAAAACTAATAATAAATAATAATAATAATAATAATAATAATAAAATTAAATAATAATAATAATAAACTAATAATAACTAAACTAAATAAAAATAAATAAATAATAATAAATAATAAACTAAACTAAATAATAAACTAATAATAATAAATAAATAAATAATAAACCAAACTAAAACTAATAATAATAAATAAACTAAACTAAACTAATAAAAATAATAATAATAAATAATAAACTAAAATAATAAACTAACTAATAATAAATAATAAACTAAATAACTAAATAATAATAATAATAACTAAATAATAAATAAGAATAATAAACTAAACTAATAAACTAATAATAAACTAAACTAAATAAATAAACTAATAATAAACTAATAAACTTGGTACATCGTCAAAAAATTATCTTGATCGGGCACGAATCTCGAGGAAAAATACAAGTTGGAAACTTCAAAAATTAATTCGGAGACTAAACTCCGATTTCAGCAAGCTTATAGTCGAACTGAGCGTCTCGGAAATACGAATCCAACGACACCAAATTTGACTCAACCCGAGCCCAAATGAGTCCAAATCAAGTACCCGAAGCGCTGCTGGAAGACTCGAACAGCAATTTGAGTTGTCAAACAGTCTCCGATTTTGACGAGCTTATAGTCGAATCGAGCGGCTCGAGGAGACGAATCCAACGAGCCCAAGATCACAGAATTCTGATACCATTAAGACCTTAAGATGCTTAATAAACGGTTCATGATCAAGGGATTCAATATCAGCCGTTCATCCGGATCACTCCTTATTTGCCCCTGATCCCTCATCTATTTACAGGTTATGCCACTCCAGAAAAAATATAAATAGCCCCTCATTTCTCTTAAGAGGGGACCCCAAGCCAAGAAGAGAAGAAGAGAAGAGAAGAGAAGTCTAGGAGGGAACAGCTCCTCCTCGACCACCGCCGGAACACCGCCGGAGCTTCGCCGGAACTCCGCCGGAACACCACCGGAGCATTGCCAGAGCACCACCAGGCACCCGAGGGACGCCGGAGCTCTGCCCGACGCCGGAGCAACGTCGGAATTCTGCCCGACGCCAGAATTCTACCCAACGCCCGAGTGACGCCGGAATTCATTCCAAGTGACGCCGGAATTCTGCCCGACACCCGAGTGACGTCGGAACTCTGCTTAACTGATACTCATTGTAATCTAATCGTCCTGAATTTAACGGACGAATCAGCCTCGTGTATTTCATACAACACTAGTGGAACTTTTTCAACTGGGCGTGGCCCCGTCGTTTTTCCCTTTTTCAGGGCTTTCCACGTAAAAATCTTGGTATTCTTTCATTCTTCTGTTTGTGTGCTGGATATACGTACAACGCTGAGACGAAATCTAAACTCTATCGCCACGTATATTTGAGTCCGCAACAGTTTGGCGCCGTCTGTGGGAAACTTATCCCACAACTTCAAGTATTGCTATGATGGTCAACAGGCGTAGCAGTCGCCTCATAGGAGCCTCCCGCTCCACTCTCATCAATCCAGGAATCAGTCTATGAATCATAGACGCCCGATATCTGCCTCTTTATACCCCGGGGGGCAAAACGCACCTGGAGAAGGGACCTCGGGACCCTCCCTAGAAGAGAGAATTCGAAAGATGGAAGAATCTCAAAACGAGATCCTACAACTCTTGCGAGAGACTCGACAACCGACCCTAGCACCTCAGGAGGAGGTTCTTCTCCCTTAAGATCCACCACGAGTCGAAGCTGTTCAAATCGAACATCTTCAAGACGAGATTCCTCTTCCTCCACTCAGGAGGCATTCCAGTCACATCAAGATAACGAACTGGCTGATATAGCAAGTTCTATCCATCCTCCGGTCACAGGTCGGCAATCTCTCCTTCCTCAAGACCTCCCTGAGGAGCTAGCCCAACATCACATTGCTGAGCTCCCTCGCAATACCCTACGCCACGAACTGCGATGATTGGTTCGAGAGGAATTCCCTACAGGATGCGTAAGACAACCTCTTCGTCAGTGGGACATCCAGGAGTCGTCACCCCTGACAGAAGCCATTCTTCAACACCCTATTCCGGCTGGCTTTAAGCTACCAAGCATCGAGTCCTACGATGGAACATCTGACCCGTACGAGCACATCGACCATTACAGGACCATCATGCATATTCAATGAGCCTCAGATGCACTCCTTTGCCAGGTTTTCCCTGCCACTCTTAAAGGATAAGCTCGAACATGGTTCTATTCACTTCCAGCCGGAACGATCCCCACATTCGTCAAATTGGCCAAAATATTTGTCGAACAGTTCGTAGCCAATCGAAGAATTACTAAGGATTCTTCTCATCTCTCTGGGATCCGTCAGAACGAGGGAGAAACATTAAAAGAATAGTTTCAACGGTTTTCCGCCGAGGCTCGACAGATTCCAGGAGTGGACCCAGAACTGCTCCGAGGGGTCTTCCTTGGAGGCCTTCGTCCTGGTCCTTTCTATTCGGCACTCATGCGGGACACAGTTCATTCATATGCTGACCTGATCTATCGTGTAGAAGCTCAAATTTTAGCTGATGAAGCCATTAATGCTCATAGAAAGCAATTTGAGCAAACAATTAGAAAGCGCAAGAATGCCCCTATAATAGATGAGTCATTTTCGCAACGAAAGAAAAATTCATCTCCTAGATCCCCAGTACCACAACGCGAGTTCCGACATGAAAAAGAGTATACGCCTCTCAATACAACTCGAACCAACATACTAATGGCCATTCGAGATAAAGAAAATATTAAGTGGCCTAATTCTTTGAAGCCAAATGTTGGGAACCAGGAGCAATATTGCTATTTCCACCGTAGTCGTGGACACACTACTGAAGCCTGCAAGCAACTCAAGGATGAGATCGAAAGGTTGATCCGACAAGGATATCTTCAACAATTCATCCAAAACTCACCTGCTCGAGATGAAACTGGTCCAACTGTGGGGCAAAATCAACAACAACAAAGACAACAGCTGAATAATATTCAAATGGTTGGCGAGATTGAATGACCATGCACTTTATGTAGTTATATTAGTAATACTACTTGTTATGTGTCATCGTGTATCTCTTCTATGATAAATAGGATGTCACTCTAATGTCCTTAGTATTTCTACCAAGTCAAATGATATGGTTGTCCCTATATATATATCTTATATTGTACAAGGGAACTATTGTATTGTCTTACAGTAATATGATGTGTTGTTCGTCCAATTCTGATATTGTTTCTTTCTTTAAAAAGAATATAAATGACAATGAAAAACTACTGACAAATATAGTATCTTTATCCATGATTTGAGAAATACGCAGTCTTTATTGCATCTCAATCATTAGAAGATCGATCCCAGGGGGATTCGATCCGACCTCTTCCATACAGGTTAACGTCGTCGAGCAAAGGCTCCGACATACAACCTCGGATAGGTCTCACATCCTTGGTGGATTCTCTCGACCTCTTCCATACAGGTTAACGTCGTCGAGCAAAGGCTCTGACATACAACCTCGGATAGGTCTCACATCCTTGGTGGATTCTCTCGACCTCTTCCATACAGGTTAACGTCGTCGAGCAAAGGCTCCGACATACAACCTCGGATAGGTCTCACATCTTTAGTGGATTCTCTCGACTTCTTCCATATAGGTTAACATCATCGAGCAGGGCTCTGACATACAACCTCGGATAAGTCTCACATCCTTGGTGGATTCCCTCGACCTCTCCTATACAGGTTAACGTCATTGAGCAGGGCTCTGACATACAACCTCATATAGGTCAAACGTCATAGGAGGATGTCTTGTATCTCATTCATTGGAAGACCATTCCTAGGGAGATTTAATCTAACATCTTCCCTTAACATCATCAAGCAGGAGCTTTGACTTACAATCTCAGATATATCAAAGCATGTCTTACAGATGCAATAACAATTCAGCTCCCTCTAGGGGACAAATTTTCATGTACAATATCATTGGAGTTACATAAATTCAGATTCAAATATACATTTCTTCTCACCAGAAGTTGAAATCAAAAGGTACACTGGTGACATTCATACAAGCTAGTATCATCAAGCAACAAGTAACTTTAACACAGTCAAATATCCTTGGTGGATTTAAGTGACTTCTCCCTTACTGCACGCAAGCATCTCCTACAACTGCTCCTTTAAAGAAAGGACATAACCGATCATCATCAGACCTCCACTCAGTTGACAGTGTTAGTGTATTGCCAGAATATTGGCATATCACACTACTTCGGTCCCTTGATTCAGTAATATCTGATGTCGACATACTTCAGTTTGGATACATATTACCTTAGCAAAATGGCACTTGTCATCATCAGCCCTTCGCCTGATGTTTATCGGCGACTCTTTACTTCATATCAGCCATCATCGGCTTCTCATTCAACTGCTGATAGCAGCACCGTTGAACTCTCTCCTTCTGCTCCCCACTTGGTCGTTGACTGCTAACAGACTTCCACACGATCGTTCATCATCAAAAAACTTCCGTTAAAATAGCATCGAAATTCTATTCGATGCTGAGCTTCCTCTCGTTAAAGGACTTCTGCACATCGTAGGACTTTCGTCAAAATTCTAACAGATGTTAATCTTTCTCCCGTCGCAGAATTTCTACCCGTCGTGGAACTTCTGCCCGCTGGCAGATTTTCATCGGAGTTCTACCCGACGCCGTACTTCTTCCCGACGTTGGATTTTTGCCCGTCGTCGGATGTTTGTCGGGCTTCTACCCGACACCAAATTTCTACCCGTCGTGGGACTTCTCCCCGCCAACGGATTTTCGTCGGAGTTCTACCCGACGCCGTACTTCTTCCCGACGTTGGATTTCTGCCCGTCGTCGGATGTTTGTCGGGCTTCTACCCGACACCAAATTTCTACCCGTCGTGGGACTTCTCCCAGCCAATGGATTTTCGTCGGAGTTCTACCTGATGCTGAACTTCTTCCCGACGTATGACTTCCGACCATCTTCAGACTCCCTCTAACTAACATCTCACCTCTACATGATCTCTTAAAGGAGAGAAATTCTAACTCCCATTTCGCTTCCCTTCCTAAAAAGGGGAAGCGGCTAACTTCTGCGCAAAGGGAGGGGCGCCGAGTCAAGTAGGGAAAGTCACCTACTCAAAAACGACGGAAGGCCTAAAAATGCCAGAAACTAGAGGGGAGAAGAGAGGAATACTCTAACTTCTGCGCAAAGGGAGGGGCGCCGAGTCAAGCAGGGAAAGTCACCTACACAAAAACGACGGAAGGCCTCAAAATGCCAGAAACTAGAGGAGAGAAGAGAGGAATACTCTAACTTCTGCGCAAAGGGAGGGGCGCCGAGTCAAGCAGGAAAGTTACCTACTCAAAAACGACGGAAGGCCTCAAAATGCCAGAAACTAGAGGGGAGAAGAGAGGAATACTCTAACTTCTGCGCAAAGGGAGGGGCGCCGAGTCAAGTAGGGAAAGTCACCTACTCAAAAACGACAGAAGGCCTCAAAATGCCAAAAGCCAGAGGGAGAAAGGAAGAAGGGGCGAGTTTCTCCTAGGCCCTAGGGGGTCTATTTATAATATTTTTGAGGGGGGGAGGATTCCAAAATTTTATTAAATTCCCTGAATTTTATCAAATTTTTTGGAATTTTTTGGGCCCTGCCACATTAAAAAAAAAAACAAATATAAAACCGGCCGGCGGTTTCCTAACCGCCGGCCAAACCGCCGGCGAAACGGCGCGGCCAGCCAACCGCGCGGGCCAGGCAGGCCACTCGCGGACCCAGGCGCGGGCCGCGGGCGGGCCCAAAGCGGGCCGCAGGCGCTCCGGCGCGGTTCTGCGCCGCCGCCGGCGGCGGCGGCTGGCCGGTTCGGCCGCCTACACATTCCCAAGCTCCGATTTTGGACCCGGATGGTCCAAATTCGACGTTTTTGGGGTCCTCGGACACGTTTTTCGACGTTCCGGACTCAATTTTGACACTTTCGGAGCTCAACGAGGCCTCTACAATCGAGTTTGAGGAAAATTATATCTTTTTGAACGCGATTTTTTGCGATTCGGCCAATGTAAAATGCCGGAACAAGTATTTTTGGACTTCTGGAGCTTCAACGTCCGAAAATAGGGGGGCAACTGATACATCGTCAAAAAATTATCTTGATCGAGCACGAATCTCGAGGAAAAACACAAGTTGGAAACTTCAAAAATTAATTCGGAGACCATTTAAACTCCGATTTCAGCAAGCTTATAGTCGAACTGAGCGTCTCGGAAATACGAATCCAACGACACCAAATTCGACTCAACCCGAGCCCAAATGAGTCCAAATCAAGTACCCGAAGCGCTGTTGGAAGCCTCAAACAGCAATTTGAGTTACCAAACAGTCTCCGATTTTGACGAGCTTATAGTCGAATTGAGCGGCTCGACGAGAAGAATCCAACGAGCCCAAGATCACAGAATTCTGATACCATCAAGACTTTAAGATGCTCAATAAACGGTTCATGATCAAGGGATTCAATATCAGCCGTTCATCCGGATCACTCCTTATTTGCCCCTGATCCCTCATCTATTTACAGGCTATGCCACTCCAGAAAAACTATAAATAGCCCCTCATTTCTCTTAAGAGGGGACCCCAAGCCAAGAAGAGAAGAAGAAGAGAAGTCTAGGTGGGAACAGCTCCTTCTCGACCACCGTCGGAGCTTCGCCGGAACTCCGCCGGAACACCACCGGAGCATTGCCAGAGCACCACCAGGCGCCCGAGGGACGCCGGAACTCTACCCGACGCCGGAGCAACGTCGGAATTCGTTCCTCAATCATCCCTAAGGCTGGGGACCGCATCCACATCACATCTTTACTTTCCCTGACTACCTACTACATCATGGCCCACCGGGAGTTCAATGCTACTGATCTCTTTTTCCTCTATATCGAACATCTCACTAGTATTAGGGATCCAGGCCACAGGAGACCCCCAAATCTAGCCCTAGGCCACCTCATTGCCTATGCACTTGAGTTGAAGTATAATCTGTAATATCCGGTTCCTACCAATATCCCTCCTTCCTACTACACAAACAACTCCTTCCATTTCCTCCACAGTACCCGACTTCATCCGGAGCCCGCTGTGGATGTCGAGGAGGAAGAGGAAGAAGGTGTTCCTATACCTGATGCACCTGCTCCTCTTCGTATTACAACACCCTTAGATCATCCCTTAGATTATCTGGTGCAGCGATTCGACCAGTGGGAGGCCCATTTTGATTCCTATGTGGCTGCCCAGGAGCAGCAGCAAGCTGCAGATTTGAGGTGCTTCAATGACTATGCTACCCAGCAGTAACAGCAACACGATCAGAACATGGCCTGGTTTGGAGCATAGTTTGCAGCCATACATGGCTACTTTCAGCCACCACCTCCTCTATCTGATCAGGACCCACCTTCGTGCTAGTCTATTTTACTTATGTTATTTTCCTTGTGTTTGTTTTGTATTATTATTTTTATATATTTTTTATTAGTTTTCCCTTTTTGAGAAGTCAAAAGGGGGAGTTGTTATTGTTGTTGTGTCTTGTTATTATTGTGTTCTAGTTGTTGTATTTCTAGATCGTTGTAATTCCTTGTCTTATCAATGTTTAGATGTTTTTTGAAATATCAATGTTTATTTACTGAACTTATATTTCCTAACAAATATTTGCCATCATCAAAAAGGGGGAGATTGTTGCAAATCTGGCTTTAAGGATTATAGTTTTGATGATAACAAACACTTCTATGTTCTATTTCTGTTTGGCTAATATTTCAGGCACAAAAGATCAAATGCAATTCAAGCCAACTCAAGCTCGGGTCCGAGTGTGTTTAAATGTAATTTTTTCCTTTCTTGAGTCAAATATAATGTAATTGATCCCCTAGCTAAGTAACCTTGCACACACACACTCAGGGGGAGAGTTTTAGTGAATTAGAGTTTATGTTTTCAATTTTTGTTCATATTATCTTGGATGATATTCATATCGTCCTAGACGATCCAATGAAAATAGATACCTAATTAATGCGATCATGTTAAGTCAGTTTGATTAAGCAGATCATCCAAGATGATAAACCCATCGTACGGGACGATATGCTCAGATTGGAAAATCCCAGCCGCCAGACTGAGTTAGGCAAGTTTTATTTTTAGAGATTTGGTCTGATCATCCCGAACGATACGTGTATCATCTTGGACAATTCTTTATAATCATGCCTAAATTAGTCTAGTGATTAAGTAAAGTAATTAATATTTGATTGATATGATCATATTATCCTGGACAATTATAAGATCGTACGAGATGATCAAGTAAAAATCCTGACCGTCTAGTGCCTTTCACCTGGAGGACCAGAGCTATATTTGGGATGATTCTCGACTTTTTGAACTAATCATACGGGACGATATACATATCATCCCAGAAGATCAAGTCATTTTTAAATCATCCAGCATGTTTGACCTGTACGTCCAGAGCTATGTCCCGGACGATTTTTGGATTTTTTGAACTAATCGTACGGGACGATATACATATCATCCTGGACGATCAAGTCATTTTGAGATCGTCCAGCACAAGTTCCTCTGGACAACCAGAGCTATCTTCTGGACGAAATTCCTGATTAACACTAATCATCCCGGACGATCGCAGAATCGTATGGGACGATCTGAATAATTTTTGTCTACTAATCGTCCAGAGGAACCAAATCGTCTAGGTTAATACATGTGATTTTGAACTGATCGTACAGTTGACGACCAGTTGAGATTTAGGACAATTTTTGAGCCCTCTTATTTAAGATCTTTTTCTTTCAACAAGAAAAATCTTTTGCCACTTTCCTTACCAGAGAAAACTTTGAGAGAGAGAGAGAGAGAGAGCTTGGGAGAGAGAGAGAGGATCTTGTGAGGGGGAGTTTATGAGGGATTCACCAAGGTTGCTCCAAGCAAGGATCTGAGTCGTCTTCTCCATTCGTCATCTCTTATCTTATCAGTGTCTCTGTGGGAGGATCGTTTGCAAGAAGATCTGGGTTCTTTGCCTGCTTCAGGAGGAAGCAAAAGGAATCTAGGTTCTCTGCCTGCTTTAGGAGGAAGCGAAAGGAGTTCAGGTTCTCTGTCTTATCGGGTTGGTGGAAAGGAGTTTTTGTACAGGCTTCTCCGCCTTGCTATAAGAGCAGAAGGAGAGTCACTTAGTGTTAGTGCAATACCCAGAGGGGAGGCTCCGGGAAGTGGAAGTAGGTTAAGTTGATCAAACCACTATAAAATATGGTGTGTTCTTTCTGATTATTTTATGAACTTCATTTTTCTGTTATTATCTCCTTGGGTGAACTCTGTGATTGATCTTTTTATTACTGTGTTTACTCATTTTAGTTACAAATTATCAAAAGATCTTTTCAGTTGCTAAAGAATTTTTAAAACCACCAAGTAACCTCCCTCCCCCCCCCCCCGCTCTCCTGGTTAGCCTCGGGACTAATTCATAAGGGCTTAACATCCCTATCAAACTTTCATAAACCCTAAACCCTAATACCCTAATACCCTAATACCCTAATACCCTAAACCGTAAACCCCAAACCCTAAACCCCAAACCCTAAACCCTAAACCCCAAATTGTAAAACCTAAACCCTAAATCCTAAAACCCTAAACCCTAAAACCTTAAACCCTAAACCCTAAACCCTATACCCTAAGCCTAATGAATCAACATCTCAATTTTCATGAAATAATTATTTATATGAACATTTCTACTCACTTGCCACCATAAGTTAAAATGAAAAAATAAAAAAAACCTTTAAGTATTCCACTCACTACTTAAAAAGCACACATGCTACTGCTTGATATACTGATCAAATTTTAGTACTCGTAATTCAGTCTCACCAGTCACTCATACACAGTACTTTCTATATCAGAAATAAACAAAGTTGTTAGAAAAAAATAAACTTTTCTAAAATAAAATTTTTATTAATACAACAAAGTTCCTTACATTAGGATCGATGAACACATACACACTGAAATACAATACATTATATAATGAAAAAGAAGCTGCCATGAGACTACTTGTAGCCACAAAAATACTTACACATATGCTCTACCACAACAATTAGTTTCAAACCCCCAATTTCCACCTAGTAGTCCAATATAATTTCATCGCCCGCTGTGAAGTTAGATGTCTTCATCTGATGGTAGGTTACCCTAGTCTTTGACTTTAAAGAGATCACTATAGTCCTTAGCAATGCAAGCTCTCTTCTTAACTCGTCGACCCCACTCTTTAGCTCGGTATCCTCCTCTAAAGCCATAATACCCCGTAAGATGCTATCCTCATCAATGCCTTAAATGTTCATCATTTTCTCTAAGATCACCAACCACCTGGTGACCTCCTGTCATAAGATCGATCATGGGGGAAGGAAGAAATCTGTAGAGTGGTAACTTTACAATGACCCTATGGGATTTTCCTTAACACTACATAGGTACACTGCTCCTCTATTCTTATCCAACCCTAGCCTCAACCTGCATAATTGCAACACTCACCACTTGCGAGTTGGACATCTTAGATTTCTCCTACAAGTGGCGTCCATGTAATCAACATTAAAAACTTGTCAAGTGATAGTGAAAGTTCATGAGGGTTGTTAAATTCTAAAGAACTAGTCATAAGGCTAACCAAGAAGGGGATGAATTGATTATTTTAAAAATTATTTAACAAAATAAAAATTAAAAATCCCTTGATACTGAAGCAGATCAGTTTCATAATAACAAAAACTCAGAGATTTCAAACATAGAACATTTATAGAAAAATGCAAAAATTTATTGTAGTTCGATCAACTTGACCTACATCCACTCCCAGAAATCTTTGTTCCATGTATTGCACTAAAAGTAGTGTCTCTCTTTTTTCCCCCATAGTAAGGCAAAGAAGCCCTTACAAAATCTTTCCACCGACTCAGTGAGACAGAGTACCTTGAATCCTTTTACTCCCTCTTAGAGTAGGCAGAGAACCTAAAAATTCTTTTACTCCCTCCTGGAGTAGGCAGAGAATCTTGAAATCCTCCCTTCTGGAGTAGGCAGAGAATCTAGATCTGATGCTGATGAAAGTCTCCCCAAAAGCTACCAAGGAACCAGACAAGCAGCTTGAAGAAGATGGTGGAAACCTTGCTTGGAGCAACCTTTGTGAATCCCTCACAACTCCCTCACAACCTTTGTGAATCCCTCACAACCAAATGAGAGTTAAATAGAGAGCCTCCAAAAGAAGCCCTAATTTTTTCAATTTACCATCAAATATCATCCAGTACAATTGTAATATCTTCATGTATGATTTATACAAAATAGCATGTTCAGCCAGTACAAACTGTATTATCCTGTATGATCAATTTAAGTATTTGTGTGGATCATCATGTATAATCTTTTAATTATCTTGGACGATTAGTTCATGAGCGTGTATTGATCGTCCAGTACGATAGCGACGATTAAATATCATCCCATGCAGCAATCGGTTCATCCAGTACAAAGGAGGGGTATCATCCAGGATGATTAGTTGAAATATTATAGTTTTCATCTTATATGATGGGTGACGATTAAATATCGTACCTTACAACAATCTGTTCGCCTAGTACGATCATCTCCGATCGTTCTATACGATGTGATTGATCAATTTAACCATAATTAGTCCCCTAATTATAGGATCAATTTAGGCATGATTGTCATAAATCATCTAATATGATATAGATCGTACTGTATGATTAGAGTAAAACTAGTATATTAAGAAAATTACCTAAATTGTGATTGGCGACTATTTTACATATTTATAATTGATTGTCCAATATAATTAGTTAATTAAACTCACTTAATAATGGGTGCCCTAATTAGGGTTTTTTGTATAACTGATCGTCCAGTACGATATATATCGTACTGTATGATTAGTTCAAAAAAAAAATTCTTAACTCACTAACTCACCCCCTTGAGTGTGTGTGTGTGCAAGGTTATTTAGTTTGGGGTCCACCAAATATATAACTTGACTTAAGAAAGATAAAAGCACATTGAAATTGAAGTTATAGATAGACTCAATCCTAGCCTACTTGATCTAGAGCTGATTGGCATTACAAGTGAACTTATAGACCTAAAATATTAGTGATTAGGGAAAATAAAATCGATAAGCAATCATAATAGTGATAAGAAAAAAAATAATAGTGATAAGAAAATAATAATATTTGTTATGATCAAAATTACAGTCTTTGAACCCAGATTTGCTACAATCTTCCTCTTTTTGATGATGGTAAATATTATTGTTAAAAGATTTTAAAGCCCTTTTGACATTCTCTGGAACTCCCCCTTAGAAGATAAAATTTTGAACGTAAGGAGAGTTTATATTTTTTATTATTAGTATTTTCATTTTTTTTAATTTTCTTTAAATAATGCAGAATAGTAAACAAGAAATAAACTTCATTAAAATATAATATGAAAGTAATTAACGATAAACTATTACTCCCCCTTTTGACATCACAAAAAGAAGAAAATAACAGAAAAGAAAATGACATTTAGAAAGACATCACAAAGTACAAAACTAAAAAATAACACATGTACATAAACAAATAAAATAGTCATAAAGCAAAATTAAAAAACATAACTTTTTTTGAAATGATTAACTCCAGCAAATGATAAATTTCCCTTGTGGGTAGCTTAAAAAATTAGTAAGAAATGAATTGAAAATGCTGAAATCTAGAAATAGTAGAAAACCAATCTTATTAACCCTAGTTTGGACTCCTTATATGTCAAAATTCTTTCAAATAAAAATCTAAATCAGAAAAAAAAATTGGATAGGAAAAGTGATCTTTTCAAATTTCATTTCAAAAAAATATCTGATAGAATAACATTGTGAAGTAATCAACTAAAAATCATGATTTTTAAATTCAAATGTTTGAAGATATCAAGTGGCACATGGATTCTTCTAAGATTTAAAGATTTGAAGATTTGAAAAAAAAATGAAGCTTATTTTTTGTGGGCTCATTTTGTGTTTCTTTTTTAGTTATTTAGTACACTTTGCGCATCTTTTGATTTTTGATACACTTTATATATCTTATAAATATTTGGCGATCATTGCGCATCTTTTTAATTTTGGGCTCATTTTATACCTCTTATCATTTTTTTAGAGCTTGCTTCCTTTCAAAACTTTTAAAGACTCTCAATTGTGAGATTATCTTCCAAATATAAGAGAAAAAAGCTCACTCTTTAATATAAGGAAGAGTAAACCATAAAATAAAGTCATATCCATATGATAAATACAACAACCTGATTAAAAAAACTTGAAAGTGATTCATTGACTTGGAGCATTATTCATATGAGATATATTACTGTAGAAAGATAAAATAGATCTTTATTTTAAAGTCCAACTTTTAATTTGAAATAGATTTTGCTTCAAAGAGAAAATGCACCACTAAAGAAGTTTTAGGAAGAGTGAAAATCATCAATTATTCTTCCTTTAACTATTTTAGAAGAGTCAAACATTGCTTATTAATTTCTAAAACTAAAATCAAGGAAAAAATATCATTTTGAAAAATCAATATCAGAAGTGAGCATTTATCTGATTCTTTAAAAATACTGAAGGAAAAATAATAGAAAATCAAAAATCATAAAGCAAAAACTCATAAGTAGAAATAAATATACACATAAAACAGGAAAAATCAAATGGCTACATGGTGTAGCTCTATATCTCCTTTAGAAATATGGTCCCTAATGAAATGGTGTCTTATGTCAATATATCTGGTCCTAGAGTATTGGATTGGATTCATTGAAATGCAGATAGCACTAGTATTATTACATAGGATTGAAATGGTGCCTACAAGTAATCCTAAATCTAAAATATATTACTTTAACCAAAGGATTTGGGCAACACAACTTCCTAAGGCTATGTACTCAGCTTTAGCAATAGACAGGGCAACTGAGTTCTATTTTATACTGGACCAGGAGACTAAGAATTGTCCTATGATTGACATATTCCAAAAGTGATTTTCCTATCAATTTAGTATCCTGCAAAATCTAAATTAGAATATCCTATGATTTTAAAGGAGGTGCTATATCTAGGATATCATATTCCTAAGTCTTGGGTTCCTAAGAGATATCTAAGAATTCTCTTAATAGTAGTCAAGTGGGACTCTTTTGGATCAGCCTGAAATCTAGCACATAGATAAACACTAAATATATTTTGGTTCAGCCTAAAAGTTAGTAGTCAAGTAAAGAAGTGATCCACTTATTTCTCTATATTTCTTTTGATCAATAAATTTTTCATTTGAATCCTTATCTAAATGAACAGTGGAACTCATGGGAGAGTTGATTGGCTTGGCTTTATCCATTTCATATTTCTTAACGATGTCCTTAATGTATTTGGATTAACTAAGGAAAGTTTCATCATCCTTTTGCCTTATGCTAAATCCAAGAATATAGGTTAATTCTCATCATTTTTGAAAAATTATCACACAGTTTTTTATCAGAAGATTCAAATAGAATATCATCAATATAAATTTGGACAATCAGTAGTTCATCTCCTACCTTTTTCAAAAATAGGGTGGTGTCACGCTCCCCTTAACAATGGTTCTTTCTAGTAGAAATGTGTTTAGTCTTTCATATTATGTCCTAGGTGCTTATTTCAATCTATATAATATCTTTTTTTTAATTTGAATATATGATTAGAAAATTATGAATTTTTAAATCCTAGGGTTGTTCAATATACACATCTTCTTTTATTATCTCATTCAGAAAGGCACTCTTGACATCCATTTGGTATAGTTTGAATCCCTTAAAATAAGTAAAGGTTAGTAGTACCCTAATGACTTCTAATCTAACTATAGGGGTAAAGGTCTCTTCAAAGTCAATTCTTTCTATCTGGTTATATCCCTTAGCCCTACATCTACTCCCCAGAAACCTCCGTTTCAGGTATTGTATTAAAAGTAGTGTCTCTCCTTTTGCCCCTACAGCAAGGTGGAGAAGCCCTTATAAAATCTTTCCACCGACCTGGTGAGGTAGAGTACCTTGAATTCTTTTACTCCCTTCTAGAGGAGGCAGAGAACCTAGAAATCCTTTTACTCCCTCCCAGAATAGGTAGAGAATCTTTGAATCTTTTTTCTCCCTCCTAGAGTAGGTAGGGAACCTAGATCTGATGCTGATAAAAGTCTCCCCCATATCCACCAAAGAATCAGACAAGCAGCTTGAAGAAGACGGTGGAAATCTTATTTGAAGCAACTTTTGTGAATCCCTCACAACTCCCCCTCATAAGGATCTCTCTCTCCTAAGCTCTCTTCCTTCTCTGAGCTCTCTCCCAAAACCACTCAACAGTAAAAGATTTCTCTTAAGACCATATGAGAGCTTAAATAGAGAGCCTCCAAAAGAAGCCCTAATTTTCAATTTACTGTCAAAGATCATCAAGCATGATCGTAATATCATCCTATACAATTTGTATAAAATATCGCATTTAGCCAATACGAACTGTATTATCCTGTACGATCAATTCAAGTATTTGTGTGGATTATCCTGGACGATTAGTTCACAAGCGTGTATTGATCGTCTAGTATGATAGCCAATGATTAAATATCATCTCATTCAGCAATCAATTTGTCCAGTACGAAGGAGGGGTATCGTCTAGAATGATTAGTTGAAATATTATGGTTTTTGTCATGTATGATGGGTGACGATTAAATATCGTACCATGTAGGGATTTGTTCGTCCAGTACGATTATCTCTGATCATCATGTACGATGTGATTGATTAATTTAATTATAATTAATCCCCTAATCACAGGATCAATTTAGGCATGATTGTCATAAATCGTCCAATACGATATAGATTTTACTATATGATTAGAGTAAAACTTGTATATTAAGAAAATAACCTAAATTATGACTGGCGGCTATTTTTCATGTCTATAATTGATCGTTCTGTACGATCTTAATCATCCATTATGATTAGTTAGTTAAACTCACTTAACAATGGGTGCTCTAATTAGGGTTTTCTGCATAATTGATCATCTAGTATAATATATATCATACTGTACGATTAGTTCAAAAACAGAAAAATTTTCCTAACTCACTAACTTACCCCCTTAAGTGTGTGTGCAAGGTTCTTAGCTTGGGGCCCACCAGATACATGACTTGACTCAAGAAAGATAAAAAGTATATTGAAATTGAAATTACAGACAGACTCAATCCTGGTCTACCTGATCTTGAGCTGATTGGTATTGCAAGTGAACTTGTGGACCTGAAATATTAGTGAGTAGGGCAAACAAAATAGGTATGCAATCATAATAGTGATAAGAAAATAATAATATTTGTTATTATCAAAATTACAGTCCTTGGACCCAGATTTGTAACAGATAGGTCTAAAAAATTAAAGCGAGTTTCACATCTTGGGATATTGATAAAGCACCCATCTTTCCAAAGCTTTCATTTCCTGCTCACTCAATAGATGCTATTATAACTACTTAAGGAATTGCATACTATAAGGTCTCTTATACTAGGTATCTTTTTTTCCTAATAATGCTATTAAAAAATACTTTAATTTGCCCATTTTCCTCTTACTTGCCCTAGGTAGCTGTGCCTAAGCACTGACACCAATTCTAGTGGAGTTGACCTAATCCACACTCTTCAATGTCGGCCACCATGGTGCAACTCGCCTCCTTAGCTGCATGTTAAGAGGCTCATTATCCTCATCAAGAATCAAAACAAACCTTACAGGGGCATAGGAATTTCCAATAGTAGTGGGCTCGATGTCACCCATCACTGTCTTTGATACTATAATAACCTTGGATGTTGCCCTAGTGTCAAACTTTCATTTCTTTGCAGGCGGGGTAGCATTTAGTTCACAATTTTTCACCATTTCCCACATGCCACCCTTATTAAATTCTCTACTTATCATGGCCTCAAATGCCCCCATTCACCTTCTTCTAAGTCCTCTCAACTAGCCATTAGTGAAAGGTTGCCTACATGAGAAAAAAAAGTTTTACAAGGTTCATTTTCTTATCACTCACAAGCTCTTAGACCACCAAAGCAAAATAGTAAAATCCTTTCAGCGTAAGCCTCCTATTTATAAAGAGTCAAATGAAGGTGGCATCATGTAACCATCATAAAATGTAAGGTCAACGTGGACCCTAACGCTATAGTAAAAAATGGGGTAATAACTCTGTATTTACTTTTTTGCTTTATATTTGGTATATATTATTCACTCACCATTTTCATCACTCGCCTATCAAAGGGCCAAGTGAATCGATGAACAAAATGTATTCTCGCTTAAGTCTTCATAGGTATTTAGCAATTAGTTGGGGGGTCATGATAGAAGAACGTGCTCTCCTAGTGACTTGAGAGGCACGACTCACTTGAAACTTGCTAGAGAACTTGCTCACAATTTTTAGCGGATGCTATTTGCATGGGTCCACCAAAAAGCTTGCCCTTTTTAGGGGTAGATTTAGGATTCCTCAACTAACTAGCAAACTGACACTCTCCATGTACCTGGACCACCATCTCTATCACTCATTCTCTCCTATAGTGCTTATTCACATAACCCTTAACTTACCTCACTATGACCATTTAACTTAAGGCCTCTCCCTCCTGTGAAAACATCTCACTCACCCCACTCTTCTCAGGTGACTATAGATCTATCATACAAGTTGCCTGGAACATCATCAAGCCAGCTGGTTGTAGGTCCCTCATCTCAACACTAAACCACAGACTTGTCCTAGCCTGCTCAACAACTCGATACTACTGAGCTTACCCAGAGATCACTCGTCGGAGCCTTTTGGCCTCACACTCTTTCGGCTAATCATAAGATGACATATAACTAGGGTGGTTCGTGTAGTGTTATATGGGTGTTCTGTGCAGCGTTATAATATGTCTCTTTTTTGTAGCTTTTCTTGTAGCCCTTAGAATCCTATAACAAGAGGTGATAATGAACTCTTTCGGATTTTTGCTAGATTTTTTGCTGATTTTATTGGATTTCATGCTGGTTTGAGATTTATAGTTCTCTTGAGTTCTCTACAGACTTTCTCTAATTCTCTGGCCCTTTCCCCTCTCCCTTTTCTTCTTCATTCACTTACAAGTTCCAACTCACTAGCTCACCATATAGTTTTGTTAATAAGGTTCCATTCACTTACAAGTTACAAACACAATTGGATCCAACATTTTTAATTTTATAATCCTATATTCTTTAGTTATAGGGAAGAGCATACTTTGATAACTCCAAATATATAATGGATTATTTCAACAGGTCATACCTCATAGATTTTTCCCTTTTGGGATTTTCATATACAAATTCTAGTGTCTCCTGTATTCCTCTTTTTTGTTTTTTAATCTATCTGTATTGGACAATCGTACATAATTAGGATGTGAAACTCTCTATATTACCATGAACTCCATTCACTCACAGGTTCTTACCCACTAGCTCATGAGATAGGCTTGGTAGTAAAGTTGGGTGTCACTCATAGGCACAATGGGATCCAACATTTTTAATTTTATAATCATATCTTCTTCGGTTGTAAGGAAGAGCAGAGTTTAGTAACTCCTAATATATATGGATTATTACAATGAGGTTAGACCTTATGGATTTTTCTCTTTCTAAGATTTTCATATTAAAATTCTAATGTCACCAGTATTCCTCTTTTTTTTTAATCTTTGTGTATATTGGATATTCGTACAAACTTAGGATGTGAAACTCTTTCAAGAACAAAACACATCTAAATATTTTTTTATAAGTTTAAGGGTTTAATGTTACTGTTAAAAAAATTAAATGATTATTAATATATTAATTAATAATTAGTTATTTATATATTTAGCAACAATTAGGATTTAACTTTAGTAGGATTTAGGAGTCGTTCAATTGCTTGAAAAAGAAATGCAGTGTAAAAGGAATGCGCTACAAAAGGAATACTTTGGAGTCATTTAGATGAGTGTAAAATGAATGCATGAATTTACTTTTTTTTGTTTGGTTTGAAGTAAACTGGATGCAATGTAAAGTGTAAAATGGTTGTGCCCCAAGTTGGTCGGTGGCAGTCAGTGGTGGCCGGTGGCCTCTAGCAGCGACGGGTGACCATGGCGGAGGCAGCGAAGGGCGGTGGAGGCAGCGAAGGGCGGCGGTGGCGGCAGTGGGCGGCTGGCAATGGGGATGGTGGTGGTGGTCGGCATGACCGGTGGAGGAGGCCGGTGATGGACAATGGCGGGTGTGCGGTCAACAATGGGGTGGCGATGAAGACAATGGCCGTCAGTGGTGATCAAGCAAGCTTTGGAGCACTGTAAATGGTTCTTGCTCAAAACTAGGTAAGAATAATTTACTTAAAAAATGAGCTAGAATTGAATACACTACATCAAGGTTTTAAAAACTGGATCGGACCGACCAGTCTGACCAATTAAACCATAAACCGGTCTAAAGGCCGATCCGGTTCAGCCTGAAAATCAATTTTGTATCAAATCAGAATGAATCGGCTAGAACGACCATTTCAACCCACGAACTAGTGAACCAATCCTAGTTCCCTTAAACCGGCCAATTTAATTTCTAAAATATTTAAATAATTAAATGAATTAATTTAATATATTAAGAATAAAAATATTAAATAATATTTATAATTTAATAAATAAAAAAATAAATTTAAAATACTTAATTTTTAAATAAAAAATTTTTAACTAAGCATTTCATATGGCTCCATCACTCAATGTGAGTTCCCCTATCTAAACTCAAAAGGTAATATAAATTGTACAGTACTAAGATGAAGTTCCTCAAGTGATATGAGACTAAGTAAGTTGAAGTTGTTATATATTTTAAAATAAATTTTTTAAATAAACTTTTTATGACGTAAATAACATTTCTTTTTAATTAATAAATTATATACTTCATTTATTTTTATATACTATAAAAATTATTTATTTATTTATTAAGAATAAATGATCTAATTTTAATAATTTATAAATATAAATTTATAATATAAATTTAATATATAATTTATGGGTGTAAATTATATTTAAATATATAACATAAATTAATAATAATTTATATTAAATTTATAAATTTATATGTAAGCTAAATCTTTGTTATATTTGAATTAAATTTAAAGATTGAATAAATTTAAATTTAAAATTACATAAAATATTATTAATATGTGAATTCAATTTATTTTCTTAATAATTTTTTTTATTATTACACTATTCTATTATTTAAATTTTATTTAAATAATTTTCATATTTATTATATCATCTGGTTCAACCCCAATTTGACGCCAGTCAAACCATTAAACCTTTAACATCTTCTTCTTCCGATTCTATATCCGATCGATTTTTCACAACCTTGCATTTCATTCACTTTACTTTATCTTAAATTTATTTTTCATCCGATCAAATATCAAAAATTTCAAAACCACTGCATTTACTTTACTTTAAACCCCATTTACTTCTAATCAAACAATATCCTTTAAATCATGATTTAATAAATCCTATAAATTAGGGGTGTCAATATTTGACACGACCTGAAATCCGACTGATATCTGATCTGGAAAATTCTGGGTTCGGATCAATCTGTTTGACATATGGGTCAGATTTGGGTTTGATCAAAAGTCAGGTCGGATTCGGGTTAGCCCGAAAACCCAAAAATGACCCGACTTGACCCGTTTAACCCGGCCTACTGCTGCTCCGTTGTACGCGATACGCCTGTACCACCGGTCCGAAGTCCGCGACTCCGCCATATCTCCTTCTCCGCCATTCGTCGCCGGTCCGCCTCTTCCATCAGCATATTTCCTAATCTTATCCGTGATCCGTCGTCTTCCACCGGGAACGCGTCAAACGACCTAGCAGCACGGCCTGCACCAGCAGGCCCAGCCTCCGGCAGTCCGGCCAGTCGGCCACGTCACACCGCCCGCGCTCAACCCCGGCTTCGTCGCGGCGGCCGCGCTCTGCCAGGCTCCGCCTTCAAGCAACAAAGCACGCGATTGCGATTTGCGAACTTTCGAACTTTCTAACTTTCGTGTTCGCAACCCGGAACTCGCACAGGTCGGGTACGTGTTGCATCTCCTGACCCATTTAAAAAAACGGGTCCGGTTTTGACACCCCTGTAAACGAAATTTTCATATACTTCACTGCGAAGCCTTCTAGAGCTCGCTCTGGTTCGAATTGGAATCCAATCCTCTGAGCTTCTTCCCGTTCAAATATTTCCGGCGATGCAGGAGACAGATCTGCACGATCTCTCAGACGACCCTGACTACACCGCCTTGCAGCACCAGGTAGAAGCCAATCAACCTTTCTTTATGTACTTATTTCTGAAACCACTGCGAGTGGATCGAATTTGCTGTTATTTGAGCGATTTCACATTCTATGGATTCCATCTTGCAGGATACGATGAGTAATTCGAGCAGCAAATCAGTTCGGATGTGCGATTCCAGTAAATCCGAGATAGTATACTCGAAAGAAAATGTTGCGGTTCACCCGAGCCAGTACGCTTCGGAGCGGATAAGTGGCCGTTTGTGCATTATCAAGCAGGGTTCTTCGTTTTTCTTGGTACACCGTGATTCCTGTCTTTTGTTTTCTATGTTTTAATTCCTTCACGCACACCGTGGTTATTAGAGATGTTTAAGTCGAAGTTAGCTGTTTTTTTCTGATTTTGGCTGTTTTTGGTATGCTTTAAGAGGCTTCTGAGAATGTGGCTTCATGCATAAGAAGATTGTTTTTATTCTCTCACGCTTTTACTGTACTGTACACAGACCTGGATACCTTATAAAGCAATGCCTAATTTAGTTGATTCAACGGGAAGAAAGTCAAACTCAAATGTGTCGGACAACGGTTAGATTTGCATATTAATTGGAATGATTTTTTGTTTTGTTTTTGTTTAAATGATAACGATCTTACTTCTTTGCCCCCCACCCTTTTCTTGAAACCAAATGCAGATCGAAACCTGTACACCATCAGACCAGTTCCTTTGAGTGATATCCACTCCATAAGACGACACATCCCAGCCCTTGGATGGCAGTACATCATAATTGTCCTTTCATCAGGTAATTAATTATGCATGAACTTCTGGTGATCATAGCTAATTGATATTCATAATCAACTGTACTAATCAGACGTAAGATCTTAAACTTTCATGGTAGAGGATTTGATACTGCATTGATGGATCTTAGAATTCATAGTCATTTACCAACATATTACTTTGGGATTCCTTAACTTGATTAGTTCTAAAATTGGTGATGTCAAGCTTCTTCTATCCCTCTTGAAAAGTTTTGAGATCACGTATGTGATTGAGCTCACTAGCAGCCAATTTACATGAATGTCTAAGTGCCTTGGCATTTGTGCCATCAGCTTTCATCTTGCAAGAGCTACTTGAAAGGCTTAGGCTAACTATTTTGTTATTTTGCTTTATGAAATAAGATCAACTTAAGCTTACTTATTTGGATGAGTTCTATCGATGTGTTTTGTGCCCTTGTTTTTATTTATTTTTTATTTGCAAAGATATGATATTTTTACCACATATTATAAATACAAATGCATATATTTATTTTTATTATTTTATAAATAAATACATATATTTATGTATTTATATGACACCTAAATAATGATTCCGAGACAAATTACAAATAAGCTCTTTAGAAATTTAAAGCTAAGTTAGAATTCTGATGTCTTCTTGGTACCATAAAGAGATAAAATGACAATCAAGACAAAGTGAAATCAATGCAGAACTGCAATGAACTGGGCTAAGAAAATGCCAGGGAACAATACGCTATGTTTTTCTTGGTTTTTGGTTTACTACCTGCCTCTATCTACATCAGCTCTCTAATGCTTCCCTGCCCTGCAATGGTGGTTGTCTCTGGAAGAAAACAGCCCAGCTGCCCTTAGTTGGAGCCTCAAAGTCCTTCTTATGGTAAACAATATGGTACAAAGTATCTAGTAGACATGGAAGCTGACTGCTGCTGTTTTGTCCCAAAACAGTGGCTGAAAACATCCACATAGCCACCGGTTCCTACAAGAAAACCCAACAAACAATTGGTTTATCACTATAACACAAGAATAATAAATAAAAATAATAAAACAAGATTACAACAAATAACTTGATAGGTGATTCTTGCAACCCAAAAATAATAGAACAAGAATATAACAAATAACTTGATAATTGATTCTTGCAACTCAATGTCTCTTCCCTGTCAATATGCTTAGAGGTTCTTTGATTTCTTGATATGCTTGATGGGTAAAACTGTCCCTTTATAGAACTTTTTGACTTCCATTGTTTTAAGCACAAAGGATGATCCATGGAGGTTGATCAATAGGGAAGAAAACATGTCACCTACAATCAACCATCCCTCTTGACATAACTAGGAAGCTTGTTGGTCATAAAATACCATGGTTGCATTAGAATTTTAGAACCTCAAGTGCCTATTGAACTCACGACAATTCTTCCCATATAGGAGAAATCCATTATAATCCACCTTGGATGGAACAACCTGATAATTATTAAATAAATTTAAAATGAGAATATGACCTAAAGCGCTGTATGAACTAAAGCGCTGCGGTGTTGTGCCTATGGGAACTGCAACACTGTGCTTTAGAGTGCAGCGGTGTTAGAAATTGCCAACGCAGCATTGAAGGCTTTGTTGTACAATAATTCTGGATTCAACATCCAGCGCAACAATGCTGGCATCCTTGGGCGTCCTGACGCCACACACTAAAACATATTTCTATATAATTAAATCAAGATTCTGTCACTCACTCCTCCCTTCCTCACCTCACGCCGTGGCTTGCCATAGAAGGAAAGAAGAGAAGGGGAATGAAGGAGGAGAGAAGTGTTGGGGGAGAATGAGGAGTAAACACCACAATGACGAAACAAGCAAAAAAGTAAAAGCAACGGAAAAGTAAAGGACACTAGGATTTAACGTGAAAAAATCCAAAATATAAAAAAAATCACGGAGCCACATCACACCAAGAAATCCACCCGAACCCAAGCAGTGGGTAAACCCCCACACCCCTCAATATACACGATAAACTTTGAGGTCCGAGACAACAGAATAATCAGATTGATCAACACAATTAGATTCCACACATAACAATAATAACAAGTGGTTTCATAGTGGATTTCTTGGTATGGTGTGGCTCCGTGATTTTTTTTCCTATTTTGGGTTTTTTCATGTTAAATCCTGGTGTCTTTTATTTTTCCTCTGCTTTTACTTTCTTGCTTGTTTCTTCATTGTGGTGTTTACTTCTCATCTCCCCAACAACTGGTATCAGAGATATGTTGTTTAGTTTGAGTGGGAGTAATGGCGGATGAAGCAAGGTATAGATTGAAAAGTTCAATGGTTCGAACTTTGCATTCTGGAGGATGCAAATTGAAGATTTGATGTGTCAGAAGAAGTTATATTTATCGTTGGAAGGAATCATCAAAAAGCTGATTCTATGACTATGGAGGAATGAGAGGTTCTTGACCGGACTGCATTAGGTTTGATACGACTTTCACTTTTCTCATCTGTTGCATTCAACATTGTAAATTAGAAGACTATAGTCGATCCAATGACTGTACTGACTAAGATGTATGAGAAGCCATCAGCCTCAAATAAAATATTCTTGATGAAGAATATTCAAAATAAAGATGTTAGACAACACTCAAATGGTGGAACACCTGAATAATCTAAACACTGTGATGAGTTAATTGTGTTCAGTTGGCATCAATTTTGATGATGAGGTAAGGGCATTTGCTTGTTATTTTTATTGCCAGAAAATTGAGATGGGCTTGTTACTGTTGTGAGTAACTCTTCGGGAAGTTCAAAGCTGAACTTTGAGGACATTATGGCTTAATGAAGAGGTTCGTAGCAAGACGAACAGTAAATCTTCAAATTCTGTTCTGAATGTTGAAGCAAGATGAAATATTTTAGAGAGAAATCCTAATAGAGAGAGATCTAAATCCAACAGAGAAAAGTCTACTTTTGGTAGAGTAAAAATTGTATGTTGGAGCTGTGGAAAGAAGGGTCACTTGAAGAAGGACTGTATAGTTTCAAAGAAGGGCTGTGTTGGAGGTCAAGATAAAAATCATTCTGCAAATGTATCTGCAGAAGAATGTCAGTCAGATTCTCTGATATTATCTCTAGATATTTCTGAATCTTGGGTGATAGATTTAGGTGTTTTTTTTTCATGCAAGTCCTAACAAGGAGGCGTTCAAGAACTAAACTTAAGGTGATTTGGATAAAGTGTATCTCAGGGACAACAAGCCTTGCAACATTGTTGGACATGGAGATGTTGATATCAGAATGTCGAATGGGTCAATTTGGAGACTCAAGAATGTTAGGCACGTTCCTTGCCTGAAGAGGAGTTTAATTTTTGTGAGTCAGCTTACAAACTCAGGCCATGTGACATCATTCACAGGAGATATGTGGAAGGTGACAAAAGAGGCTATGGTTATAGTTTGTGACAGTATTGAAGACACCCTATATGTTATCAATAGAAGAGCAGATTCTATTTGAGTAGCAAATTCATATGTTAATAGAAGTCTTTGGCATCGAAGACTTGGCCATATGAGTAAGAAAGATGTGCATTCACTTCTTACTAAAGGAAAGCTTCATGGTTTAAAATTTATAGATTTAGATTTTTGTGAAGACTATGTATATGACAAGCAACATTGGGTGAGTTTTTTTAATACTAGTTCAAAGGTCAAGTCAAAGAAGTTGGAGTTAGTGCATACTGATGTATAGGGTCCTGCTCTAGTTACTTCTATAAGAGGATCTTTATATTTTGTTATATTTATTAATGATCACAGTAGGAAGATATATGTGTATTTCTTAAAACACAAGTCAGTTGTGTTTGCTGTTTTCAAGAAGTGGAAGGCCATGGTTGAGCTTGAGACAGGTCTGAAGCTCAAGTATCTCAGATCAGATAATGGTGGCGAGTATCATGATAAGGAGTTCAAGGAGTATTGTGCTTTGAATGGGATCAGGCATGAGTTCACTGTTCCAAGAACATCACAGCAAAATGGTGTTATAGAGCGCATGAATAGAACTATCACTAAGCTTGCCAGGAGCATGAGATTACATGCTGGTCTACCCAAGCAGTTCTGGGCAGAGGCAGTGAATACTACAGTTTATCTGATCAATCGTGGTCCTTCAGTTCCTCTGAATGAGGAGTTACCTGAGAAAGCCTGGAGTGAAAAGGAGGTTAGTATATCCCACCTCAAAGTTTTTGGTTGTTCATCTTATGTTCATGTTGATGCAGGATCTAGGAGTAAGCTTGATTCAAGATCTATCAAGTGTACATTCATTGGATATGGCTCAGATGAATTTGGCTACAAATTCTGGGATTATCAGAATCAGAAGTTCATTAGGAGCAGGGATGTTAAATTCAATGAAAGTGAAATGCACAAGGATAGAAATGAGACTCCTGAAGATTCTTCCAAATATGTTGAGATAGAGGATGATGATGATTAAGAAGGTAAAGCTGATGAAGCATAGAGAGTACCTCAGACTCTTGCTATTGAAATTAGGAGATCTAGTAGAATCTCAAGGCCAATATAAAGGTATCTCCTTTATTATACTATCTATTGCTGATATATAGTGGTGAACCAGAGTGCTATAATGAAGCCATTCAATTTGATGATTCAAAGAAATGGGAGCAAGTCATGGATGATGAGATGCGTTCACTTGAATTGAATTAGACTTGGGAGTTGATAGAGCTATCGGATGGCAAGAGAGCAATGCAAAACAAGCGAGTTTATAGGCTGAAAGAAGAACCTGATGGTAGTAAGCGCTATAAGGCCAGGTTTGTAGTTAAAGATTTTTAGCACAAGGAAGGGGTGAACTTCAATCTTGTGCTTATCCGAACAAGTGGTTGTAGCGCTATCAGATCAAATGAACATAAGAACCTACGGAAGTCAGTCGCCTCCATTGTTATCGGATGGAGGTGCTATGGGCATATACTATTGGACATTGGCTCTAGTGTAAGTAAGTATTCTAGAACTTAGAAAGCCTTAGGTCTCATAAGCCAATGGTTGTACGATTTTCCAATCTTAAGGCTCTGTAGAAACCCCTGTCTTTATTTTATTATGCATCTTATAATTAAATTAAATTTGCAAGTTACTATTGTTTTGTTAGTTACAACCCAAACCCATCGATTGCATGTTTGACGGTCACGTTAGTGATTAGGAGTGCTAGAATTTAATTTGAATACCCTTAGTTTTTTCTCCCACTAGATTGGTAGGTTTTAAATTATTTTAGAGTTTATTACTTTGAAAATTCAACAATAATAATTCCAACCAACCATAAAACATATACAAACCAAAATAAAAAATGATAAACAAAATTCACCCATTAAATTAAAATAAAAGAATAAAAATAAATTAGCATTCAAATTAAAATAAAATGACATACACAAATTAAAATTCAGATAAATTCATTTTTACGTAGATAATTATAACACACAATAGAGGTAAAATAGATGTTAAATGATGAATAAAATAATAATAAATAGATAAAATTGGAAAACTGATAAAATTTTATAACAAGCTAAATTTATAAATTTCGGGTGAAATTCAGAAAGAGGCCAAATGCTAAGTTAAATTTAATAATAGTAATTAAATAATAAAAGAAAATTCAATAAATAATTAAAAATTCAATAAATCATCAAATCAAATAAATAACTAATATTTTGTTAATAAGATTTATGGGCTGGACCCTTTGAGCTGCGGGGCTATATGTCCTAAGGAGGTTTTATACCTTGTGCTTGCTGCTGCAATGCCACTAACTGATTGACAATATATATATATATCAAAACTTGAATATTAACAAATTAGTAATTAATGAACCAAACTCATTAAAAATCATTAATAAAACACTTAGGCCTCGTTTGATTAGGCTTATTTCCTTCGTTCTCCGTTTGAAGATGGCGAAATCAGTTAGTATTAATTGTTTGGAATCAAAACATAACCATAATTACTTTTCAATAAACTTCTTTTTTGCTGTGGTTACGAAATTTTTTTCCTATCTGCTTATTCCATCACAAATCAGAGTTTCGGAAGCAAAATGTCTAAATTAACCCGGCCACGCTCGCATGTCGAATCACACGTTTGCGACCTTCGTCTTCTTCAGCAGGTCGCACGAGAAATAACCTTCGTTTCTTCTGATCTCGCTCCATCCGGAGGAGTCTCGATTCGCTTGTAGTTTGCACGCTAGGGCTGAACCCCGCTCCACTTCTCCTGCCCGACCACGGCTGCCGCCAAGCAGCCTGCTGCCGATCAGTTCAGGGAAACAGCCCCAGCCCCCGTCCGAGCACCGTTGGCCTAACCTCCTACCTGAATTCGACGTCCCTACTGTCCCTCACCAGTCCAGATCCACCTCTAGGCTGATTCTCCTTCCTATTTCAAGTGGTTAAACCTAAGTTATTCTGATTGTTAGCTCCTTCAACTATCCGCTATTGCTTCAGGTGGTTGTCGTACCCTAGCTATTTTCTGCTTCTCCTTATTCTACCTCACTACTAATTTGTTTTTTTTTTGTGAAACTTCTAAGGAACCCTAATCACTACTTAGCTAAAAAAAATTAAAAATAAAAAAATTTATTTGTTCTAACATCTGATCTTGTTCTTATACAAGAATATTAAAAAAAAAAAATGAAAAAATTACAAAATTTTTATTAATCTAACATTTTAATTCCATTTGTTATGCACGTAAGTTTCTCTGCTAAAGCTATTATGCTTATTCTGGCGTTCCATCGTGTCGTCTATTTTTAAGAAACAATATAAAGATGTGCCTATTTCCAGTCAACTTATGACACTATCTGGCAGGAGAGTTAATTGCATTTCTTCTGAAGAGTTTGCTCTTTGAGATTTTTCTACATAGCTGGCTAAAAACATGAAACATCATGATTTTAACAAAATCAAGGCTTTCTCAGATTGTATGGTAGGTGGCTTTGGTACTATCTAATATCAATTTTTTTCAGTGGAATTTGTTTTTTTTCATATAGCTTTATATATTGTTTAGCCAGTTACTCGTTAAGAGGTTATAGAGTTGTGTTACTTGCCCTTGCCTCTATCATTTTCTTTCTGCAACGTTTTCCTTTCATGTATTAAACCACAGGAGGAGTGGTTAATATGAATTTACCTAGACTACAAGGTCAAATAGTGTCAATAAGCCACAATGTGCATGATTTCTTAACCCTTGAAAATTAATGAGTTGGAATAGCTTTGAATTTTTAGATATAAATAAGTATTTTAGATGAAGTTACTATTCTAATGATTATAAAGTTAAAGTATTAGATAAAAAAATATGAGTAGACCTATAGAAGTAGTTTTTAATAATAAATAGATTTGACAGCTAAATTAGTACTTAACAAATTCCTATGATGTACGCAGCTCACCTTGGTCTATTGGTTGGGAGCTTTGGTTACCAACCAAGAGGTGTTGGGTTCGAATCTCGCGTATGTGATGTGTGTGTGAGTTTGCCTTAATTTACCTAAATGTTCAAAATTTTTTTTTTCTACGATGTTAAATATAACTTTATATATCTTTGTATCAAGCATAAATAATAATAAAAAGAATAAATTTTCTTTTTCCTATAATCTCAACACATGATTTGAAAATAAATTTAAATTATTTGTTAATGACTATACCTTATTTGATACATTAAATTTAATTTATCATACCTAAACCATCTATATGTACTTATATGTTATATAATTCTTAAAACTCGTGTTAATATTTTTTAAGAATATCATATGTATATATATTTATGTAAATTTTATTTTTTGAAAAAAATAAAAAAATTTATTTATATACTTAAATTTGAGAGATGGGTAATTTAGTCATTTATTGTGAAATTGCTAAAGCTAAAAACTGAAACAAATAGTTAGTATCTGCTTTCAAGTTTTTATAAGCACTTAAAAAGAATTCAAGTCAAACAACAATCTATTATTCAAACAACCTTTTGTAAAAGTCTTATTTGTAAACTTCTGTTTCGAAAATTACATTTTATATAAGCAAAAACCCAACCAAACGAAGCCTTAGTCATATTTTGAAGCTCTCATACTCTTGTGCTTGACTCCTTTCAGGAGGGCAAAGATATATTAAATTAAGAGCTCTAAGGACAAAAGATAGTTAATAAAGACACCCTAAACAGTCAATCATTAATAACCTTGGTAACTAAAATCCAACCTAAAATGAACTTCAAAAATATCAAAGACACTAAAATTTAAATTCATCTTTAAATCCAAAACTAATGATTGATGTTTAATACATAAAATTTCACTGTGTTTTATTATATTCATTTTTATAAATGATGAGATGCTCGTCTTTTTTCTTAAATAAGGTATTAACAATTACAAAATCTTAAGCTAGAGTAAAATTTAATATGATCATATCATTTTTATTAGTCGCTCCAAATTTATAGCCACCCTGAATATTTTTAAGATCTTCTACCATTATACTAACATGTCCATTTAAATCTCATCTAATAAAATTTTTTTCTTCAATAGATATCATTTATATTAATTTTTCTAAATCATTTTAAAATTTTTTATAATATCTTCCTATAAATTAAAATATTTATAAATTTCATCATTTTTATTGCAAGAGAACCTATATTCCAAGCTTCTATCCTAATTCTAATTTCATGGACTAGCTTCTTTGCCCGCATTCGTCCATGACGTGGGGACCCTTGCTTATTTAATGGTGCAATAGTCCTTGCACACTTCTTGTTGTATTCAATCCATACAAATTGCTTACAGGGAATGCCCTAACATTAATACTATGTATTGAAGAATTTATGTCATAATTATTCGATAAATTTTACACTGATTGTCGACTACCTTACCTGACCCTTCACTTTTTTTATCCAGGACTTGAGATCCGACAATGACAGTGTTAACTATCCCTACAAAAGAAAGAAAAAAAAAACAAGCCCAATAAGAAAATTTAATTATGAAAAGGACCCGTCAAAGACTATGACATTATACATTTACGTAATATTTAATATTATTATTATTGATAATAGTATTAATTTAAACATGTGTGTGAATTCCCAATAAATTCCAGCCCCCTTGCCTCTCCGTGAAAGTGGGCTGATGAGTTGGTTGTAATTGTTATTGGTCTAAAATACCTGTTTGGAGCTTTGACTTGCTCTATTATTAGATTTGTGACATACAGTAAGGGCAACATAATTTTAAATAGTAAGAGTATACCTAAGAATTAAAAACAAGGGTTATTTTCTTAGGTATTCATTTGCTCTTTCAAATGATTTTCATGTGTAATTGCCCCACAATTATCTCTTTCACAAATCATCAAAGACTATGTCATTATATATTTATCATATGTAACGTTTATTAATAATAGTATTATTAATAGTAATTGTAATAATGACAATAATATTATTAATCATCATCATCCTTATTATTATTATTATTATTATTAATTTGTTAAATTTGTGTGTGTGAACTCCTTATGAATTCCACCCCCATGCCTCTCCTTATAAGTGGACAGGGACAAGTTGGTTGTAATTTCTGTTGGTCGGATGTACTTGCTTGTATCTTGAGTCGCTCTGTCATTAGATTTGTGACATAATTAGGGTTGACATCTTAGAGTAAGCGTATACATAAGAATAAAAAAAAAAAGGGGGGGGGGGGGGGGGGGGGGGTGTTATTTTCTTAGGTGTGCTTTTGCTCTTCAACAGATTTCCATGTGCAACTGCCTCACAATTATCTCTTTCACAAATCGTCACTATTTGTAGTTTTAATCTTAGGGATACTCTTGCTATTTAGATCAATTCACTCCCTGGCCCCTCAATTTGTATACAATATGGGATGAAAGTTCTCTCCTATATGGGCTCCCGCCACAAATGAAGACTCGATTATGGTACCTAGTTATTCTTTTTCTGATCAAACTAACCTTTATATATTTTATGTTTGAATGCATTCTACATTTCTACATCATATTAAGGCTATTGATTACTTGCATTATTCTGTTATTTTTATTTAAGAGATTGGCACAAGGATGTTCTATAAGATGGTGATGAGACCGGCAATGCTTTATGGTGCCGAATGTTGGCCATTAAAAGAGAAGCATAATTCTAAGTTAAGTGTTGCAGAGATGAGGATGCTCAAGTGGATGAGTGGCTTTACCCTTAGAGATAGGATATGAAATGAGAATATTCGTGAAAAGGTTGGAGTTGCTCTAGTGGAAGATAAGATTAGAGAGAGTCGTCTTAAATGATTTGGTCACATAAAACGGCGGCCTCCCGATGACCCGGTTAGGAAAGTAGAGGTCTTAGATTTGACTTATGTTAAGAAATGTAGAGGTAGACCTAAAAAGACTTGGTTAGAAAATATTAGAAATGATCTTTCTTTATTAGATTTAAACGAGAATTTGACTTTTAACAGGACACTATGGAGAAAAAGGATTCATGTAGCCGACCCCACATAGTGGGATAAAGGCTTAATGTTGTTGCTGTTGTTGTTGTATTGGCACAAGGACGTTGAGGCTCTTTTCCAACATCTCTTTCTGTAATTAATACTATCACATTTTTTAGTCATCATATGCAATAAGCTAAATTGATTTTTTTCTTAAATGAAATGAAATATAGCTATCTCAGAATGTTTGTATTATTCAGGATTTCCTGGTGCTTGTTATTTGTAGTTGTATGTTTATCTCGGTAATCCATACATATAAGATTTTGTGTGGCCAAATGTAGGGCTTGCTTTCGCTCCCCTATACTTCTACAATGGCGGAGTTCGTGAATTTCTTGCAACTTTGAAGCAGCACGTATTTGTTGTTAGGTTTGTATCTTAAAACTTTTTTTTCAACCCTTTTAACATATTAATTGTATAGTTTCTTTTGAAATGGTCTTATTAAGTTGTTGCAATCTTAATGGCTAATTACAAAATTTTAAATGCATGTGGTATTGAGAAGAAAATCCTTCTTGTTTATATTATTCACTAGAGACATCTATTTACATTAGTCAATTATAGGCATATCCAAATTAGAAAAAAAGGCAACTAATTGAATTTAATTTATTATTCACTCGCTCAAAGTTTTGACGAGCATAACATGAATGTCTCCACCATAAAGCTTGTGTACAAATACCAACCACATGTTTTGAACCATAGACATAACAAATGATGATTTTTTTTAAAAGTATATACGCCCCAAATGAAATGATAACCATCTCTAAGTTGATAATGTATATTGTAACATTATAATTACAACACAAAACTATTGGCTGTGTAACAAGCAAATCAACTTCTCAGAGAAGAGTCTTTACCCATATTATTTTTTGCACATAAAATGGGGAATAGCTTTATTGATGCAGGATTAAAATTATGAAGCAATATTTGTTAGAAATTTTGCACGCTTCTTTGATTAAGAACAATTTTAACAATTAATTTTTAGCGATTAAAATAATGAAATAAAACAAGAGTGGGGTGGTTTTAGTTTAGGCTAAGCTACACACATGAAAGCTAAGATCATTTAAGTAGCCATTAGATCAAGCATAACATACTTAGAAGAGCTTCAACAAAAATCCCTTAGTTAACAACGAGATAAGTTACTATGAAAAGATTCACTCACTCAACTCTCTAAAATTACTAGGCTTTAGCGGAGGACAATTAGCATGATCTTCATGAATCAAAATATAACTACAATTAAGAAGTAAACTAGAAGATACGGGATTTGGAAGATTGGTTTACCTTCGTCAATGTTTAGCAACAATCTCCCACTGGACGGGGGAGATTTGTTCTTCGATAGCGTTAGCAAGTGTGTACATAATCCTCTCCACGTATTCTTCCACTATTTGATCTATCTCCGGATTAACGTCGAAGAATGGTGATTTGAGAACGTCGACTTGACCTTGATCGTTGTAGATGAGTCCGTGGTCGACTTCAGGATCTGTCATTCATATGTAATAGAATCGTGGGTGGAAGGAGTATTGTCTTCCTATCCTTAAGACAGCAAGCTCAAAAGGATTAAAGTAACTTGAGAGAGAAGGGAAGGGAAAGAGGGGTTCAGCTAAGGGGAGAGGAGGGGTTTGTTTTTGCAAAGTTAGGGTTAGGGTTTAGAATTTGGCAAGAGAAATAAAATATGAAATTAATTTCAGATTTATTTAAAAGAGGAAAGGAGTTTTGAATTTAGGAAATTTGAATTTCAAATTCAAAGGAGGGGTAATAGAAATAGAAAGAGAGGGGAGAGGAGTAGGGGGGCCGGCGGCGTGTGTGGGGGAATAGGGGAGATTTGGAGGGAATTTAAATTTTCCTAATTTCTTAATCCAATTTAGGAAAAGGATAAAGAAATCAAATCTAATTTAAAATTAAATTAGACTTAATTTTAGGAACTTTCCTAATTTAGTTTGGTTAATTTAGGAAGGTATTTGAAATTCAAATTTGAATTTCAAAATGAATTAAAATTTTGTCCAAATCATTTAGGTTGATTTTGGCATGTAATCATGATGATAGGAATCATCATCAAGAGGGCCATGGAAGGGGTGGCCGGCGGCTAGAGGTGGGGGTAGGGAGTGGGGTCGGGTTTGTGGGCTAGGCCGACGGCTATGGGGGGAAAGGGAGGGGCTGGTGTTGGCCGGCGGTGTGGAGGTGGAGGGGTGAAAGGATCGGTGGCTTGGTGGTGGAGGGCTTGGGGGTGGCCGGCGCTAGAAGGTGGCTTGGGGTGGCCGGCGGCTATGGGGCTGAACTAAGTCTAGGCCGACAGCTAGGAAGAGAGGGGAAAAATGAAAAGAAAGATAAGGAAGAAAGAACCATGAACCCGGACACTTTCAAGGTTGGTGGATGATCCGATTCCCTCTCCTAGGATTTTCTTTCAAAGAATTCCTAAGCTCTCACAAGAACCCAATTTGCTGAAATTTTCATATAATCATTCATTACCTTCAAAAGAAACATAAAGGGCTTATAAATAGCCTCATACAATGAAAGAAAACTGAAAGACAACTTTGCCCCAAGGGCTTACATATGACAAGTCCCTTAAGTAAGGGTAAAAATGGAAAATGCAAACAAATAAAACAAATACATATAATGATTCAAAAATAAATCGGCTCGATCGTGACCGTAGATCGTCGGCTTCGTTTCTGGTAGACTTTCCAAATCCTGATGTCCTCATCATTTATATTCAACCTCAACGTTGGATCTTGTCATAATACTTTGTTTCTTACTTTTTTTTAATGATTTTGTTACCTCAAATAAAAATGTTATATTAAAATATTAGCTTTGTGATCAACAGATCTATCTGAATTGACCTCTGAGAATGCTTCCATACTTGAGTACTCACTTTTATTACAAAATGGCCTTTTTCTAGTGGACTTTTTAATAGCATAACATGATTATCTCCCAATGCTTTTGTTTCGCAGTTTGCATGTTTTGGTTTACAACTCCAACATCAAATGAAATGCTTGGCCTATCGATAGCTAGATAAATCAGTTTCTTGGACAACCTTTGATATTGAGATAGATCATCAAACGCATCCTTGCTACCTAAAGTTGTCTGACGATCTTTAAGGATACCAACAAGCTTGTAACTTAAAAGACTAGTGCTTTTAAGAAGATTACTAGATGCCTTTTTTATTACTATTATGAATAAGGTGTCACTGTTGGCATAATAATAATGATAATAATTAACGTGATAAAATAAATCATTCCATTTGAGGGCTTAAATAATCAGGCGTACAATTTCTCATATTGCTTCCATGAACCATATTATCCTTCATAATTACTCTTATGACCAACTTTGAAAGAAAGCTGCTATCATTTATCGTAGAAGTTGTGCATTAGGTCCTTCTAACTCACATTTGATTTGCCTTCATGAGTTTATTTATATTTTAAGCTAAAGTCTAAATTGTTATCATGATTCCATTATTTAAGCGATAAATTAAATTTAAGTAAGATTAATAGCTTCAAAAATAGAATAAAAGAATATATAGAAAAAAAGTGGACATGGATCTTATAAGAATTAAGAAAAAGAATTTTTTTTCTTTTGAAAGGAAGTATGGGCAGCAGCTTTAAGGAATGAAGGAATTTCAAAAGGTGTACAATCTTATGATTTATCCTATTTAATATCCTAACAAAGGCATAATAAGATAATTTTTTATGTTAGTTATCTCCTTCCTCTTATCCATGTTAGAACAAGCACTTGGTAGTTCCCAAGTCCGCAATTGCCCCACTTTTTTCTACTCGAGAAGACTGTTGGTATTGCCACGAGGCCGCTCACTTGCTTTCACCTTGCCTGTAGCCGTTGGGAGTTTGACTTCATGTGCCTTGATCGTAGGGTGCTTGTTTATGTGGAACTCCTAGCTTGAGTGTGAACCGGCCAACTTCGCCATGTTTGATCGGTATAGCCTCCTCATGCACAATTGATTGTGCATCATCGATACCTCCTCAACTTTCCCAATGATCCCATGGTTCTTGCTTGAATGTGTATTTAACTAAATGATTAGCCCCCTTTAAATTGCAACAAGCGGAGAAAAAAAAAAAAGAGAAGATGACACAAGCGAATGGGATAATATATGAAGAATGGAGAACACACACGAATTGTATGGAGCCAAGAAGGAAGGCGAAAATAGGTACCGCATGTTTTTTCCCGTATAGAAAGTTAATCTATGAAGATCATTTATGAAGATCGAATGTTCCATTGATCTTTAATATGACACCCTAGGATCTAATAGAATGATTGAAACCTTAATCCCTATAAGTATTTTTCATCCATCAATTGAGACAACCAGAACTACTATAAAATTCAAAATATAAAGATAAATTCACATATTTTATTTTACCAAAATATAAATACAATAATCTAACTAGCCTTCAAATCATCTAAATATCAGATTAATTAAAACTGGATTACGAAAGGGTACCTCAACCACCTAGACCTAGTAGATCCTGCTTCTACACTCTCCTACTTTGCCATGCTCTTCCTTTTTTTTTTGAAACATCAGAAAGAACAGAGTGAGCACCACCAGCTTAGTAGACTTCTTTCCTTGACTCATCATAGATATCAACATCTAAATTAAAGTATTAAATTGCAATATAATTAAAAAAACTGTAACTTGTAAAGAATAAATAAAGTATTAATAGAATATAATTTTATGCAATTTTAGTGTATACTTGAAGTTATCACTTATACTTGTAAAGCCACTATCATAGAGATTTCCAGATACATCACAAAACACTTGCTATCAAAAATTTATTTATGCTTGATTTTCACACTTCATCAAGGTTCATGCAGAAATTTTAAAATTTTTTACATTAGTTTTAGAATATTACTTATACTTAATTCATTTATACATATGCAATGCAATGATTATAATGTACATGTCCTGGTGTCTGCTTATAACTCCATTTTCACCTATGCCTCCCTTTTAACCTTTTACACCTGCATTTAACAAGTGGGGTCAGAATCAGAACAGAACAATGCCACATAATCTCGCACACCTGCTTTCAGCAAGTGGGGCCAGAATCTCTCCCACATCTATACTAGGCAGATGGGACCAAAACATAACATATGGGACCCTTATAACATATTAGATAGTGCACCATTTCCTATATAGAACATCTCTAATTCCATGCTATAAACAACATAGATGCAAATGCAACAACAACTAAATTATAAATTCAATGTAATACTCAGATGATACATGAATTGCTACTAAAAATCACAATGCATGTATGACATTATATTCATTGAACTTGTTCTGTCTAATTTTCAACTTCAGAGGAATATTCAAATGAACATGTTAGGACTTTTATGCAATTATTGCAATTGCCAAAAAAAATCTCAATCAACTTATATACATTTAGGCATTCTAATGGATGTAAGCCACACTTTAACCCAATTTATCAGGCCAACACAAAATCATCAAGCCCAATAAAATAAAAATCAAAACCTTTAGGCTACCTTGCCTTTAAGCAAAGACGTAAGACCCATATTTGTATACAACTCACAAATAGAGTAATAAGACCTATCATAATTAAATTTGGGCCTTCTAAGAGTCCTAACCCAACTTATATTCAAGCCATCCCCCCTTGTTAACAATCCTGTTAAATTAATTATAAGCCAAAAGTATAAAAAATCTTATATATTCACCTCAATTTGGTCGAGGTACTTGAGAGGAGGCAACCATGATTACTAATTAGATTCCTTGGACTTTATGATTTACGAGGCCCTCTAATATTGATAGATTAGGATTATTTGTATTTTTGGATGATGGAATTGTGATGTCATAATTGGGTCTATCTCTATTCTCCCCAAACATTTCCCATTAATTTAATTAAAATTCAATTGCCGAGTGTAAGCTTAAAAAATGAGCCAATTTGACCATCTTTAATTGAGAGTGCCCTCTCGCTCATAGGAGAGGTGATTAACTATGAGAGATTATGCTCATAGAAAGTTAAAATCCTATATCTAACTAAACTTTGATATAAATATTATGGGAAATCTAGTTAAACTAAATTTAATCTATATCATAAAGTATGAATTTCTAATTAGAAGATGGAGTCAATGCATTCTTCTTATGAGCTAACAATCATTATAATCAATCCTAATAGTTTATGTCTAATGAAGATGGGATTATTGGTGGTGCTATTGCAACAACTAATCTTGGTAAGTACTTTACAAAAAAATTGAAAACAAGCCTTGGGCTTAGTTTAAACCCATAAATTTAAACCCATAAATGACCTGAGTAAACGTATGCAAAATTTTTGCTTGAGCAACATAACCAGGTGATTACTTCAATAAATTGCCTAATTCAAGTCATCATAGATAAGCGCATTACGCACATCCATTTACAATAGAGGCCATCTTTAATTGATGGGCGCATATTGGAGAATTCTAATTGAGTTAAGCTTGGCAATTGTGAGGTTCAAAATAGTTTATCGTATGGGCTTATGTGAACCCTTTAGCCACTTATATTGCGAGAAGCTTTTGGTGTATAAACATGCGGTATGTTAAGTCAATAAAATTATTCTATCACATACTTCAATGAGAAGCTCAATGGCGCTAAGCAAAAGTACTCCACATATAATAAGAAATTATATGTTGTGGTGCAAGCAAGGTTTAAAAAGACGAAATCAGGAATTTAGATGTTTTGTTTTAGCAAGGCGAGGCGTAAGCCTCGAAATGAAAAAAATGAAATACTAAAAAAATTATAAATAATTCATAAAAATGATAAAAAATGAAGTAAACTGTCAATATAATGACTTGTTTGAAAGTAAATATTAGTAGAACACAAAAATTTAGAACTAGATTCAAATTTGACACTCACTTAAAACGTAAATATAGACTGATGATTAAGGCCCAAGACTTTCCCATCCTCACTATG
The DNA here is from genome assembly GCA_019925795.1 of Dendrobium chrysotoxum. Classification (NCBI taxonomy): domain Eukaryota; kingdom Viridiplantae; phylum Streptophyta; class Magnoliopsida; order Asparagales; family Orchidaceae; genus Dendrobium; species Dendrobium chrysotoxum. Next base: position 94,555,014 of record CM034313.1, on the reverse strand, counting down.
ACATTCTTTAAAGGAATTTTTGTAATATGTGCCAAAGTCATCTTCAAAATTTTATTTAATTATAATTTTTTTCTTATCTCTTTTACCAATTAATATTACATTAGATATAATCTAAAATAAAATAACAAATTAACAACGCAAAAAATAATCTATTATATCTATGATTACTTTTGATTTTTTTAAAGCTCCAACCTCACTTTACTTGTTCCTTCTATATACTTATAAAGTACAAGCTGCTCTTAATTCTATAGATCTTTTAATATCAATATTGATTTATTCATTCTCCTCATCATTATAAGTCTGTTCTTTAGCTTCAACTTCAAGAACCTTAAAACTTTTAGGCGTTGTATATTCATCATCAAAGTATAAGTAATTAACAATTAAAGAATCCAATTCATCATCAGTAGTTCTACGCTTTTATCTTTCTTCATTTTCTTACTAAGCATGAAATAAACAAGCTTGTTCATACGTACTGCAGTCTGCAGCCAATCGAATCCTTCTCTTTATATGAATTTGGTTGAACATGCTTCAAGTATGTGCACATGCAGAAGTTGAATAGGTTAGGTTAAGAATTTCAACAGTAAATGCTTTAAGTTCACGAACATCATTTTCAAATTGAACCCATTATCATTCTATATTGAATAAAAAAGTAAATTATTAACATATATTTAAGTGAAAAGTTTACACATAAATATTCAAATTTAAAATTATTAATGAATACAAATGTACCGGTAGAGTGTGTTTTATAGTATGCTTGAGTTGCTCTAAATTCAAAATTTTCATTCTTTAAATATAAATTCTCAAGTTGATTATTTGTTATGTGGTAGTCACCTTTAGGTATAAATCTATCCATGTATGCATATAAACTAGTTTTTACCTATTTATCTACACAAAAGTTCTTATCATAATAAAATTGAGGGTTAGGTGTTGGTGTAACTGGCGATTCCATTTTTCATCTATAATTTCTCAAATTTTTTTGTAGGCAGTTTCTCGACCACCCACAGATCTTGTTATGCCCTCTTTAGTCTTATTCATAGCTTTATAGATAAATCTCATTGTTGGGGCTTTCTCACCATTAATCATTCTTAGTACCTTAACTAATGATCCTATAATTTTCAAAGCATAATTTATTTTACGTTAAAAAGAATCATCTTTCATAATAATCTTTTTCACTTGTTTCCCTTCTTATTTTTTTTGTTTAAGAACTTCTATCACATTTTCATAAGCAAACATAGCTTCAAAGGATTGTCTTAACTTAATAAATTTTTGCAAAATAAAATATGTAGCTGCAAATCTAGTGATTGCAAGTCAAATAATTTTTTATCAGTGAATTTACTCATTAAATTGAGCTCCTAAGAGTGATCATAAATAAACTTGCTAACAATTTTTACCTTTAACAAAATAGATTTTTATTGTGGCAATTGTCTTAAGCTTGCAAGCATTAAATCAATGCAATGAGAAGCACATGAAGTCCAATAGAGGTATTCCTCTTTTCCATTAGTAGTCTACTTGCAACTTGGTAGGCGCTTGCATTATCTGCATTAACTTGTACAAATAATATCTCTCATACTTCCTAGACATTCATTTTACTTTTGAAATAACAGTTTTGTATCTTTCACAAAAGTTGAAGCATCTATTTATCTTAAAAATACTATACTATAGGGATTGTTAACAAAAAAGTTGATGATGCTCCTCTATCAAATATCTAACCAGCCATCCGACATTATGGTTACTTCTGTCTCAACCCATTTCTTCTTCACTTCATCAATTATTTCTGTCATTGTCATGACCTCCTCATCTAACATGCAGGTCCTCAACTCATATATACTAGGAAGCTATAGGCCTCAACAATGACTTCCAACATATCGAAATATGTTGATCCATAATGGACTCCTAGAAAATGTTGAATGGAATACCATTTTCATAAAAACACCTAGCAATGTCTAAATAAACTCTATGCCCGAGTTCCTTTGTAGCAGTTGAGAGGGAATAGTTGGAGAGTTAACATTCTCCTCTTCATTAACCCTCAATACAAACATATCCATTAGTCTATGAGTGCCTCTATTAAGAAGAAATTAAATGGCTTCTACTACTTGATCCATCATGTTGGGAATCAAAATACAAGCTATTCTCAATCACCTTCTTTATATTTCTTTGTGACACTTATTTGACTATAGCAAACTTCTTCAAATAATCAATACATTCTTTTTCCACTTCATCAGACATTCTCACATGGTCCAACGTTAACATATGTGCAAGCCAAGTGACTATTAAGCCTCTTAACATTTAAAGTAATCTGTTTCTTATAAAAATTGCATTTCATGTGAACATGCTTCTTCACACCTTCACCTTGCACTTCAACTTAGTGTCATATATCCAAGTTGGATCTTTTCTTCTTGTGCCACCAGTCATTCTAATAAATCAAAGAAATCAACAAAAACATCATCAAATAAATATTGATCTTCATAAAACATGTTTACGATCACTCTTAATAAGATAATGCAAATAAGATGGAATAGGACGAGAAAGCAAGTAAATTTCTATAAGATAATCCAAGCACATCTAGAGAGAAGAGTAACAAAGGTTATACATTTCAGAAAACAATAATACAATTATGCACAATGAATGCAGTCCCCATATTAAAAAGGAGATTTGCTCAAATCTCCAATTTTCTTGTTACATGATGGTAGGTTTAATGCAAATTAGGTTTTAATTATTAAATCACAACTTTCCTATCACATAAGCAGGATTTAAGCATGATTTAGCTTTAACCTGAATCTTGACAAACAACAAAAATAACAACTTTAAACCTCACAGAAAATTAAATCCTATTCCTTCTTTTGTGGATTTGAGCAACACAATTTAGCATAAATCCTGCCAAATGATAAAAATGACTTAAATCCTACAAAAACTTAATTCTCATCCCTTCTTCACAGTATCTGACCAATATTTAAACACAACAACAACATCAACAACATCAAGCCTTTGTCCCACTACGTGGGGTTGGCTACATGAATCCTTTTTCTCTATTGTGTCCTATTCAAAGTCAAATTCTCGTTTAAATCTAATAAAGAAAGATCATTTCTAATATTTTCTAACTAAGTCTTTTAGGTCTACTTTTACCTTTCTTAACATAAGTCAAATCTAATACCTCTACTTTCCTAACCTGGTCATCGAAAGGCCGCCGTTTTATGTGACCAAACCATCTAAGGTGACTCTCTCTAATCTTATCTTCCACTGGAGCTACTCCAACATTTTCACATATATGCTCATTTCGTATCCTATCTCTAAGGGTAAAGCCACTCATCCACCTGAGCATCCTCATCTCCGCAACACTTAACTTAGTATTATGCTTCTCTTTTAATGGCCAACATTCGGCACCATAAAGCATTGCAGGTCTCACGACCATCTTATAGAATTTTCCCTTAAGTTTGAGGGGGACTTTTCTATCACACAACAAGCCCGATGCATTCCTCCACTTCAACCATCTAACTTGAATTCTGCTGATAATATCCCCATCTATTTCACCATCACTCTGAATAATAAATCCAAGATATCTAAAACGTGTACTCTTATTAATGACTTGATCGCCCAAAGTTACAATCCCCTCACTAGGTCTATTACTATTAAGATTACACTCCATATATTTTGTTTTAGATCTACTCAAGCGAAAACCTTTAGACTCTAAGGTTGACCTCCATAATTCAAGTTTACCTTCAACTCCCTCTCTAGTCTTATCAATAAGAAGAATATCATTAGCAAAAAGCATACACCAAGGTACATCCTCTTGCAATGTCTAGTGAGAACATCCATGACTAAAGCAAAAAGGTATGGGCTTAAGGCTGATCCTTGATGTAATCCAACCGAAATAGGAAAATACTTGGTCAAACCACCTTGTGTTTAAACACAAGTAATAGCTCTTGCATACATATCTTTAATGATTTGAATATAAGTGTTTTTAACTCCTTTCTTTTCAAGAACTCTCCATAGCACTTCTCTTGGAACTTTATCATATGCTTTCTCTAAATCAATAAATATCATATGTAGATCCTCCTTATTCTCTCTATATTTCTCCATCAAACCTTTCAATAAATGTATGACTTCCATAGTAGACCTACCCGGCATGAATCCAAATTGATTTTGAGAAACATTAGTATCACACCGCAACCTACGCTCCATAACTCGCTCCCATAGTTTTAAAGTATGACACATTAAATTAATTCATCTATAATTCACACAATCTTATGGATCACCTTTATTCTTAAAAATGAGAATTAACACACTCATTTTCCACTCATCTGGCATCTTTTTAGTCTTCAAAATAGTATTAAAAAGTTTAGTTAGCCAAGAAATTCCTTCATCTCCTAAGCATTTCCACACCTCTATTGGAATATCATTAAGTCCAACAGCTTTTCCATCCTTCATTTTCTTTAAAGCCTCTCTAACTTCAGTTTTACTAATTCGCTGATAAAAGCAGAAATCTTTATTTTCATTTAGGGTGCTAAGATCACTAAAGTCAATCATATTTTCACATTCTTTATTAAGAAGTTTAGCAAAATATCTCATCCATCTTTGTTGAATATCATCTTCTAAGAAAAGTATTTTTTGATATTCATCCTTTTTTGATCATCATCCTTAATATACTTCACTTGAACTAAATCCTTATTACTCCTATTTCTTCGTTTGGCTAACTTATACATATATACTCCTTAGTATCTAATCTATTATATATATTATTAAAAGCTAAGATCTTAGCATCGCATATTATTTTCTTAGATTCCTTACGTGCCTCTTATATCTTTCACAATTATGAGAATTTTTACATTTAAATCAATTTATAACAAATCTTTTTATTTTTTTTCTTGCACATTTGGATTCCACCACAAACTATTTTTATTATTAGGAGCTTTTCCCTTTGATACTCCAAGCACATCTTTTGCAATATTCTTAATATCACTAATCACTTTTTTCTCACATAACATTAGCATCCTCATGCACAGAAAAAATCTTAAGATCTAAAATTTTATTCTTAAAAATATTTTCGTTAATATTCTTTAAAAGCCCCATTTAATCCTAGAATATTATTTTATTTTATTTTTTATTTTCTGCCCCTTTATCTTAAAGTCCAAAACTAATAATCGATGTTAGGTATATAAATTTTCACTCGGAATAACTTTATAATCTTTGCAATCTAAACGATCTAATTTTCTTATAAGAAAATAATCAATCTGAGTTTTACTATATCCATTTTTATAAGTGATGAGATACTCATCTCTTTTCTTAAATAAGGTATTAACAATTAAAAAATCATTAGTTAAAGAAAAATCTAATATGATCTTACCACCTTCATTTATTGTTCCAAATCCATGGCCTCTATGAATACTTTTAAAATCATCTACCTCTCTACCAACATGTTCATTTAAATCTCTTCTAATAAAAACTCTTTCTTCAAGAGGTATATTTTTTTATTAATTCTTCAAAGTCATTCCAAAATTTTAATTTTGAACCCATATCCAAACCTATTTGAGTAGTATAAGCACTTATAATATTAACAATCTTAGCATCAACAACAATCTTTAAAGCTATAATTTTATCTCCAATTCTATTAATTTTTATAACATTATCCTTCAAACTCTTATCCATAATCACACCTATACCATTTCTAGTACGACTCCTACCCAAATACCATAGTTTAAATCATAAACTATCAATCTCCTTAGCCTTCTCTCCAACCCAACACAATATAGCCTAAATTCTGCCAAACAGCAAAAATGTCAACTTTAAATCCTGTTCCTTCTTTATGGTATTTAAGCAAGATTTTAGCATAATTTAGCCTAAATCCTGCCAAACAACAAAAATGTCAGCTGCAAATCCTATAGAAACTTAAATCTCATTCCTTCTTCACGGTATTTGAGCAAGATTTAAGGACGATTTAGCCAAAATCCTGCCAAACAGTAAAAATGACAACTTTTAAATTTGGTTCCTTCTCTATTTTGCCATGTAATTTACCTGAAGAAGCGCTTGAAAAGGAAGAAAGATCGTTACCTTCGTTGTGAGCTCTCGTCATGACTTTCGCTTATTGTCGAAGGAGGCAAAGAAGCTTCCTTGAGCGACTCTTTCAAAACTTTACTTCATGTGAAGCTGAAGCAGCATGCTAGAGACAGGCTCACCTCGCATGCTGGAGCAGTATGTTGGAGATGGGCTCGCCTCGTGTGATGGAGATCGCGTGAGACGGGCTATACAAAGAACTAAGACCTAAATAAACCTCCTCCTCGCATGTGTATGGGGTAATATAAAAAAAAATGAGTTTGCGCCTTAAAATGCCTTAAGGCGTTACGCCTCGTGATGCATGCAAATTTCAATTTTTTTTAGTTTTATTGTAATATGAATGCTATATTTAATTTTTGTTTTTATTTTGCTACCCTATGATGGAAGGCAACCTATGATCATAAGTAGGTAGTGCTTTAGACATGTTTTACTTTGGGTTTGCTAGCTTTTTTGGTGCCTTAGCTCTTGGGTTGATGTGGGCTTCTCGGTTTGGGCTTGGCTATTTGGGTTTTGCTGCTTGTTGGGAGCTGTTATGTTTTCAACTCATTATTGCTGAGCTGTTGCTTCTTTTGTTGGCCCTTCGGTTCCTTCGCCTGGTTCCTGTCCCGTGGCTGGCTTTTCCTGTACCTGTGGCTGCCCCTTCCTATCTCCCGTGTGACCCTTCGGTTGCTGCTCTTGGAGTATATTTGGGATAGATTTATTAGCTCTTCTTTTCAAATCACAACCACATTGACATTTGACTAACAATTGTTTACATTGTGTTAGAAAATTTTGTTGTCTAAAACATTTATGGCTAAACTCATCATCGTGCATTATAGTTGTGCAACTGCTTTCAAGGATTTCTCAAACAACTTTTCCTGCAATGATTTTACAATTAACTTTATATAGATTTACGTCAACCCCAAACAAATGCTATAAGACAAACCACTGAGAAGGAAATGACGCATGTCAAACTTGCACCCATGGTTTAACAAGGTGTTCGAGGCGTGTGCCACAATGTGTTCCTCGATTCAAGACGTACCATGGGCACCTCGAGGCTTAAGCCTCACCAATTTTGATGAGGCTTATGCCTTTTCAAGGCTCTAATACGAAATAGCCAATGGTGCCAATACAAAAAGTTACTTTGGAGACATTGCCTGAATCTTTTTTTTAATAAGAACAAAGCAATTTGTGATGAATCCGACTTGGAGCATGTTTTAATTGTCCATTTAGGTCCCCAATCATTCAAATTGCAAGCTTGAGTCCAAGTCCTTGTGTTTTTCAATCCAAATTTCGGCAGTCCTCCAGCGTCTCCCCCGTTTAGGGGAAAAACCAAGAGGCAGCCTTCCCCTCCACGTTACATGGGCGCTTCAGGTACATATCCGTAGACACCACGGCTGTGTTTTCTTCAATCCCTAAGACGCTATATGAGCGCTTAGGGGTGTTGGGCACCTGTTGAAAAGACAGCAGTGATTTCCCCACGTGTGGGTACTTATTATTATTATTTTTTTGGTCCCCCTCACGCTACGTGAGTGCTCCGGGGATTACCCACTTCGTCGCAAGCGTCGCACCGGTTTCTCTCCCTACTACGCTACGTGAGCGCGTAGGGAGTCTACCGGCTCGTCGCTAGCGCCGAGAGTGGGGTTTAAGTTAGAAACTTATACCTTCGCGTAGGTGGACCGGCGGTGGAGTGCACAAAAATTACTTCCTCATCATTCATCATTTTTTTTTGGCGCAATAGCACAAATAATAATGCCAATGATAAACTAAAATGAAATATAAGAGGCAAGGCTCACTGTTTGGGTTTTACCAAATGGATTCTCTTGAATGGTTATGTGGGCTTTTGGTGGAGAGTAAGGGGTTGTAGGATTGATTCACTTGCCTACTGTTGTGTGAGGAAGAGGGAATGAGCTTATGGGGGATATGGGCCTTTGGAATGTTGTATGCTATAGAGTAGATTGAGGGATAAATGTATGGTGGTCTGTTTGGGTAACTAAGTGGACCTTGGAATGTGTATTTGAGTTTTAGGAAATATTGAGCTGTATGTGGTTAAGGAGAGGAATGTGGGCCTTTATGAATGGGCTGCAGTTTATAGATTGGGCTGCAATGATTCAGATTTTAAATTGGGCTTTTGATTATCAATGGGCCTTTTCCTATGGTGAGATAAGCTTGCTGATAGAGTTGAGGGAGGTTAGGCCTATGTATGTAGAGGGTTAAAGGGCTATTATGTGGATGGATAAGAGAAGCAAGCTTGCAGTTTTGGCCTACTAAGGGGCTGCTAGAACAAATCACAACTGAATGTAATAATGGAGAAAAATAAAGTTAATAAAGGACCCTTTCACGTGGACAATAGTCAGGAATAGGGCAGCTTTCACGTGGGAAAGGCTGCTGTTTTGTGAAACCTTAGCAAAGGACAGAGAGAGAGACGTCTTCCCCTACCCCTTTTTTTTTAATAAATTGAAGAGCTGCTGCAGTTCTCTGTTCGAGCAAGAATAGAAGCAAGAAACGGATCGTGTGAGGGCTGGCAGATCCACTTGAAGGGGAGTTGGAAGCGGATTGGAAGGGCTGTGAGCTTTTGAAGTGGAGTGGGCTGGAGCTTTTAGGAGAGTGGGAGGAGCGATTGTTGTAGGGTCGGAGGTCCAGCAGGTGAAGATGGACAGAGCTCTCAATGTGTGTGGAGTTTCTTGTGTTCCAGCCGCGTGGGACATTGCTTTGGCTCTGCTTTTAACGTGGAGAACTAAGTCCAACAGCTGTGTTTGTCAATTCCTATTTCAGGCAGAAATCCAATGCTGAGTTCTGATTAAATGACGTTTGGCATTTAATTCGGATTTGATTTTTTGTTTGACTTGCTGATTTTGGGTTGAATCCATTGGTAATCATAATGATGACTTACCATTATTAGCAATATCATTTTTTTTTTGGGGAAAATTAAGAGCCAGAGCTCATATATTTCAAAGCTAAGAAAATACAAGGTATAAAAAGTTAGATCTCAAACAATTGGAGATCTAACCGAAAAACTATACCCCCAACAAAACCAAAATACAATAAGCAAAAATAGGAAACAAAAATGCCATCAAAGGAAAAAGGTAGAACTTCCCAAATGAGGGCTCAGTATAAGTGATTTGCCATATGAGAGCGTTCCTCTGGTTGCAAAGGAAGAAGTAGCAGCATAAGGTTAGGGACCCAAAAACTTTGCCGTCCAAGAGGAAGATAGGCAAATCGCACATCATTGCCCACCAAACCATATTCTCGAGCTAGGGACAAAAACCAGGCAGCAAACTGAAGCAGCAGAGCCAAAAACAATCCAGCGACCGAACAGAAAAGCTCCAGGTGATAGAGGCCCAAATTACAGCAACTGAAATAGGAATTCGGACTTTCTCCATTTTGTGATTTTAGTGAACACTGCCTTTCGAATCAAATGGCTAACCATAGTAATAGCAGCTTGAGAATTTCCAAATTTCATATCATTTCTTTCTTTCTAGATTATATAAACAGAGCAACAAACAATGAGATAGTAAAAAGATTTGGTTTTAGCATTTGTCTCTGATAAACTATCAAAAACTTGATAAAGATTTGGCCTTAGCAGGAAGCCCCTAAGAAAAGGCACTAACTTTGTAATGATGTTATAAGTGAAATCACACTCGAAAAATAAGTGGGTAATAGATTCAGAGCAAGAATTGCACAGCACACAAATGGGGCATACAGATATCATTAATTTGGGCAGCCAACAATGCATCAATCAACGAAAATGGCCTCGATTTGCGTGCTTTCTTGATTTTAAGTGCATTTTACCTCGCTTTACGTGCCGATTTCACCGAACATCGAAATCAGACAAATTGATAGTGGATTTAGGGTATTGTCGATGTTCCGGTCGCAACGACGTGATCCGTTTTGCGATCGGACTTCGTTTAGACAGCGACGAGGCTGTTTTTTTTTTCGAAATCCATGCCACCAACCCGAATAATCAAATTTGAACATAGAAAATATAGTTCTTAAGTATTTGCGATATTCCGATCGCAATGACGAAATCCGTTTCGCGACCGGACATCATTTGGACAGCGGTGAGGCTGATTTTTCTCGAAATCCGTGCCACCAATCCGGATGATCCAATTTGAACATAGAAAATATAGTTCTTAAGTATTTTCGATATTCCGATCGCAATGGCGAAATCCGCTTCGCGACCGGACATCATTTGGACAACGGCGAGGCTGATTTTTCTCGAAATTCATGCCACCAACCCGGATGATCCAATTTGAACATAAAAAATGTAGTTTTGAAGTATTTGCGATATTCCGATCGCAATGACGAAATCTGTTTCGCGACCGGACATCATTTGGACAGCGACGATGCTGATTATTCTCGAAATCCATGCCATCAACTCGGATGATCCAATTTGAACATAGAAAATGTAGTTTTTAAGTATTTGCAATGTTCTGAATGCAATGATGAAGTCCATCTTGAGCTCGGACTTTGTTTGATCAGCATCGTGTTTTGATTTTGGGTGTCGGTCATCCCTTTCGACCGATTTCATTCAGTTCGATTGAGAGTGGCCTCGACCTAGCAGAATTTAATGTTCTGATCGCAATGCCGCTGTCCGTTTGGCGATTGGAGGTTGTTTGACCCTTTAAGATGCATCACCTCAACGCGCGTGTTGCTTTATTCGCCGAATTGGGTTCCTTTTGTGCGTGGTTTGAGGTATAGGGGTCAACAGCAGGTTTTTCAGATGAGGTTGTATTTGGTAGCTTTTTTGTGCAGGCAATATTATTTTATTCTATGGTGAGGTCATTCACCTTTAGATGACTCATGGGTGACTTATGAGGAGCTTCAATGCATATCTCCCAACCTTCTTGATGAGTACGTTTATCTTGATTCTTCTAAGGAGAGTTCTTGACACCCCAAGGGAGTAGAGACAGCTATCCTATTCGAACTAATGTTATATATATATATATATATATATATATATATATATATATATATATATATATATATATATATATATATATTATTTAGAGTTCTGTATTATATTGATATTGGGATTTTATTTTATTTGGTTTATTTTTGGCCTGTTATTTTTATTTGGATTTATTTTCTACTAAATGTGTTGTTGTTTGCTTGATAAGGACCTCTAAGACTAATTAAGATATTAATGATTGAATAAAAGTTTGAGATCTATTACAACCGTGCCCTATTTATAATTGAGGAATGAGTACAATGTGCCAAGCTACGATAAAATAAACCAGCACCACTTACCAGTACATATAGAGTTCTGTACTTAGATGAAAAATTTCTTACACGAACGCATATGAATGTATTGGCGTGCATGTAAACTTTCCGGTAGCTTTTCTGTGTAAGATTTTGTTTTTCACAAGCTGTTGAGGTGGATTTCTTAATGTGGCAAATGATGTTTTCAGGTCTGCAGATGACCCAAACGTTTTTTTGTTGAATGATTTTCAGGATCCTCTTCAGGTGCACACTTGACTCTGTCTGCAGCTTGTAATTAAATGTTTATTATCTTTGTTTTCTAAAATCTCAATTCCATTATGCTTAAGTGCTTCACTTTCATATTAGTATTTTCTAATGTAAAAACTGTTATATGGAATATCATTTTAGCGTCATTTCTTGCATTACTGTTTCAATCAAGTGTACACCAAATTAATCTTAATGCTTCATTTTCATCTTTAATGTTTTTTCTTTTGCAAAAACAGTTTTTTGGATTCTCATTTAAGCAGCATTTCTTTCATTTCTCTTTTTATTGATCAACTATCACAGTTCTCTTTTAAGGCCGTATCAACTGAAGCAATTCAGTTAAAATGAATTGATTGGTTCAATTTAAGCAATTTGAGTCGGGTTAAAAATTGAGTGAACAAATATGTATGCATTTTTATGTATATGGAGCTAAAAATGAGGACTCAATAATGTTATAATTGTTAATAATGAAGGGTGTGATTGGTTCAAGTTTTGTGGATTTATTTCATATAGGAAATGTTTTGGCATATAAATAGGGAAAAGTTTGTAAAACTCTAACATAACCTGGCATGTTGTATTTACGAGTTAGTTAACCAAAAGGGCACATGCAAGTTAAATCTAATGTTCAGAAATCAGAATGATAATGTTGGACGATGAGGCAAACTTAGGAAGGAGAAAGTTTTAAATGACTGTGAGAGAGTGTGGAAGACAACTATAGTCCGTAAGATAATAGAGTACATGATAGTATAGTTTTGGCAGGAATAAATAGGAGAAGAAGATTAATGTGCACAAAGATGCGGGGTACAGGATTAATGTTAATTTACTAATAGAAAAGGGCCACGAAAAGATACCATGGTTAGAGTTATTTTAAATGTTTTATCTAAGCTAAGCTAATTGTAAAGCTTTATTAGCTCTAAATATCAGTGATTTTAATGCAATTATAAAGAACAAGGATTGTGAGAGCAAGTGAACTATACCGGAAAAATAATTGCTTAGTTCATGGTACTCACTCCAGAATACTCTTATTTACCAATTTGGTTTTAGGATATTCCTAATGTTACATTAATTATCAAAGCTTTCTCCATATGATGAGCAAAAAATCAGTAACCATTTGCAAAGTTTTGAATGACCTCATCCACCAAGTGTAAAATTGTAATATCTTGAACTGAAGAAGGCCGGTTTTGTACTTAGAATCGAAATAAAGAAGGGACAAAGAAGATGAGGGAGGCGAAGGGCTAGAGAATTTTCATAGTCGAGTGAAGGAGCCAAGTGAACTTCTGGTTTCATTGCCTAGAGTCGTGCTCGAAGAAGATGAAGAGGATGAAGGGCTCATCGATTCGCTGCAAGGTGTTGAGCCGTTCTGTCATGTGGAAGTTTATGGGACGTAAAGCATGGAAGAGAGAGCATATGGTGTTGCTGAGCATCAAGGAAGAAGAAGTTGTCTTGTTCTCAATGGAGGAATCGAAGGGGTTTTCGGCTATTAAAATCGCGAGTAGTCGCCAGAGGGAGCCGAAGGGGAAGCTCCATTTCTTTGAATTGCTATGAAGAGGGGAGCCGTGAGGTGAGAAGGAGACGATGAGAGATCGAAAGCAAGAGTGAAATCGAGAGGGAGAATCGATTGGGGAGAAGAAGACTGCGTGCAAACTATCAAGAAGTGGGAAGGCACGTGCATGTTATTCGTGTCGACGAAAAGAGCAGCGACAGGTGAATATATTAGATTTTGTATGATATTTATTTGTTATTTGGGAATTTTTAGTGATTATTTCTAGAAATCAATATTAGGTATTAATGAAAATTTATAATTAATAATATAATTAAAATAGGAATTAATTAATAAAGGAAATGTTTAGATTTTTAAATAGAAACTTTATATGATTAATGCGATAATTATCATATTTTAAACCTAATTTTATGCTTAAAATTTTGAAAATACTACTAACAAATTTTAGTTTATAAATTAATAATAATAATAATAATAATAATAATATTAATAATAATAAATTTTAAGTGACTAATAATGATAATTGGATTTCAAAGTTAATTATTAAAAACAATTAATAGTGTTGATTTTGATATAAATATATATATATATATATATATATATATATATATATAAGAGCAAATTTTATAAATTCAATATATTTATATGAGATTTATAATGAAATTTTATTTATTTTAGAAAATAGTGATTTTTCATCTAGCATTAATTTAATTTAAGTGATAAAATAAATTGAATATAAGAACTCTTTAGATACATTCTACATTCAATAGCTAAATATAGAGAGAGAGAGAGAGGACAATTTATATTGTATAAAAATAGTTTTAAAATTTTAGGTATTAGATCTATAAATTTATGGGAGTAAACTTTAAATATTAGAATTAGAGAATATTGTGAATTAGAGATAAATTAATAGTATGATAATGAGAATATAATTATATAGGTATTAAGCTGACAATAATAGAGTGGTGACTAATGCAAATTGTCAAAACATCCGATTCGAGGTGAGTACTCATTTTTTTAAATTAATTTAATGATTTTATTTTCTCTCAAATTAAATGCATCAAAAGATAGTGATACATGTTTATTTATTCTTTATTGCAAGTTAGATTATGTTTAATCTTTCTCATATTTAATGATTAGTCATTTTGAATTAGATAATAATTAATATATTGTGTTTCACATTACTATACAAAGTTAATGAATGTTATATAAATGAAATGGCTACATAGATGTGCTTGTTTGTACATGATTGATTGATGGACCACACTTCCTTATGGTATTGGCTAGGGACATAATGTACTAACGTGTGTGAAATGAAAATGGTTTTAGAAAAAAGTTATGGAAAAGGAAATGAAAAACAAAGTACATTCATTTGTACTATTTTAGACGATATCTCCTATGACGGTTGTATTAGTTATAGAAATGATAAATATATGATTTACATGTGTAATATATAAATATGCATAACGTCTCATGGTTATTTTCAAATAAATTTCAGATTAAATTATTTTATGTTTAGTAAAGAGTATGCATGTTTTTTTCAAATTATTTTGTATTATTGTAATTTAGAAGCATCACATACTCACTGAATTGTGTTATGACTTACTCCGTATTTACAGATGTATGCAAGTATTATCCAAATAGTATAAATGAGTGGTAGATGAGAGAATATGTATCATAGGCACAATGCTCCAAAAAGGTATTTATTTGAAATAGTTTAAAATTAAAGTGTTTTTGTTTTAAAATACGTCTGAGGCTTAGTGGCTCTTTTAGTGTATTAGAAATAATTTTAAACAAATGAAATTTTTTTAACCATTTGATTGTCTGTTTTCGCTTCGATAATTCGAGCCTTCGGGCCGAGTCATGACAAAAATTACCAAAGCTCCCATTGCTAGCTGACATGGAGTACATTCAATAAATTTGTTCTGAGACATTTGTTATGCTAGATTGGTATATATCTTAAGTATTAGAAACTAGTGACCTGCCACATTGGGGCTTTGTAAACATGAATGATCATATTCCTATCTAAATTAGGATTTGTTTACATTACGCAATGAAATTTTAGGATGATATTTTTGTATTGGTAATATTCTGATATAATTATATATTTATAAACACTTGTCAGATGCTATTTAATTTCTTTGGTTCCACATGGACCCATTGTTAAATTTTGAAGAAAGTGCCCTCAGCCAATGTTTGCGTCATGCCTTCACCTGCCTTTCAGCATCATTCCTATTACCGATGAAGTGGATGCCAAGGACATATTAGCTACTTAAATGAAATAAATGAGGCTTGTAAAAGATAAATAGTAAAAGATGCTTGACTATAATGCACTTGACATTAGCAAATAAATTGAGGAGTGTTATAAAGAAATACAATAAAGGTTAATTTGATTAGATTTTTTCCTTTTGAAATCAGTCCTTCTATGTTTCTTAAGAAAGACAATTTTAATGGATGGTGAAGGTGACCAGTGTCACATCCCATTTTAATTCCCTACAGTCAATCTAGAGTGTAACAGAGAAGAAAAATCTAAATAGATCATCTCCTTACCCCCATTCTGAAACACTAATAACAGAATTAGATAAGTAAAAAGTAGTCTATTCAAACTATCATAACATCACTAATCATAACACATCAAAATTTTCATAATAATAAGCATATATAATATATACCTCTAATAAAATGTACATCTCAAATGAAATACAAAACTTTATTAAAAACTTTTAAAATTTACTTACATACCAAAAAGTCTGTACAACTAGCATTCAGATCTCTTTGTACACCAAAAATATATGTACACCAAAAAGAACAGTCACCCCTTTCCGCATAGTGTCCTACTAGCTCCTTCCCCTTTCCTGCAGCATAACCACTGCTAATGAGCTAGGCTCAATGAAATACACAAGCAATGTATAAGAAATAATAATAATATTGTTAACAATTAATTTAGAACACATTGAAATTGTCACGACCCGACCCGGTAAGCTCGCATAGGCAAGACAGGAACGGAGGTCGGACAGAAGAAATTAAAACACTCATATAACTTTATCATCATGTCTCCCAACATAAAGAAAATATCCTCAACATATAATTAAAGAGCCACTAATGAAATCCAAGTAAAATTTTTTTCTTTTTCATTCATCAATTAAAATCAATATATACATAAAATTCATTACAAAAGGAGATGTCCAAAACAAAATTAACTATCAAGACATCCTATTCATCCATTTATACCAAAACAACAAAAACTCAAAAAGGAACCTGCTGTCCGTCGTCTCCCTACGACGGTACGTAAGGGTTGGTCTATCCGTCATTATCGTTTAGCAGGTTCTCCTGAAAAGTGTTCCATAAGTAGGGTGAGTCACCACTCAGTAGATAAAATACTTTTCAATTAACTTTAGATGTAAGGAATAGAGTATAACATGCATATACTTCTAAATAGAGAAACATTCAACATGTCATAATGTATCATCTAAAGTAAAAGTGCATCTACATCAATCTTTATATTCTCATTCTTTGCATAACTTATAATTCTTCCTCTTTAAGCATTCATGCCTCAAAGAATACCTCATATGCATATAACATAAAGATGTAATATTCATAATATTATAATATTTAGCACCCGTCTCGGAAGTATCATTTGTACTGATCAGGTACATTTATTTGGCCAATCCTTTACCATTTGGTTCAAAAGAGCCCCTTTACTATTTGGCTCAAAAGAGCCCCTTTACCATTGGCTCAAAGAGCCCCTTTACTATTGATACTTTCGCATTAACATGCACATACAATCATTTTCTATTTAATCATAAAAATAACTTTAACATATCTTTCATGCATATGACCTATTGTTCCATAATGTGCTATATGATTATATGGTTTCATGAGAAAAGAGACATGAACTATGTACTTTATTTAATCATCATATTAAAAGGATACAATTGTATTACAAACTATCACATGAGAAAAGCACTTGTATTGTAAACTATCACATAAGTAAAACATGTGCATTGTAATAGGCATAAGATCAAGTGTCTCTAAATCTTTCTACATGAGTACATATAATTAGGCAAATCATAAGAGCATGTTGCATGACATTTTGGAGCATGTTAGGATATAGAAGAAAAATACAATTGCAATAATGCTAAGAATTTCATAACAGTACAGGAACATGCTATCGTGGAAAGAAATTTTTTTTTTTCTAAATTTAAAAGAACCACATTTACCTACCTCAACACGATGTGATCCGTCAATTGCCCTTACGAACCTTTCCCTCCATGCGTTCAATACCTAAAAGAGACATACACACCGTGTAAATATTACTAGTCCCCACATAAACTTCCTAAATCCTTAATCTATGATAATAAGGAACTCATCCCTATGCTATGTCCATGCTTCCAAATTAAACCCCTTTATTATTCCATGACCTATTTCATTTTTATTTTATCTAAATTAGGATTTTGTCATAATCCTAAATTTCTATGCATGCATACATCATTCCCTACACTCATTTAGCAATTAAAATATAAATTATTTTCGGAATTTTCTAAATAAATAATTAGGAAAATTAGTATTTTATATAAAAGCCCTAAATTTGCTTCTAAAAAAATCTTCCCAAATCTATTTCAAATCATAAAGCTAAACAATTTCATGATTAGGGAAAACCCTAATTTCAAAAACTTAAAATTTCTCCACAAATTTGCATTATCTTTCCATTATAAGCTTCCTAATGTCATTTAGAAACTTTCCTCCAAAGCCATCTTGAAAGAATATGAAAATTTGAGAAAACCCTAATTTTTTTTAAATCACATTTTTCATGAAATCATCTCATTTTTTTGGGTTTAGAAACATCCCTCTAATCTTCTCAAATCTTATCTTAAAGAAAACTTAAATTTTCTCCAAACCCTAGATTTTCCCTTTTAGAGAAAACTCCATGGAATGAAAAGAAAACTCTTGCAATTAACTTACCTTAACCTTCCTTTCAATTTCCCTTCAATTCCTCCTCGAAAACGCCAACGAAAACCACCCGTGGAAGTGCCCCCGACGCCTTGCCCATCCGCTCCCCCTTGGCTTCCGCTCAGTTCGGGCCGCAAGAAAGGAATGGGGACCGACACATTTCAGTACCCTATTTAGAGTGGGATGTTCTCATTAATTGCCTAATGTCCAAATTGCCCTCACTTAAGCCATCTATGCTTTAATAAAGATTAGGGGTATTTTAGGCATTTTAAAACTTATACGAATTTTAACCCATAAATTATGCAAAATTCCATATGGGTTCTTTATATCGTTTAACTCAGAATTTTGCGTACTATTTTATAAAATTATTTGCGTCGAATTCCGACGACTTCAAAATTTTGCCTAAACACGTCGCGGCGCATCGAAATACGTGCGATGCTTAGGATCGTCGTTCTTGGGTTTTACAATTCTCCCTCCCTTATAAAAATTTCGTCCTCAAAATTTAGAAACAAGCATCAAGGAATCATACCTTAGTCAAATAGGTATGGGTAGCTTTCTCTCATCTCCGATTCCTTCTCCCAAGTGACATCTTTTTCAGATCTATGCTTCCAAAGGACTTTAACATAAGGAATCTCTCTGTTCCGGAGCTTCTTAATATCAAAATCTATGATTTTCTCTAGTTCTTCTACAAATGTTAGATCTGGTTGAATATCCACTGATTCAACACTTATCTTCTGAGCTTCATCTGTAATGTATTTCCTCAAAGAAGAGATGTGGAATACATCATGTACTCCACTCATATGAGACGACAAAATTAATTTGTAAGCCACACTTCCAATTCTTTCTGCTATTTCAAATGGACCAATATATCTTGGACTCAGTTTTCCCATTTTGTTAAATCTCTTCACACCTTTCACAGGACTAACTTTGAGAAATACAAACTCTCCAACATCAAACTCAACTGATCTTTGTTTAGCATCATAATACTTTTTCTGTTTGTCTTGTATAGCTTTCAATTTATCACGGATCAACCTGATCTTTTCAGTAGCATCATCAACTAGATCTGCCCCAATAATCTTTCTTTCTCCCGTCTCAGCCCAACATAATGGAGTTCGACACTTTCTTCCATACAAAACTTCATAAGGTGCCATCCCTATACTTAGAAACTATTGTTATAAGCAAATTCAATCAATGGTATGTGTGTCTCCCATTTACCACCAAAATCTAGTACACATAATCTGAGTAAATCCTCTAAGGTCTGATTAGTCCTTTCTGATTGACCATCTGTTTGAGGGTGGAAGGCTGTACTGAAAGTAAGTCTGGTGCCCATTGCCTCTTGAACCGTCCTCCACAGTCTAGAGGTGAATCTTCCATCCCGGTCTGATACTATAGATCTTGGTATACCATGAAGTCTGACAATCTCATTAACATACACACTTGCCAACTTCTCAACAGCATCAGATTGTTTGATAGGTAGAAAGTGTGCCAATTTGGTTAACATATCTATTATCACCCATATAGCATCATGACCACTTCTGGACCTGGGTAAACCAACCACAAAATCCATGACTGTCTTCCCACTTCCATTTCGGTATAGGTAATGGCTGCAATAAACCTCCTGCCTTTTGATGTTTTATTTTAACCATTTGGCAAATAGTACACTTAGCCACCACTTCTGCTACACTTTTCTTCATACCTGGCCACCAAAAATATTCTTTTAAATCTTGATACAGCTTGTTACCACCTGGGTGAATGGTATAACTTGAATATTGAGCTTCTTGAAGAATGTCCTTTCTTAAGTCTCCAACATCAGGGATACAAATTCTATCTTTATATCGTAGTAGATTATCCTCATCAAGCTCATACTCTTCCACATGACCTCCCTTCACCATATTCAAGATTTTCTCAAATTCTGCATCTTGTGGCAAAGCTTCCCTTATCCTGCCTTTTAATATTGACTGAATGATCATCTGATTTAAAGTCACAAATTTTGCATCATTGGGCTGAACTATTGAAATCTCTAGCTTCTCCAAATCTCTTATCAACTCATGTTGTGTAATCATTCAATTGACACTACCAAAAGTTTTCCTGCTTAAGGCATTTGTAACCACATTTGCTTTACCTGGATGATATTGGATATCCAAATTATAGTCTTTAATAAGCTCCAACCATCTTCTCTGCCTCAAATTCAACTCTTTCTGTGTGAAGATATATTTTAAACTTTGGTGATCAGTAAAACTTCACACTTCACCTCATACAAGTAATGTCTCCAAATCTTCATGGCAAAAACCACTGCAGCTAACTCCAGATCATGGGTTGGATAGTTCCTTTCATGATTTTTCAGCTGCCTAGAAGCATAGGTAATGACCCTTCCATTTTGCATTAATACACAACCCAACCCTTTGTGTGAGGCATCACTATAAAGATGAAATCCATCTGTCCCCGAAGGAATAGTAAGTACTGGAGCAGTCATCAAACAATGTTTCAGTCTTTGAAAGTCTCTTCACACTGAACTGACCATTCAAACTTCACTGTCTTTTGGGTCAACCTAGATAATGGCATAGCTATTCGTGAAAATCCCTCAACAAATCTTCTGTAGTAACCTGCCAATCCCAAGAAGCTCCTAACCTCAGTCACTGTAACCGGTCTGTGCCAATCTGCTATAGCTTGTATCTTATGTTGATCCACAGAAATCTCTTCATTACTGATCACATGCCATAGAAAATTTATACTCTTCAACAAGAATGCACATTTAGAGAACTTACCGTACAATTCATTCCCTCTTAAAGCTTGCAACACAGCCCTTAAGTGGTTTGCATGAAGTGCTTCATTAGGGGAGTATACCAAAATATCATCGATGAACACAATCACAAATAGATCTAAAAATGGCTTAAAGATCCTATTCATGAGGTCCATAAACACAGCAGGCGCATTTGTAAGTCCGAATGGCATCACCATAAATTCATAATGCCCATATCTGATATTGAATGCTGTCTTTGGTATATTTTCTTCTCTAACCTTAAGCTGATAGTATCCTGATCTCAAGTCAATCTTGAAAAACACAGAGGCACCTTCCAACTAATCAAACATGTCATCAATTCTTGGGAGAGAATATTTATTCTTTACAGTCAGCTTGTTCAATTCCCTGTAATCTATGTAGAGTCTGAAGCTCCCATCCTCCTTCTTCACAAATAGCACAGGAGCACCCCATAGAGAAGTGCTAGGCCTGATGAATCCTTTATTAAGCAATTTTTGTAATTGATCTTTCAATTCTTTCAACTCTTTATTGCCATCATATAAGGGGCTTTAGCAACAGGTTCCTCTCCACTAACCAACTCAATAGAAAAGTCAATTTCCCTACTCGGAGGTAAACCAGGTAATTCATCTGTAAACACTTCTGGATACTCTTGCACAACTGGTATATCATCTAATCCCTTTTCTTCTTTCTTCTCTTCCTTAACATAGGCTAAAAGCCTTCATACCCTTTCCTCAACAGTTTGTAAGCCACCCAATATGAGACTAATATGGAGGCTATGCTTCTTTCCCCTAGAAACTTAAATTCTTCCTCTCCTAGCATACAAAACTTAAGCTCCTTCTTGCTACAATCTATTGTCACAAAGTGGCAAGTCAACCAATCCATACCTAGGATTGTATCAAATTCTGATAATGGCAACAATATAAGCTCTGCTCTCAAGTTTCTATCACCTACAGTCAAATCCACAAGACACTTTCTATTGGTTTCTAGTTGACTCCCATTGGGCATTAAAACTGATAAGGGTTTGAGCATAACTGAAGGGGACAATTCAACAGTCTTAGCAAAATCTTCTGAAATGAAAGAGTGCGACGCTCCTGTATCAAATAATACCTTAACAGGCTTGTTACACACAAAGATTGTTCCTAATACCATGCAACATAACATAAAGCTTATCTTACTCATATATCATAAAGGAAATTATTGACATTTAAATAAAATCTATGCCTGTAATAACATCAGGAGAGTCCTTGGCTTCTTGGTGGGATAGACCATAAACCCTTGGTTGAACAAGTTGACGAGTTTGGCCCTAGGAAGGAGTTGATGCAGCAGACTCCACCATCCTTAGCCTGCCCATTGTCCTCTGAGGAGTACCACCTATCCTGGCCTCCATGGTAGACTTTTGTCCCAAAATAGGGCAAGACTTTGCCATGTGTCCTGGTTCATGGCACCAATAACAGGTATTTATTCCAGAGAGGCACTCACCTTTATGTGCCCTTCCACACTTACTACTTAACACAGAAGGAGTGCTACTCTCTAAAACACTGGGTCTAGGTCTCTTCCAAGTGGACCTTTCAGACTGAACTGATTGACTAGACTTTGCCCTATCTTCATTTTTCCTCTTCTGAAAGTCTCTTCTCCTTTGAATAGCTTGCAAGTCAGACTCAATCCATCGAGCCCTCTCTACCAAGGTGGGATAATCCTCAATGTCAAAAGGGATTAATGACTGTCTAATGATATCTTTTAAGCTACATAAGAAACGATGACACTTTTCCTCTGCATTGGGAATCATATGAGAGGCATATCTAGAAAATATTGTGAACTCAGCTTCATACTGTGTAGTCGTTCTATCACCCTGTACTAGCCTCATGAATTTGTCCTGCATCAATCTTCTAGCTAACATTGGTACATACTAATCTCTAAATACTTTTACAAACTCTTCCTAAGAAATTTGACTGCACAGTCTTTCTCCAAAGCTCTCTTCCAATTGGCTTCTCCACCACCTTTCCGCTTCACCATTAAAAGTATAGGCAGCTAAAATAACCCTTCTCTCCTCTGGGCATGACATACCATCCAAGATCTTCTGTACCTTTATTAACCAATACTCCGCTTCTATGGGCCCACCACCTGTAAATAATGGAGATTTCATGTCTTGGAATAACTTCAAATTTTTGTCCATTGAAGTAAATCCACTACCACTAGTCTGGGTTTGAGTGTTCTTAATCATTTGGGTCATTGCAGCCA
The DNA here is from genome assembly GCA_019925795.1 of Dendrobium chrysotoxum. Classification (NCBI taxonomy): domain Eukaryota; kingdom Viridiplantae; phylum Streptophyta; class Magnoliopsida; order Asparagales; family Orchidaceae; genus Dendrobium; species Dendrobium chrysotoxum. The sequence goes on along the minus strand of CM034313.1, from coordinate 94,532,074 downwards.
TAATTTAGGAAAAAAATTCCATAGTAGCATTAATGCTACTACTCTAAGACTCTACTACTGCTGGTAGCTCCCTCCTAACCTCTTCAGTATTGCCATCAGTGGCATTAGTTTCAGGATCGACAGCCCTGAGACATAATGCAATGAAACAAATTAAACAATCTATAGCACATGCATCCTATACCTATTCTAACCTATAGAATCATCCTATTGGCTCTTTCATATTGATCAGTATGCTAAAACGTTTCGTCTCTGATAGCACTCTTTGTCACGATCCAGCCCGGTAAGCTCGCATAGGCGAGGCGGGAATGGAGGTCGGACAGGAGGAATTAAAACACTCATATAACTTTATCATCATGTCTCCCAACATAAAGAAAACATCCTCAACATATATAATGAAAGAGCCACTAATGAAATCCAAGTAAAATTTTTTTCTTTTTCATTCATCAATCAAAATCAATATATACATAAAATTCATTACAAAAGGAGATGTCCAAAACAAAACAAACTATCAAGACATCATATTCATCCATCTATACCAAAACAACAAAAACTTAAAAAGGAACCTGCTGCTGGTCGTCTCCTTACGACGGTACGTAAAGGGTGGTCTATCCGCCATTATCGTTTAGCAGGTTCTCCTGAAAAGTGTTCCATAAGTAGGGTGAGTCACCACTTAGTAGATAAAATGCTTTTCAATTAAATTTAGATGCAAGGAATAGAGTACAGCATGCATATACTTCTAAATAGAGAAACATTCAACATGTCATAATGCATCATCTAAAGTAAAAGTGCCTCTACATCAATCTTTATATTCTCATTCTTTGCATAACTTATAATTCTTCCTCTTTAAGCATTTATGCCTCAAAGAATGCCTCATATGCATATAACATAAAGATGTAATATTCATAATATTATAATATTTAGCACTCGTCTCGGAAGTATCATTTGTACTGATCAGATACATTTATTTGGCCAATCCTTTACCATTTGGCTCAAAAGAGCCCCTTTACCGTTGATACTTCTGCATCAACATGCACATACAATCATTCTCTATTTAATTATAAAAAGAACTTTAACATATCTTTCATGCATATGGTCTATTGTTCCATAATGTGTTACATGATTACATGGTTTCATGAAAAAAGAGACATGAACTATGTACTTTCCTTAATCATCATATTAAAAAGATACAATTGCATTACAAACTAACATATGAGAAAGGCACTTGCATTGTAAACTATCACATAAATAAAACATGTACATTGTAATAGGCATAAGGTCAAGTGTCTCTAAATCTTTCTACATGAGTACATATAATTAGGCAAATTATAAGAGCATGTTGCATGACATTTTGGAGCATGTTAGGATATAGAAGAAAAATACAATTGCAATAATGTTAAGAATTTCATAACAGTACAAGAACATGCTATTGTGGAAAGAAATGAATTTTTTTTTTCTAAATTTAAAAAAACTACATTTACCTACCTCAACACGATGTGATCCGTCAATTGCCCTTACAATCCTTTCCCTCCACGCGTTCAATACTTAAAAGAGATAAACACATCGTGTAAATATTACTAGTCCCCACATAAACTTTCTAAATCCTTAATCTATGATAATAAGGAACTCATCCCTATGCTATGTTCATGCTTCCAAATTAAACCCCTTTATTATTCCATGACCTATTTCATTTCTATTTTATCTAAATTAGGATTTTGTCATAATCCTAAATTTTTATGCATGCATACATCATTCCCTACACTCATTTAGCAATTAAAATATAATTATTTTCAGAATTTTTTAAATAAATAATTAGGAAAATTGGTATTTTATATAAAAGCTCTAAATTTGCTTCTAAAAAAATCTTTCCAAATCTAAAGCTCAAAAATTTCATGATTAGTGAAAACCCTAATTTCTAAAACTTAAAATTTCTTCACAAATTTGCATTATCTTTCCATTATAGGTTTCCTAATTTCATTTAGAAACTTCCCTCTAAAGCCATCTTGAAATAATATGAAAATTTGAGAAAACCCTAATTTTTTTTAAATCACATTTTTCATGAAATCATCTCATTTTTTGGGTTTAGAAACACCCCCCTAACCTTCCCTAATCTTATCTTAAAGAAAACTTAAATTTTCTCCAAACCATAGATTTCCCCTTTTAGAGAAAACTCCATGGAATGAAAAGAAAACTCTCACAATTAACTTACCTTAACCTTCTTTTTCAATTTCCCTTCAATTCCTCCTCGCAAACGCCGCCAGAAACCACCTGTGGAAGTGCCCCCGACACCTTGCCCGTCCGCTCCCCCTTTGGCTTCCGCTCGGTTCGGGCTGCAAGAAAGGAATGGGGACCGAAACATTTGGTCCCCTATTTAGAGTGGGATGTTCTCATTAATTGCCTAATGTCCAAATTGCCCTCAATTAAGCCATCTATGCTTTAATAAAGATTAGGGGTATTTTAAGCATTTTAAAACTTACACGAATTTTAACTCCTAAATTATGCAAAATTCCATATGTATTCTTTATATCGTTTCGCTCAGAATTTTACGTACTATTTTATAAAATTATTTGCATCGAATTCCGACGACTTCGAAATTTTGTCTAAACTCGTTGCGGCGTATCGAAATGCATGCGACGCTTATGATCGTCGTTCTTGGGTTTTACAGAAATTTCATACTGATTATAAGAAATGCATAACATTACTTTCTATCTTATCAACTATTCTAAACCATTAAACAAGACATATGATGACTATAAGCTTTTGCACCCTTTCAGCTTTCCAATTTAAGATTAGGTCTAGATTCTCAACTTTTAGAATTGAACTTGTTCTCTCATTCACGGCTGAATCAAATTCTCAACTTCTAGAATTGAGAATGTAGGCTTATCTCGTCAGGTCTTTCGCCTTTACTTGTGCGGCCCTATCCCCTATATATGACTTATTTCATTTTCCAAATAACAATCCTTTTTATTCATACATGAATAAATTGGAGCAAACTGAAATAAATGCAATTATAAATATAATAAATATTAAATGCAATTAAATAGAACAATTATTAATTTCTATAATATCGTTTGGGTATCTCACCTTGTTAGGAATTTGTTCTCATAGACTGTCTTCCTTTTCTCTTGTATACAATCTTAATTGCACTCTTTCTCATTCCATAAAATCATTTTTTTCTCTTCTTAATCTCCTTTCTTCTTTTCCTCAAAAATCAACCACACGCAGCAGCCCAACAGCAAACACATCAGTCCTTTACCTATATCTCCTTCACTGATTCCTAAATTCAGTATTTACCAATAGAAATCTTACTTAGAATTTGCAAACAGTAGTTCATTTCAGCCAAACCACAATTCCAGCCACTAACTATCACATCTCCCTAATTTTTCTTATATTGTTTTGCTAAAATTCCCCCCTACAGCAGCCATAGTAGCCTTGATTTGCTGAAATTTCTTCCCCTATACCTTACATTAGCAGCTCCCTAACTTTTGGCCAGTAGCAACTGCTCCTCAGCTCACGGCATGCTCAGCAGCCAAATGACGGGGTGGAAGGGAAAAAAACTAATACATATAGTGTTTTGCTTTACCTATTTTTTTATTATTATCCTTCCCTAATGTTTTTCCCACTATTGATTCACCCATTCTCTCCTAACCGTAGGATGCAAGTGTAGAGGAGATTAGCCAATGCACGAAAGGTTAAGTGGTGTTGCTACAGAATATTTCAGTAAATGCATTACATTAAGGATATGCTAATTAATAGAACATTTAAATCCATGACAGAACATTTAGATCAATGCTTTAAATTAAAATAACTAATACAGAATATTTAAATCAATGCTAATTAAAAATTATTTTACATATACTTCTAGATTTCAAAATGTTTGGAATTAAAAATAGATTTTCATAAAAATAATTTACATTTATAATAAGGTTATACTTACACTTATTTCAGATATTTTGGATATGATAATCCACCCCTCATTATTTAAATTTCATCCTCAAAATTTGATGTCCTAGCGGTCGTCAAATAATTGAGGGAATCTCAATCTAATGTCTTCTTCCCTTTCCCAAGTTGCCTCCTTTTTGGCATGTATTTTCTTTTCACTTTAACATACGGAATTTGACGTTTCTGAGCTGTTTAGTATCAAAATTTAGTATTCTTTATGGTTCTTCAGTATTAGTCAAATTCTTCTGTAGCTCAATTTCATCATGTGAAATTCTCTGATGGGTTCTATAATCCATTTCCTTAGTAGTGACACATGAAAAATATTATGTATATTTGATATGTCATCTAGAAGAGTAAGTCTGTAAGCAACCTTGCCAATCTTCTCAATGATTTCAAAAGGTCATATATACCTAGGATTCAATTTGCCTCCCTGCCCAAATCTAGTTGTACATTTCATACGCTTAACCTTCAAGAATACAATTGAAGCTCTTGAGTAATCATTCAGTTTATCATTCCTATAGACTTGCGACTCAAAGCATCAGCAACAATATTGGCTTTTCTTAGACAATATTGAATATCCAAATCACAATCTTTGATGAGTTCCAACCATCTTCTTTGTCGCAAGTTTAATTTTTTCTGTGAAAATATATATTTTAAGCTTTGATGATCAGTAAAAATTTCACATCTTATCCCATATAGATAATGTCTCCAAATCTTCAAAGCAAATACCGCTACAACCAGCTCTAAATCATGAGTGGGATAATTTCTTTCATGTGGTTTCAACTGTCTCGATGTATATGCAATCACTTTTCTATTATGCATTAGAACACATCCCAAACCCTTCAAAGAAGCATCACTGTAAATCTGAAATCCTTCTATTCTTGAGGGAAGCATTAATATTGGAGCTGTGGTTAAATGTATCTTCAATGCCTGAAAGCTCCTCTCACATTCAGTAGTCCACTCAAACTTAACCTCCTTTCTCATCAGCTTGGACAAAGGCATAGCCATTTATGAAAATCCTTTAAAAAATCTTCTGTAGTATCCTGCCACTCCTAAAAGCTATGAACCTCTGTAACATTCTTTGGTGTAGGCCATTTCACAATTGTTTTTACTTTCTGTGGGTCTATAGAAATATCTTCACCACTGATAATATGCCCCAAGAAGGTAATACTCATTAACCAAAATTCACATTTTGAATATTTTACATACTGCTAATTTTTCCTCAATGTCCCCAAAACTACTCTTAAATGTTCAACATGCTCATCATCCGTTCTTGAGTATACCAGAATGTCATCAATGAAAATAATCACAAACTTATCCATGTAATCTTTGAAAAGCTGATTCATCATATCCATAAAGATAGCATGAGCATTTGTTAACCTAAACAACATGACTCTAAACGCAAAATGATCATACCTTGTCCCAAAACCATCTTACTGACATCTGCTTCTTTAACTCTCACTTGATGATATCCTGATCTTAAATCAATTCTGAAAAATACTGTGGCACCTGCTAATTGATCAAACAAGTCCTCTATACGGGGTAGAGGATATTTATTCTTGATAGTCATTTTGTTCAACTCTCTATAGTCAATACACATTCTCATGGATCCATCTTTCTTCTTAACAAAAATTACAAGTGTACTCCAAGGTGAATGGCTAACCCTGATAAATCCCTGTGGGCTCCGAAAATTCGGCCCCGGCCTCCCCGCGTTGTTTTTAGGAGGAGTTTTAACGGATTATGTTCCGGGATAAATTTTGAAAGATAGATGAGTTTGTAGATAAGACACTACCCAGAGATTTCGCCCTCATTTTACGAGGACTTTATGATATGAGTTCTGGTTTCCTATAGGCGCAAGCCCCTATAGTTAATTACCCCTCCCGTTCATGAGAGAGAATTTTCGATTAAGGCTAGTCGTTCATCAGATACGTAGATATACGCTTTATCTTGCATATAGTAGCAGCATGGGTGGAAGTTTTGGAAAATTGATATTTAAAATTTGAAATATCACCATCTTGCACTTAAAGCGGATGGTGGGGGAATGGATGATGGACCCGATCAAGATCCCATGATTCCGTCGTCCCGGGCCATCGTGTTCCCTGGTCTACTTAGTTAGAGGAGGTGGTCGACCCAACCTGACAGAAGAATCCTTGTCGGCAACCATGGGTTGCATCGTTCAAGGGTACCTTGTAGACCTGGGGGAGTATTTGCCTAAGGGGACAAATTTGAATCCACCTTAGCCAACAGAGGACTTTGTGCCCTATTGATTATATCCTATTAATTTATATCTCAAGGATTTGATACCACTAAGGAACGTATTGGCTCTGGCCATAACTGCTATCGCATAGTGCCATTTGGCGGCAAAACCACTCAGTTCAAAGGGCCCCGGGTCATAATCGTTTATCCTGCAGTGCCATTTGGCGGCGAAACTGCCGGTTAGAGGACACGTACCACGTCCTTATTGGCAGGAGATTGTTTGAGAATAGATCCTAGTGATATTTTTGACTAGGCATTAGCTCTATGTGAACTGAAGTAATTTTCAACTTGTTCACCTCAGCAAACTATTATAGAGGGTGGATGGATTTTACTTTAAGTGTTTGGCGATGATTTTCAGTTTTAAATATTTTTGGATTTTAGAATTTTTTTGGAGATTAGAGTTTTGGATTTTGTGGGAGTTTGGGAGGTACTTTGGAAATATTTATGAAATTAACCCCTCCGGTTGAGATTAACATTCAACACGGCCATCATCAGGGTGATGGGGTTATTTCATTTGTGGATTGAATCTTGTCGAGCTGTCGACAGAGGATCGAGTTTCATAGGTTTTAGACCTTTGTTAATGAATTTCTTTTGTGAGACGCCTTGAAGGCCTAATATGAACTATAAAACAAATATTTCGGTCATCATCGTGACTGAATATTTATTCAATAATTCGAGCCGTATCGACTTCTATATACCCGTACAGGAAGATCGGGCTCAAACTCGAGTTTATTTATTGACCAGCGCAGTATCCCTAGACGTCACGTGTGTACCAATAACACGCTCGCTGGGGCTCATGCGGGTGTTTGGGGGTATTTTGTAATTATTTGCTGAACCTTGTCGACTCTTATTTATCTGCCTAGGATGATCGGGTTCAAATTTATTGACTCGCGCAACATTCCTAGACGTCATGTGTGTTCCTATAACACGCTCGCCCGGGCCCATGCAGGTTGGGTGATCACGCTTGCCCCTGTTTATGTACCTATGTGTATACAAACTACGGTGCATGTGCGGGGGCACGCTTGGAATATTTGTAAACGCCTTCTGTCCGCTTGCATGAATATTACAGATTCGGTGGCGTTGTACTACAGTCCTCTACAGCAACTTATAGGAGCTCATGTTTGATGATAGTCTTTTGTATTTGTTCAGGGATGACACTTTATATTTATAGCGGATCTCTTACAATAGCTCGTAGATGTTCATCTTTGTCATAGCTCCTTTATATTTGCGTGTGGATGGCATGTTGGATGCACGAGGGGTCTTCTATAGTAGCTCGTTGGAGTTTGCGTTTGTCGTAGTACTTCAGTATTTATTCGTAGGAGGTATGTTGAATGCACGAGTTTCCCACAATAATTCGTAGGCACTTGCACTTGATATAGTCATTTTATATTTTGCTTGTGGACAACAGATTGGGTGTATAATGGGTCTTCTGTAGTAGCTTGCAGGAGTCCTGTACTTGTTGTAGCGCTTTGATATTTGTTTGTAGGTGATATGCAGTGCATGTGGCAGCTCTCCTATGACAACTCGTAGGAGCTTACATCTGCTGGGTGTCTTTCCTTTCTACTTGTAAATGATATATATTGCATTGAGCGGGCCTCCTACGACAGCCTGTAGGAGCTTGCATTTTTTGTTGACCTCTCACCTTTTGCTTGTGAGGGATCATATAATTGATTTGTAGGAGCTCATGTATTTTGTTGATATGACGTTCTTGCCTGTAGGGCAACATACTTTGCAATTTGTTGCATTCGTTGTCTGTCAGATTTCTTCATCTGTGCGGAACTTACACCCTTACTGGATATTTAATTGACATTGATTGTGAAGGTGCTGCAATATTTATCACCTCCTATTATAACAACCCATAGGTACTTGGTATGCGATGCTCATCATCCGCTTTTGCTTATAGTGTATCAGTGCATTTGCTTGATGATTACTTGTTATTGATTGCAAGATTGACCCAATATCTATTGCATGTTGCTCGTCATCGTTTGCAGGTAGACTGTTGTATACATGATAATCTTTCTATAGTCACTTGTGGGCAAACTGTAGTGTCTTCCAACCTCTATAATCCTTTCACCAATATTCTCAGATGAATGTAATAGGGACTGCTATATCTTCTTGTATGATTGCTACGAAGAATATCATCAACTCTTGCAATCTTCTTATTCTTTGCTCGCTAAGATTTGCATTTCCTTTGAAATGATGATTCCTTAATGGTCCACTGAAATTTTGCATTGTCAATTAGGAGCACGTCGTTGTATTCTCTATTTGTTCTTTGTCGGTGATCACTTGCAAGTTCCTTTTGAAGCTTTGGTCATTACAAGCATCGTGTTCATTTAATTGGTATTCATTTGAATGCATTGGGAATTGATTTACCATGAATCCTTGCTTGCTTGCAAATAGACTCCACTTGCAACTTCTTTGTCTCTAATAATGACTTACAATGTATGAGATGAACTTGATATCATACTCCTTCATATTTTTATTGAGATGATCATTACAAATCTGTTATTGTTATCCAAAAAGAGATCTTCATGTCAAAGCTCATCATGGCTTACACATGAATCCTTATTTGTTCAAATGATTCAGGCTTTCCTTAATTTGGATTTATATTCAAATTAGAAATTTGAAGTCACTTTTCAAATCAATTTTCTTTATTGATTAATCTCTTTTTTTTTTTGGTCCAAGCTCAAAGTAAGTTCAATGTCATTTGGTTCAAGTTCTTGTTATTTGTTTAAATTCAGAGTCATTTAGATTTGAGTTCATTTAAGTTTGATTTAGGCTCAATTTTATATTCAGTTCATTGTCCAAATCAAGTCATTTGTTCGTCCAGATTTTGTTCAAGTCTTATATGTCTTCAGTCGGAATTTCGGCAGCCTCCCAGCGTCTCTCCCGTTTAGGGGAAAAACCAAGAGGCAGCCTTCCCCTCCACGCCACATGGGAGCTTCAGGTAGATGTCCGTAGACACTACGGCTGTATTTTCTTCAATCCCTAAGACGCTACATAAGCGCTTAGGGGTCTTGGGCACCTGTTGCAAAGAGCACAGTATTTCCCCACGTATGGGTACTTAGTTTTTGTCCCTCTCACGCTATATAAGCGGTCCGAGAATTACCCACCTCGTCGAAAGCGTCGCACTGGTTTCCCTCCCTACTACGCTACGTGAGCGCGTAGGGGGTTTACCGGCTCGTTGCAAGCATCGAGAGCGGGATTTTTTAAGTTAGGGATTTTATACCTTTGAAGACAAAAAACCTCCTTTTTTTTTTTTTTTTTTTAACTTCCCTTTTCTTTTCATTTTCTACAGCAATGTAACCATTATCCAAACAATCTTATCAATTAAACTATGGGCATCTTTAACTTCTATATTGGTGGTGATATGATCATTTTGCTTCTTGCATAAATTCAGAATAACCAGTGCTCAATGACATTTGCTCAAAGACTGAACTGACAATATTCTCCACATAGTTACTGTTCTCCAACTCTTCATTCTTAGAAGGCTCATTTCCAATGTGTGCATCATTGGAAACTTCTTAGCAGAATCAATAGAACCTCGGTTATCTTCTGAGGTGGCTGTATCACCTCTGTTTGTACAAGCAATTGTGCTTGTTTTCTCTACAGGATGCTCATTAATCTTGGCTTCCAATCTTGACTCATGCCTGGCCTTTCAAATTGGTACTCAAGTGGTTGCCAACCTTCCAATAATGGGATTTCCCATCTCTGAATCATTCCAGCATAACCACTAGATAAACAATACAATAGCTGTATAAAGCCTAGCTCTCTTTCCAGTTAACACATTGCAATATCTGGCCTCCTTGACATTTATGTTTTCATCTTTATCAGAAAAATCAGAGAATGAATTGTCATCCTTTTCACTTTTAATGCTTCTGTTGAATGAGCTGCGGTGCTCTGCTGTATTTCTTGTTTCATTCAACTCTTTCTCCATTTCTTTGGCATGAGCACTCTGCCTTCTAAGACTTTACTTGAGACATTGTACTTCATTCTCTGATTCCTTAAGCTTATCTCTATACTGCTTTAGCGTGCTCAACAAGTACTCTCTCTGAATGAAGCATCTGCATTATCAAACGCTCTTTTTCACTTATTGCGTTTTGTCTTCATCCACTTCTTCTGTGTCGGAGACTACTCCTAGAAGATCGTCTTCAGGATCTTTTGATGAAAGATTATATTTTCTTTTATCCTCTATCAATTTTCCCTACTCGGCCTTCATCTTCTCTTTCTTCAACTCGATCTTCCATCAGCTCCTCCGACAAAACCATCCAGTTTATGATGGTGAACTCGCTTCTTTCTGAGTCATATGAGAGTTGATCTCAACACCGCCTTAACTTCCTGCAATGCGGCATGTACCATGCTTATATGTAGAATAAGCACGGGAAGTCGTCCTCCCTTCGATTCTCCAAACCTGCTTCAGCATTTGGTAGAAGGATACAGGAAAGCTCTTCAACAAACGTCAATGAAAGTACCAAGCTCTTTGTCGTCATTCAGCCAATACTAGCATACACGGGCTTGATTGAGCAACTTAAGCGTTTCTTCAAGCTTGAGGATATGACCTCATCTGTTGATCTTCAAGAAGCATTTGATGTGATTGGAGTTGCTCGTGTGAAGCTGTTTGGAGGAGGCATGAAGACTAGAGGCCATGGGAAACTGCTGCAAGTTGTGGAGTTGTATGCAGCTGTAGGCGTGGAATAGAGGATAGAAGAAGCTTGAGATTTGGTTCGGCTCTGTGAGATTGAACGTGATCTGCCGCAAGCTTGAGGTTAGCTCAAGCAAATGGGGATAAGGGTGGCTCAAACGGCTTGTGATTTGGGGAGAACCTGGTTGTAAGGGACGGGTGGCTGGATTTTTTTTTTGAAGAACTGGAGGAAGGAGGTTGGACGTGTGATTGGGAGTGAGGCCGGTCAGTTGGATTTCAGAACTAAGAGGGAATGAAGTATATGGGATGGAAAAAGAAGTGTTTTTTGACCAGATTTCTTTATTCCAACCAGCTTTATGGGTAGGGACAGGCGGAGAAAAGTTGAATAGACAGGATGAGTGGAGCGTTGTTGTAACAAGGAAAAGAGGGAGACGTAACTCTCTCCACTTTCAATTTAAGGATAGGTTGGCATATCCGAGACCATGGCAGCAGAGAAACTAAAGAGACAAATAAGGTAATGCATTGAATGGCTTTAATTCCTTTTCTTTACTTTGGCATCTGCTGTTTTATTAAAATTTTATCAAACTAATGCCATATTAGTGATATATCACTGTTGTGTTAATTAAAAATGCCAGCCATAATTTCAATCATGTCAAAAACTTTCTCAATCTATTTGTTTTCTCGATTTGTGTGCTGACTGTCTCGTTTAACGTGTCGAATTTGCCTAATATCAAAATTAGACAAATTAATAGTAGATTTAGAGTATTGCCGACGTTCCGGTCGCAACGACGCAGACCATTTTGCGATCGGACATTGTTTGGGCGGCGCCGAGGCTTAAATCCCTCGAAATGCGTGTTGTCGCTTTGGAACTGCCTCGATTTGCATGCACAACCTCATTCGAACAAATTGGTAGTGTATTTAAAGTATTGGCGGTATTCCGGATGCACTGGCGAAGTCCGTTTGTCAATCGGACGTCATTTGGGCGACCCTGAGGCCAATTTCCTCAAAATGTGTGCTATATCTCGAGATTTGTGCCACCAACCTAGATAATCCAATTTGAACATAGACAATGTAGTTCTTACGTATTTGCGATATTTCGAACGCAATGAAGAAGTCCATTTTGCGATCGGACTTCGTTTTGGCAGTGCCGAGGCCTCTTGTCATCGATAAGCGTGTTACCTCGGGATTCGTGCCACCAATTCGGGTGATCTAAATTGAACATAGAAAATATAGTTTTTGAGTATTTGTAATATTCTGAACGCAATGACGAAGTCCGTTTTGCGATCGGACTTCGTTTGATCAGTGTTGTGTTTTGATTTCGGGTGTCAGTTGTCCCTTTCAACCGATTTCATCCGGTTCGATTGCGAGGGGCCTCGACTTAGCAGAATTCGACATCCTAATCGCAACGGTGTAGTCCATTTGAAAATTGGAGGTCGTTTGACCATTCAAGTGATGCATCAAGTCAATGCGCGCGTCGCCAGATTCACCAATTTGATTTCCTTTTGCTTGTGGTTTTAGGTAGAGGGGTCAACAATACCTTATCCATCATTTCCTGTAATTGAGTTTTTAACTCCTGCAATTCCTTTGGGGCCATCTGATACGGAGACTTGTAAATTGCTGATGTTCCTGGTTGTAGTTTTATGCCAAATTCAACTTCCCTTTCAGGTGGTAATCCAGGTAATTCTTTAGGAAATACATCTGAAATTTTAGAGACAACTGGAACATTCTGTAAGGCCTGAACATCTTTATTTAAGATATCCATTTTAGCTAAGAACACTAACTCACTCATTAAATATTTACCCATCTTCACTGCACTAACAAGAGATGATGTTGCATTCTTCTCATATGGAAAATAAAAGGTCTTCTCACTGGGTAAATTAAATTTTATTCTTTTCTTCCAACATTCAATTGTAGCAAAATATTTAACCAGTCAATCCATTCTCAAAATGATGTCAAAAGTTTTAATAGACATTAAAATCAATTCTGTTGGAAATTTGTGGCCCTGAATATTCAAATTCATAAGACACATCTTATTGGCAGGCAAACTATACCCCGTAGGCATCATAACACACAAAGCAGGTGTAAAACATGCAGTCTCAACAGATACATCTGAACAGAACTCTTCAAAAATAAACGAATGAGATGCACTAGAATCAAAAAGACCTTTGCTAAACTTATTAGAATTAAAAAGTATACTTGTAACCACTTCCTCTTAATCCTTGGCCTCCTGGGGTGTAATGACAAACACTCTAGCTTTCACAGGTTGATTACTTTTAACATCTGATGCTTCTACTTTTAACTGAACTGGTAGTTTTCCTTGTACTGCTAGCTTTCCTTGAAATTGAGTTTTTTCTGCTTGATTGCCTTCCAGATACCTCCTATGTTGTGGCTGTTCTTGATACCCCTGATATCCCTGTGGTCTAGCATTGGTTCTTCTCTCTCGAGGGTAATCCACCTTGCGATGACCCAACTCACCACATCTGAAACATCTTCTAGATCCCACAAAACACTGACAAAAATGCCTCTTCCCACACTATTCACACAAGGGTTTCTCAATCTGACTTTGTTTCTGTTTATCATCAAACTTTGACTTCTTGTTTCTGAATCGATCATCCTTTTCAAACATCTTTCTTTTTCTTGGTTGTTGTTGTTCCCAACTATACTTGGAAAAATTCAGCTCATTTTCAATCCTTCTGGCTCTCTCCACTAAGATCGAAAATTCACTAATATCAAAAGGTGCTAACGCGAGTCGCAGCTGATCCTTAAGGCCTTTGAAAAATCTGTGACACTTCTCGTGGGTACTGATATAATGAGATGCATAACGGGACAAAGTAGTGAACTCAGCTTTGTATTGCATAACTATCTTGGAACCCTGAGTCAGATTGAAGAATTTGTCTTGCAGAGCTAATCTGGCTGATAGAGGAATGAACCAATCTCTAAAAATTTTCACAAAATCATCCCACTGTATGTTAGTGATAGGCATCTGTTCGAATTTTTTTCTATGTTGCGCTTGCCACCATCTTTCTGCCTGTCCTTCTAGAACAAATTTGGCTAAGGGTATTTTTTGATTTTTAAGATAGATCATGCCTTCTAGAATCTTCCCTGTATTTAACAACCAGTCTTTAGCTACTGTTGGATCACTTGCACCTTTAAAAGCTGGCAGTTTAAAAGTTTGAAATAATTTTAAATGTCGGTCCACTTCACTATCACTTTCAGATCTGGGTCGACTGCTTGTAGAAGATTTCTCCATAGATGTTATTTTATCTACCACTTGTGAAATCAAATGCACAATATCTTGAAGTTCTTTAGACTTATTTCTCTCATTCATTTATGTTTCTGTATCTGACCTGGATGACTGACCAGTCATTTTTCTGGCAACTCCTCAGATATAACTATCTGTATACACATAAATAATTCATATAATACATATACTCATAAACATGATCATTTCAAAGCATTAAATAAGTTTATTATGCAAGTATGCTATTGTACTAAAATGAATGCACAGTTCCATTAAAACTTGATTCAACCTATAGCTATGTATACATCCAATTCATTATATCTCATCTTACTTCCTCATCTAAATCCAATTATGCTTCCATTTTATCTTGATTTGGCTCTGATACCAATTTCTGTCACACCCCATTTTAACCCTCTACAATCAATCTAGAGTGTAACAGAGAAGGAAATTTTAAATAGACCGTCTCCTTACTTACCCTCATTCTGAAACACTGATAATAAAATTAGATAAGTAAAAAATAGTCTATTCAAACTATCCTAACATCACTAATCATAACACAACAAAGTTTTCTTAATCGGAAGCATATATAATATATACCTCAAATAAAATGTACATCTCAAATGAAATACAGAGCTTTCCAAAAAAATCTTTAAAATTTACTTACATACCCAAAAGTCTGTACAGCTAGCATTCAGATCTCTTTTTTGATCTCTTTGTACACCCAAAATGTATGTACACCAAAAAGAACAGTCACCCCTTTCTGTCTAGTGCCCTACTAGCTCCTACAGTATAACCGCTGCTAATGAGCTACGCTCAATGAAATACACAAGCAATGTATAAGAAATAATAATAATATTATTAACAATCAATTTAGAACACATTGAAATTTCATACTGATCTTACTTAGAATTTGTTCTCCTAGACTTTGTCTTCCTTTCCTCTTATATACAATATCAATTGCACTTTTCTCATTCCATGAAATCCTTTTCTTCTCTTCCTAATCTCCCTCTTTTCCTTCTTTTTTCTTTTCCTCATAAATCAACCACACACAGCAGCCCCACAGCAAACACATCAGTCCTTTACCTATATCTACTTCACTGATTCCTAAATTCAGTATTTACCAATAGAAATCTTACTTAGAATTTGTAAACAGCAGTTCATTTCAGCCAAACCACAATTCCAGCTACTAACTATCACATCTCCCTAATTTTTCTTATATTGTTTTGCTGAAATTCCCCCCTACAGCAGCCACAGTAGCCTTGATTTGCTAAAATTTCTTCTCCTATAGCTTGCATTAGCAGCTCCCTCAGTTTCGGCCAATAGCAACTGCTCCTCAGCTCACGACATCTCAGCAGCCAAATGATGGGGTGGAAGGGAAAAAGAAACTAATACATATAGTGTTTTGCTTTGCTTATTTTTTTATTATTATCCTTCCCTAATGCTTTTCCCACTATTGATTCACCCATCCTCTCCTAACCGTAGGATGCAAGTGGAGAGGAGACCAACCAATGCATGAAAGGTTAAGTGGATTTGCTGCTACAGAATATTTCAATAAATGCATTACATTAAGAAAATGCTAATTAACAGAACATTTAAATCCACGACAGAACATTTAGATCAATGCTAATTAAATTAAAATAAATAATACAGAACATTTAAATCAATGCTAATTAAAAATTATTTTACATATACTTCTAGATATCAAAATGTTTAGAATTAAAAATAAATTTTAATGAAAATAAATTCACATTTATAGAAAGGTTATACTTGCACTTATTTCGAATATTTTGGGTATGATAACCAGCTAGTCCAAATTTTTCTGGAGAAATCAAGTCCCAATCCCTAAACATGGTAACTATCTCAGTAAAGTTTGTTATAGCCCAAATCAGGCACGAGGGAGCTTTGTCTAGATTTTTCAAAGACATAGCTGGCTTGTGATCTGTTACGTTCATAGTTGGAGGGAGGAGATTTGAAGAGGGATTGTTGCTTTAGTGCCACAAGTAAGCCTTCAAGTGTACCATGCTTGCTGAAAGTGGTTTAACTTGGGTATTTCTAGGTTCTAGGAGTAAAATCTTCCTTAGACTACCAAACAAAGCTGCTTACTTGATTACTTTCTATGGATATGCCATAGATTTTTCTAATATACCTCATATCTTTGCTGTCCATAAACTATTTTTTGTCCTAGGTTCTTCTATATCGTATTCAAAATGGATTTTGAGAATTTGCATGAGATGCTTTTATTTGGAACGTATCAGAAACTTTTATGGTAGATATTTTACAGTCGGCTTTTGCTTGACAATTTATGGCTTTCTTTTATGATATCTTTGCTTCCATTTGATTACCTTTTGCAGAAAAGCTTGTCATCTTTGGAGCTTCCAAGGGTTCTCTCAGTTGCTAATGGGACACCAATGCAGGGCTCACCTAATGAGGTTTCTTCAATTTATGATTCTATGAGGGTAGATGGAATTACCGCAAGTGGTACCTCGAGTGCTTTTGAATATAGGGGAAGACACCGGCGCAAGACCCATGACCCTACTCATGACCTTTCCATTCATGTTTTGGAAAAGTTCTCACTCGTGACTAAGTTTGCCCGGGAAGCAACCACACAACTTTTTGGTGAATTTCATGAAAGTCACGAGCTTCTCCATGACAGAGAGCAGAAAGATAGTTCCCCGCTGGATGCTGCAGTGGTTAGTCAGCCTAATGATGCGCAATCAAAGGCGGATAGCATTGTTGCAACTTCTGATTCGACTGAGGTAATTCCTAGTCTTAAGCTAAGCCTGCAGAATTCTCTGCATGCTAGAATAGGCATTTGTTTTCAATGTCGGATTCTGATTCACTATTTTCATTTGTTGTCTTTGTGGTGTTATAATCACTTTAAAAAAATTATGTAATTTGAACCAATAAGAATTGAGAATACCTTACCCTAGTAAATTGTTACATTTTTCTCTGATTTGTCATAATAATCCTCGACATAAGATATAAAACAAAACTAGGATAACTTTCTGGGATTGTTAAATGTATAATCAATCAGTTAATTGAGAAATATTGTTTTTGAGTGCATATTGCAGCTCATTCATTTGTCTGTTCTTACCTTGATTTCAGAAATGATTGTGTTGATGTTAATGCCGTGTCTGCATTAAAAGAAAATGCATATCTTGCCGGATGACATAGAACATGCCAACGAAATTATTGGCTTCACAGAGCAATAAAAGTTTCTAGCGGCTATTTTATTGCAGTTGAGATTTCTCCACTTGTTTTGGCTCGTCCCAGGTTTTCCTCATCTAGGGATTTCTTTCCCTTTTCTATAGGAAACATGTCACACCCCAGGTGGCCGAAACCCTGAACGGTCAACTTGGAGTATAACAGAGAAGGAAAAATCTAAATCGGCTCCTTCTTAAACACTTATTTCGAACTACTTTCAGAACCAAGTGAGTAAAAAGAATCTATTTAGATTCTCCTAACACGTCAACATATCAAACTCCACAACCTAATAATAGGAAGCATGTATTGTATCTCAATTAACATCAAATATAATTAAAGCAAATACAGAGCTCTACTAAAACTTTTAAAATTTTTGTACATACCCAAAACTCTGTACATCTAGCCTTCAGATCTCTTTTTAGATCTCTTTGTGCACCCAAAATATATTTACATCAAAAAGAACGGTCACCTCTTTTCCCGCCTAGTGCCCTACGGGTTCTTTCCCCTTACCTGCAGTACAACTACTGCTAATGAGCTAGGCTCAATGAAATACACAAGCAATGTATAATAAATAATAATAAAATTGCTAACAATTAAGAATTACATAGTTAAAACACACATATTGAAATGTTATATTAAGCCATATTGAGCATAAGAAGTGCCTAGTAGTATTATTCATCTTGCAAAAATATTCAACACCTTTAAACAAGTCATATGATGACTATAAGCTTTTGCATCTTTTCAGCTTTCCAATTCAAGATTGGGTCCAACTTCCCAACTTTTAGAATGGAAGTTGTTCTCTCATTCAGGGTTGAGTCCAATTTCCTCAACTTCTAGAATTGAGAGTGTAGGCTTACCTCGTCGGGTCTTTCGCCTTTACTTCTGTGGGCTTATCCCGCATATATGACTTAAATCACTTTCCCTATAGTCATCCTTTTTAGCCTTCATGACATATGCTTTAATGACATAGCTGCGCTTTAGCTGCCATTTTGCTGCCTTTTTGCTGCCCTTTAGCTGCGCTTTCGCAGTCCTTTTTCTAAGCTTTAGCTGCCCTTTTGCTGCCCTTTTCCTGCCCTTTTGTTGCGCTTTAGCTGTCCTTTTGTTGACTTTTTTTTCTTTTCACTCATTAGTCTATAAACCTTTATCATTTTATATTTAAGAAATCTTTAACATTGATAAAAATTACTCTTTGCATAAACAATTTCATACATATTCGCCCATGTTCATACAAAATAAACTAAGATAAATTGAAATAAATGCGATCATAAACATAATAAAGATGAAGTGCAATAATCAAACATTTACTAATTCTTATAGCATCGTTTAGGTATCTCATCTCGCTAGGATTTGGTTCTCCTAGAGTCGGCTTTCTTTTCCTTTTATACACCACCTCAACCTCAATTAAACTTTTCTTCATTCCATTCAAAAGTCTTCCCTACCTCTTTCTCATTCTCGCTTCTTTTATTTTCTGAATTTTCTCCACAACACAACTTCCCTTCCCCTTACAGCCTACGGCTTGAGCTCCCTGGCATTTTCGCCTCTAGAGAATGTCGGGTAGGAAAAAAAAGAAAATGAAATTGACAATGAAACAAATGCAAAGGTTTTAACTTAACTTTTATTATATAATAAACTAATATTAATGCTCTGCCACAAATTCCACTACAACATTTTCCTTCACTCCTAGCCGTGTGATTACATCTAGCCTCTGTATGCTATTTTAAGTAGATTTGCTATAGTGATATATTTAAATAAATGTTTTAGATTGTAAAAACTGCATGCTTAGATTTACACGTTGGGTATTATAATCCACCCCTCCTTGTTGACATTTCGTCCTCAAAATTTACTATCTTAAGGACCATCAAACAACTGAGGAAACTTCAATCTCATGTCTTCTTCTTTCTCCCAAGTTGCCTCTTTATCTGGTCTGTATTTCCATTTCACTTTGACATAAGGGATTTGACGGTTTCTAAGCTGTTTAGCATCAAAACTTATTAGTCTTTCTGGTTCTTCAATATACATCAGATTCTTTTGTAGCTCAATTTCATCATGTGAAATTCTCTTATTTGTATCTGTAACCCATTTCCTTAGCAGTGACACGTGAAAAATATTATGAATATCTGACATGTCTGCTGGAAGAGCAAGTCTATAAGCAACCTTTCCAATTCTTTCGGTAATTTCAAAAGGTCCTATATATCTAGGATTCAATTTGCCTGCCTGACCAAATCTAGCTATACCTTTCACAAGCTTAACCTTCAAAAATACAAAGTCACCCACTTCAAACTCTACTGCTCTATACTTGGGGTCATAATACTTTTGCTGGTGATCATGGGCAGCTTTTAATCTGTCTCTAATTAATCTGATTTTCTCTGTTGCTTCATCAACTAACTTTGGACCCATTAGTTGTCTTTCTCCTACCTCAACCCAATAAGGGAGTTCTGCATTTTCTACCATAAAGTGCTTCATAAGGTGTCATTTGTATACTTGATTGATAGCTATTATTATAAGCAAATTCGATCGATGGTATATGATCCTCTCAAATACCTCTAAAATCTAAGACACATAGTCTTAACAGGTCTTCCAGTACCTGAATGGTTCTTTCAAATTGACCGTCAGTCTGAGGATGAAAAGATGTACTGAAGTGCAAATTTATAACCAAATTTTCATGAATGCTTTTCCATAGCTTAGAAGTAAATCTACCATCTCTATTCGAGACAATAACCTTTGGAATACCATGCAATCTGATAATTTCTTTCACATACAAACGTGCGAATTTGTCTACCAAATCAGTTTGCTTGATAGGCAAAAAGTGAGCTGATTTTGTTAGTCTATCAATAATCACCCAAATGCTGTCATAACTTGGTTTTGATCGGGGAAATCCCATAACAAAATCTATTGCAATTTCTTCCCACTTCCATTCAGGGATAGATAGTGATTGTAGTAATCCACTAGGTCGCTGATGTTCAGCTTTCACCATATGACATGCTTCACATCTAGCTACGTATTCAGTAATGTCTCTCTTCATACCTGGCCACCAGAATATTACTTTCAACTCTTTATACATCTTAGTACTGCCTGGATGAATTGTGTATCCAGCATGATAAGCTTCTTGCAAAATTTTCCTTCTTAACTCCGGATCACTGGGTACCCACAACTGTATTTTATGGCTAATAACTCCATCAACATCCACAGAAAGATCTGGCCTTTTTCCTGATTGGGCTTGCTCCAACAATTTAGAATATTCATTACTGAGTTTTTGAGTTTCTTTGATACTATCACTTAGAGTGGGCTTTACTGTCATCTGATGCAAACATTCCACATTCTTAAGACCTCTAATTTCCAATTGCAAATTTTCCATTTCTTTAATCAATTAAACCTCTTGAGTAACCATCCAGTTCATCATTCCTGTAGCTTTGCGACTCAGAGCATCAGCCACAATATTGGCTTTTTCTAGACAATACTGAATATTCAAATCATAGTTTTTAATGAGCTCTAATCATCTTCTCTGTCTCAAATTAAGTTCTTTCTGTGAAAATATGTATTTTAAGCTCTGATGATCAGTGAAAATTTCACATCTTATCCCATACAGGTAATGCCTCCAAATCTTCAAGGCAAATACTACTGCAGCCAGCTCTAAATTATGAGTGGGATAATTTCTTTCATGGGGCTTCAACTATCTCGATGCATATGCAATCACCTTTCTATTCTGCATTAGAACACATCCCAACTCTTTCAAAGAGGCATCACTGTAAATTTTAAATCCTTCTATTCCTGAGGGAAGTGTCAATACTGGTGTTGTGGTTATATGCATCTTTAATGCCTGAAAGCTCTTCTCACATTCAGCAGTCCACTCAAACTTAATCTCCTTTCTCATCAGTTTAGACAAAGACATAGCAATTTGTGAAAATCTTTTAACAAATCGTCTGTAATATCCTACTAGTCCAAGAAAATTACGAACCTCTGTAACATTCTTTGGTGTAGGCCATTCCATAATTGCTTTCACTTTCTGTGAGTCTATTGAAATTCCTTCCCTACTAATAATATGTCCCAAGAAGGAAATACTTCTAGTCAAAATTCGCATTTTGAATATTTTGCATACAGCTGATTTTTCCTCAATGTTTCCAAAATTATTCTTAAATGTTCAGCATGATCCTCATTAGTCTTTGAGTATATCAAGTTGTCATCAATGAAAATAATCACAAACTTATCTATATAATCTTTGAAAATTCGGTTCATCATATCCATAAAGATAGCAAGACCATTTGTTAACCCAAACGGCATGACTCTAAACTCAAAATGACCATATCTAGTCCCAAAAGCTGTCTTACTGACATCCACTTCTTTAACTCTCACTTGATGATATCCTGATCTTAAATCAATTCTGGAAAATACTATGGCACCTGCTAACTGATCAAATAAGTCATCTACTCGTGGTAATGGATATTTGTTCTTGATAGTTACTTTGTTCAGTTCTCTATAGTCAATACACATTCTCATGGATCCATCCTTCTTCTTAACAAAAAGTATAGGTGCACTTCAAGAGAGAATGTTGCCCTTTAGCTGCACTTTAGCTGCCCTTTAGCTGCCATTTTGTTGCCTTTTTGTTGTCTTTTTACTGCCCTTTAGCTGTACTTTAATTGCCATTTTGTTGTCCTTTTCTGGATTTTTGCTTTCCTTTTGCTGCCCTTTTTCTACGCTTTAGCTGCCTTTTTGCTGCCCCTTTTTTTCTTTTCACTCATTAGTCTATAAACCTTTATCATTTTATATTTACGAAATCTTTAACATTGATAAAGATTACTCTCTGCATAAATAATTTCATACATGTTCATCCATGTTCATACAAAACAAACTAAGGTAAACTGAAATAAATGTGATCAGAAACATAATAAAGATGAAGTGCAATAATAGAACATTTACTAATTCTTATAGCATCGTTTGGGTATCTCACCTCGCTAGGATTTGGTTCTCCTAGAGTCGGCTTTCTTTTCCTTCTATACACCACCTCAACCTCAATTAAACTCTTCTTCATTCCATTCAAAAGTCTTCCCTACCTCTTTCTCATTCTCGCTTCTTTTATTTTCTGAATTTCCTCCACAACAGCAACTTCCCTTCCCCTTACAGCCTACATCTTGAGCTCCCTGGCATTTTCGCCTCTAGAGAATGTCGGGTAGGAAAAAAAAGAAAAAGAAAATGACAATGAAACCAATGCAAAGGTTTTAACTTAACTTTTATTATATAAAAAATTAATACTAATGCTCTGTTACAAATTCCACTACAACATTTTTCTTCACTCCTAGTCATGTGATTACATCTAGCCTCTGCATGCTATTTTAAGTGGATTTGCTACAGTGATGCATTTAAATAAATGTTTTAGATTGCAAAAACTGCATGCTTACATTTACACGTTGGGTATTAAAAAACACTACTGAAGGTTCAACCTATTCTATCTCAAAAAGTAGCCTAAATCTACCAAGAATTTCATCATCTACAATAAATGCGGCTCAACTTCATAGAAAATTCAAAGAAAATGCACAATGTTCTCTATCTCAAAAGAATATTCATTTTATTCATTTTTTTCTTAATAATCAAAATTACATTAGAGTTATATGGCAAGTACCTAAAGAAAACAAAATAAGAGAAGTTAGGCTGCCTCTTTTTCTCTACTACAATTACTACAATGGACCAGTGATTCTCTGGATGGTTTCGGGCAGAGACAGTTCCTTTTAGTTTCATGTCCCTCGACATCTCCATCTCTGATTCTTGCATTAGAACCTGTCTCATAGACACGATATGTTTCACCAATAGTATTGAGCACAATCCCGTGGTTCTCTTGTTAGACTCCAAGTTTGGATCCTCTAGATGCATATATCTATGCGTCACCAAAGTGGAAGTCCCTCTCTTTAGGTATTAGACTTTCTCCTTGCTCTACTAATCTAGCCCTTTTGGATCATTGATCTACAACTTCTCGTCCATCTAGTGGATCTTCCTCTTGTGCTCAATCCAAATACCTCTTTAGCGCATATAGCTTGCTAAAGCATTTATTGTTGAGCCTTACCATATCCTTCTTTACTACCTTGAGCCTTTTGGTCTACACTTCAAAAAGTTATCCATCGATATGACCTACACTTAGAGGTGTTCCTATCGTTCCGAAAATTTGAAACCCGACCACTTTGTGCCTTTATTCGAGGATATTTTTACTAGGAAGTGTTCCAGGTCAAATTTTTAAAAGGTTTATTAGATTTAAGATAAGACACTACCCTGATATTTTGCTCTCATTTGGTGAGGACTGTAAGATCTGGTTTGAGATTTTTCATAGGCATAAGCCCCTATAATTAGTTACCCTTCCCAATGACGATAGAAAATTTTCGATTTGGGCTTGTTGTTAGATAAATACTAAGTATCTGGATAGTAGCAATTGTTTTAGAGTTTGAATTTGAATTTTAAGGGCTTGAAATTCACCATTGTATGCTTAAAGCAAATGGTGAGGGAATAAAGCTCGTTCAAGATTTCATGGTTATGTTATCTCGTGTTATTGTGATCCCTAGTTTATTTAGTAAGAAGAGATAGTCGATCCAACCTGATTGAAAGATTCTCGTCGGCAGCCTTGAGTTGATTCATCTAATGATACCTTGTAGATTTGGGGTGGATGCTTTCTTAAAGAGATATTTGAGCCAACCTTAGCTAATAGAGGGTTTTGTGTCTTATCAAATGTACCCTATGATTCATTACTCAAGGATTTAGAGCTATTAAGGAACATACAAGCTCTAGCCATGATTAGAATTTAGTTGTACCATTTTGCAGCATAATTACCCAATCAGAGGACCCTGGTGATGTAGAATGAAGGGGGGGGGGAAGGTAATTTGAAATTTAAATTTCAAATTAAGTGGAAAAGGGAGAGAAGATAGGGTTAATTGTCTCCTTAATTGGGGCCTTTAATTAGGACGGAAATAATTAGGATAGAGGGGAGAGAGGGCCGGCCAAGGAGGAGGGAGGAAAGATGTCCAGATTCGATGTATGTGGACCATAGCATTAAATGTGATGGGGTAATTAAATCTGAAATTAATTTTAGATTTGGAGGGATTGGAGGGGCTTCCTAAATTAGATCTATTGATTAGGAAAGGGATTTGAAATTCAAATTAATTTGCATTCAAATGAGAAACTTTTCAAGTTAACAAAAGATTAATTTAGGAAGGTAATGAAGAGGCTATTTTGAATTTGAAAATTCAAACTTGTGGATGAAGAGGGGTTAGGTATTAAGGAGGTGGGCCCAAGCAATTAAGTGGAGTGATTACTTAAATCTGAAATTAATTTCAGATTTAAGTTAATTGGGGGTTTTCCTAAATTAAAGGAGGGGAATTTAAGAAGAATCGAAATTCAAATATTTTGAATTTGAATTTTATTCTCTTTCTAAATTAGTGGAGCTAAATAAAGAAAGCGTTTATGGTGGATTTAAATTCAAAAGTCTGGAGGGAATTATGTGGCCGGTGGTTGCGGTTGTGGAGAAGGATATGGCCGGCAGCTTTAGGTGGGGAGAGGCTAGGGGTGAGGTGGTCGGCCGGCTATGAAGGTGGTGGGATTTATGGCCGGCGGTTGATATGGATAAAATGGAGGTGGTTTGTGACTTTGGAGAGGTTTGTGGGAGAATCGGCCAGTGGCAAGTGGGGGGTTTTGCCCGGCGGTCAAGAGGAGAAGAAAATGATTTAGGAAAAGAAAGATATAATCGTGAGCCCGGACACATCCTTCAGCTGACAGGTATTACGCTGCCCTTCTCCAAAGGACTTCAAACCATGAACCTGGACCTATCTTGCGTCTGGTGGAAACTCCGATTCCCTCTCATAGGAATCTCACTAACACAAGTGCAAAAACAAAATTTTATTAATAATCCATCATTCCATTACACAAGCAAGGCCTCTATATATAGGCCTAAGAAACTAACATAAGACACATATGCTCCTAGGGCTTACATAATACGACCCTATTAAGTAAGGGTAAAAATGGAAAATTCATAATAAAAAAATAACAAAAAAAATTTAAGATAACGTGGGACGATGACGGCCGTCAATCTTCAGCTCCTCCTCGGATAGGCATGGATGGTTGGATGTTCGCATCATTCTCCCGGGGTGGAAAAGAGCTCGACTTCGTCGAGTTCACGTCCCGTGTGAGCAACCATGCTCTGATACCAAACTGATGTAGAACGGATATGGGGGGTGGGGGAAATTTGAAATTAGAATTAATTAATTTCCATAATGGGATATCCAATTAGAGAATTAATTAATTGATGGGAATTAATTTGAGAGAGAATATGAAAAGGGGAGGGGGGGAAATTAAAAAATCTGAATTTAATTTCAGATTTCCTAAAAGGAGGAAGGAATAATTTGAAATTCAAATTACCCTTAATGGGGAATAAGGGGGCGGCTAATGGGAGGTA
This sequence comes from Dendrobium chrysotoxum, assembly GCA_019925795.1. Lineage (NCBI taxonomy): Eukaryota > Viridiplantae > Streptophyta > Magnoliopsida > Asparagales > Orchidaceae > Dendrobium > Dendrobium chrysotoxum. Next base: position 94,506,367 of record CM034313.1, on the reverse strand, counting down.
TTAATGATATTTAATTATGAGATATGGGTTTAATTGGAGAGAGAAAAGGAAGGGAGGGGGCCGGCTAATGGAGGGAAGAGGGGAGCGTCTACATTCAACGTATGTGGATCTTTGCATTGATTATTGATTGATGACTTCAAATATGAATTAATTTCAGATATGCATCAATTGGGGATGCTTCCTAAAATAGTTGTATTAATTAGGAAAGTATTTGAAATTAATTTCAAATTAATTAACTTTCCATATTAATAATAGGCTAAATTAGGAAGGTATTGAAAATGCAATTTGAATTTTGAAATCAAGGTAATTGTGGAGGAAGTGGTCCTAAGGGGGGAAAGGGAAAGCCGTCGGGTTTAGGTGGTGGGGAAGAGTCGGCCGATGGCAAGTGGGGGGTTTTGGCCGGCGGTGAAGAGAGGAGGAGAAAATGATTTAGGAAAAGAAAGATACAATCATGAGCCCGGACACATCCTGCAGCTGACGGGTATTACGCTGTCCTTCTCCAAGGGACTTCAAACCACGAGCTCGGACCCATCCTGTGGCTAGTAGAAACTTCGATTCCCTCCTATAAGAATCTCACTAACATTTTCTCCAAAGAACACAAGTGCAGACACAAAATTTTATTAATAATCCATCATTCCATTACACAAGCAAGGCCTCTATATATAGGCCTAAGAAACTAAAATAAGACACATATGCCCCTAGGGTTTACATAGGACGACCCTATTAAGTAAGGGTAAAAACGAAAAATTCATAATAAAAAAATAAAATTTAAGATAACGTGGGACGATGATGGCCGTCGATCTTCAGCTCCTCGGATAGGCATGGATGGTTGGATGTCTGCATCACCTGGTCATAACTATTTATTTGCGGTGCCATTTGTTGACAAAATTACTAGTTAGAGAACACGTGTCACATCCCTGTTAATAAGAGATTGTTTGAGCATGAATTTTAGCGAGACGCTCGATAAACATTCATTTTTTGTGCGCTGAAGTTATTCTCAAATTTATCACCATCAATAAACGGTTGGGAAAGTGGATGAATTTTGTTTTATGTTTTCTTATGATTAATTTCACTTGCATGCTTTAAATTTTATAAAACATTAGTTTTTTAGCTTTCCTTTAAATTTTACTGAGCGATTAATGGGCATTGATTGAGATTTCGATGATCATTGATGTAACGTTGAAATCTTTTAAAAATATTTGTATTTCATCTATGTTTGGAGGCATTTAAAAGGATAGAGTTCCCTCCTATTGAAATTCACTTTCAAGTTTCAACATGACCATTCTCAAGATGGCACTGTGGCACTTTAAGTATATTTATATTTTATGAGGGTTTGAATACATTTAAAATGATAAGAATTCCCTCATTTTAAGAATCATTTTCAATAGATTTGTATTCCATCAAAGTTTGGAGGCATTTAAAATGCTATAGTCCCTTTAGTTTGAGATTCACTTTCAACACGGTCATCATTGGGATTGAGTAGCTTTATTTCATAGTTCCAACTTTTCAACTTTATTTGCCCGTCAACAAAGGATAGGGTTCAACTACTAATTTTGTTAATTATTGTACGGATGTTAAAACCGAGATGTTATGTTTTTATGATAAATTTTCTTTAAAGAGGTCTTGAAGGCCTAATGTGAACTGAAATCAAATATCTCAATAGATTTTATGATCATATATTCTCTTGTTAGTCCAACTTATGTCTACTCCATTTAAAGAAGAGGATTGGACTTGGAATTTGAGTTCACATTTTACCCACATAGTATTCTTGGATTTTAGATTTAAAAGTTCGGTATAATGGTTGGTGCACATACGAGTTTTTAATTTGAAAGATAAAATTTTAGTTTAACTGCCTTTTAAGGGGTTATTAATGCTTATATTCAAATCATTAATGATATGTATGCAAGAGCTATTACTTTTGTTCAAACACAAGGTGGTTTGACCAACTATTTTCCTATTTCAGTTGAATTACATCAAGGATCAGCCTTAAGCCCGTATCTTGCTTTAGTCATGGATGTTCTTACTAGACATTTGCATGAGGATGTACCCTGGTGTATGCTTTTTACTGATGATATTCTTCTTGTTGATAAGACTAGAGAGGGAGTTGAAGGTAAACTTGAATTAAGGAGGTCAGCCTTAGAGTCTAAAGGTTTTCATTTAAGTAGATCTATAACTGAATCGAGGAAGTGTAATTTCATTAGTAATAGATCTAGTGGGGGGATTATGACTTTGAGCGATCAAATCATTAATAAGAATACACGTTTTAGATATCTCAGGTATATTGTTCATAGTGATGTTGATATAGATAGGGATATTATTAGTAGAATTCAAGTTGGATGGTTGAAGTGGAGGAATGCATCGGGCTTGTTGTGTGATAGGAAAGTGCCCCTCAAACTTAAAGGAAAATTCTATAAGATGGTGGTGAGATTTGCAATGCTTTATGGCACAGAATGTTGGCCATTAAAAGAGAAGCATAAAATTAAGTGTTGCAAAGATGAGGATGCTCAGGTGGATGAGTGACTTTACTCTTAGAGACAGAATATGAAACGAGCATATACATGAAAAGGTTGGAGTAGCTTTAGTGACAGATAAGATTAAAGAGATTCACCTTAGATGGTTTGGTCTCATAAAACGTCGACCTTTCGATGACCCAGTTAGGCGAGTAGACATATTATATTTGGCTTATGTTAGAAAGGTAGAGGTACACCTAAATAGAGTTGGTTAGAAAATATTAGAAATGACCTTTCTTTATTAGATTTAAATGAGAATTTGACTCTTAATATGACACAATGGAGAAAAATGATTCATATAGCCGAGCCCACGTAGTGGGATAAAGGCTTGATATTGTTGTTGTTGTCTTTTAAGTTTGTACAATGTTCTCAAACATTTGTGTTTGAGTGATTAGCACATTTGTACGATATTTTAAAAATACATTTATTATTTAGTCCGCACAACATTCTAAAATGTCATGCTCGTCAAAGCACATGCGAACTATTCATTTTCAAGAGATTTGCACTCTTTTGGAGCTAGAGATTTAAAAGTACATTTATTATTCAGTCTGCATAGTATTTTTGGACATCATACTTAATAGTCTTTGCACTCGTCGGAGCACATGCGGACTCATTATTTTCAAGAAGAATTCTTTTCTTTTGTAATATACTCGCATTGTGTATTACATGATTTTTAGTGTACCCGTATGACACATTTGTGCGATATACGATGCATTGGATGCACTTGCATATTTCTCAAGGCAATTTTAATATGGTTTAAAGGTTGCCTCATGATATGTGTATATAACCAGAAAATATCCTAATTTGGTTGCTCTATTTGCCTTCATAGTCCTTGTACGAATTTTGAGATTTTTCACATCAGAATTTGGAAGTCATATTGCGAATTCTGTACAAGTGGCAAAGTTATAAAAATTTTAATTTTCACATTTATATTTAGCAATTTTAATAATCGCCTTCTGGCCGACCCCACGTAGTAGGATAAATGTTTGGTGTTGTTGTTGCCTTTTATCCACTTGCACAAAAGATGGTTGCGAAGAAGGCAAAAATGGGACGAGTATGGGGGCACCTTTTCCACATGAGTACTTTTTGTGGGGTTAAAATGTTATTATTATTTTTTAAATTAATGTTATGGCCCTCACGAGCAGGGGTGTCAATATTTGACACGGCTCGAAAATCCTACTCGAACCCAACCCAAAAATTTTGGTTTAAGGTCAACCCATTTCACAAACGGGTTGGGTTCAGGTTTCAGGATTTGGCCCGTTTGAAAAAATGGATCGGTCTGGGTTAACACGCTCACCCAAAGTTGACTCGGACTGACCCGTGAGGTGAAGTGATGGGATGTAAAGAAGAGGACTGCAGGCCGCGATCTTGTAATCTCGCAGAGTGTTGTAGAGTGAAACATTATCAGCGTGGATCTTGTAATCAAGCATTACATGGGTGATTGGCTTCGAATCTCCAATGAGATCTCGCCGGATGATGACAATGGTAATGCCTGAAGGATCGACGTTCTTCTACGCCCCTGCATAGATCAAGCCAAACTTTGAGACATCTATAGGCTTCGAGCAAAAATTTTATGACATGTCAGCAACCAAAATCGAGTTCTTGTTCTTGGGTTCGGGGTAATCTTTGTACTCGACCCCATGGATTGTCTCATTCTTGCAGACATGGAGGTATTTAGCAGATGGGTTTTGTCGGATCTCATCAAAGGACGGGATCTTCGTATACTTCTCAGATTTCCCAGACCAAACAATGTTTGGTTTGCAGAACTTCTAAGCTTCTTTATAGGCCTTATCGCTCCAAGATCCGATGTAGTCGATAGGGTCATCAGGCTTGCCGAGGTTAAGGGGAACGACAATGAATCGGGTGGTGGCACCACCCTGGAGGAAGAGGACAACGAAGTCATCAGAAATAGAAAGGAGGCGGTGAAGATCGGATTCGGCTTTCTTGATGACGATGGCGGGTTGGCGCCTAGCAGGTCGTGTCGGGTTGACCTGGACCCGAATCGGGTCGGGGTCGGGTTCGTGTCCGGGAAAGTGACCCATTTTAAAAAAATGGGTTGGGTTCTGGTCGGGTCAACTAATGTCAAGTCAGTTTCGGGTTGGACCTGAACCTGACCGGTGACCCGATTTTGACATCCCTGCTCACAAGGGTTCTTTCTCTATAAATATGAGTGGTAGTGCGATGTTAGTTCATGCAATCCTAAGTTTGTTTTAGTTGAGTCCCTTTGGTTCTTAGGGTTTGTAGGAATTTTATTTGTGCTCGCAGCAAGCTAACAAGTCCTGCTCAGTCCCCTGTAAGTCTTGTATTTTTTTCCTTGTTCATATTTTATTCTTTTTTTGTTGCTTGCATTTCATTTAAAGTTGTTCATTTGCATATTTGTTGCTTAGATTAGTTGTATTTTTATAAATTTAAGTCCCCAATAGTGCAATTTTCAGGTTAAATTAATCAAAATTCTTTCAACCTCCCGACATCTCCCCAACATAGGGAAATTTACAGGGAGTCTAGGTTTTCCTACCAAGTCAAGAAAATGCGTATATTGTCAATGTCCTATAACACCACGACCAAAATTCACAAAAATCCTGTCATGCTAAGAAATGTGTGTAAGATGTAACTGCATGTGAAATGCGTCAAGTAAAATACCCGATCACATCATGCACATTATAGATAAGAATCTTATTGCCACGCTAAAAAAAGGACGTACAAGGCAAGGTTTAAAATTGTGCAATTGGGTATTGAGTCATTTTTCGTTCATGAGGCATGGCTAAGCCTCGAGGCCTTTTGAGGCATAAGCCTCAAAATCTAAAAATTACGTAAAGTGAAAATAAAAGGTAAAAGTGATTTTTTATATAATACTCAAATAATATGTTAAAGGATGGCATATTAACTTTCTATTGAACTATGAAGAAACAAATTTACATACATATGAAACAAAAAATTTCACAAGATGCAAAGTGGTAAATTATGTGAAATAGAATTGAAATCTAAATATTACAGGAGAAAAATAACATAAAATATATGAATTGCATAAAGTATCATATAACATCAAGTTCAGCTCTAAATTTCTTCTCAGAGTTTCTTACTCATCCATATTTAAGTTCTAAAGAAAACTGAAATAATTGCAATAGCTTAGAAATCATTTGTACTAGCATTACTAAAGGGATTTTTATTTGAGTCGTCATAACAAATTTGTCTCTCCCCTATCTCAACTGTCAACTGTAGGGTCCAATACCTCCCAATCTACTTCTTAATTTATTTTAGTCATCTTTCACTTTCATAAATGTTTGTCATCAACATAAAAATAAGAGTAATACTCCAAAATTTATAGAGGAGATGGTGGCGGCGTGTGGTTTTCAAGTGATCCCCGACGACAGCTATAACGGTGGTGGCTATGACGAAGGGGAAATTATTGGGTTCGGTCACCGGACGCATCTATACATCCGAAATCCAATAGGATGATGCCATGTTGCTACCCAACGACTCGACGAACCCGCTCAATTTATTTAGCATGTGCTTTTCCATTTACCTTTTACCGCGCGAGTTCGCTGAACCGAACCGGGTTCCCCGCAAAAAATTTAAAAAAGGCCGCTCTTTTTTGTTCTGTTTTATGAGAAATTGGTGGTTTTTTCTACACTAGGGTTTAGGATAATTTCTTAGAAGAGCTCTGTGAAGAGAAGCGAGGAAGACGAATCAAAAATGGAAATCTCTTTGGATGACTTAGAATTGTTCGAGGAGATGGAACAAACCGAAGACGTGAAGGAAGAAATCCCAGAGCGGAGCACGGAACAAATGTGTGGGATTTTTACGGTAAGATCTGAACCCGGAGTAGATTTACAGTAGTATTAAAGTCGAGAGTATTCCATGTATTGCTTCTCGGTACCAAATGGCGGTACTAGCTCTGTATTTTTCTGTCCACGGCTCTGCTCTCGGTAATTTTCGATCCACGGTACCGAGCGGTACAGAGAGGTACCGAGCAGAATATCGAGTACCGAGAAAGATGCAGAGTGAAGTACCGAGCGGTACCGAGCAGAATACTGAGTACCGAGAAAGATGCAGAGTGAAGTACCGAGCGGTACCAAGAAGAATACCGAGCAGAATATCTAGTACCGAGAGAAGTACTGACTAGTACACAGATATCCGATTGTTTATGGCTAATGTTAAAATCGTTTTCACATTTGCGCAGGATGTTTATTCAAGTGAGAAGGAAGCATATGACATGTATTACAATTATGCTCATAACATTGGATTCAGTGTTCGGAAGGGCCATCATGGTTTTTGGTCAAATTCGAGGAAAATTAAATTAAAGGGCTTTGTATGTTCAAAAGCTGGATTTAAGAAGGGCATTGACTTGAATTCCAATTCGAAATATCGAAGAGCCAATACTAGAATCGGGTGTCCAGCTATGGTTAGATTTTCAGTAAGTTAAGATGGAGTTTGGAAAGTTCAGAAACACATTGAGAGCCACAATCACGAATTAGCTAGGCCTGAATATCAACATTTGCTTAGATCATGTAAGAACATCAGTAATGATAAGGCCTCAGTTCTTAAATCCATGATAGAAGCTGGGATACGAACAGTTGATGCATTTACGTATCTAGCTGAGAAAACAGTGCTCCCCCTGCAAAATAACCAAAAATTAGGCTTAACATTAAGCTCGGCAGAAAAAGGGTTAAGATAAGGACGCAACTTACTTATCATTGTACTTTTCAAAGCATTTGTCTATGAAGATGGTTATCTCCTCAGTTATCATTGACCGACCAGGGTAATCAGTTTTAGTTGGCGCTGGTCTCGACTCCATTTTTTCTTCCTCATTGACTTCAATAACTTCTTGGCCCACTTTAATTTCTTCATGCTTTGTGTTCTTAGCTGCAGCAATTTTACCATTTTTATGACTTTCTTTTACCGGTTGTAAATAGGCTATTGACCAATTTCCTCTTATGATCAGCCCTTTGTCGAACCCTATTTGCAATGCCAGTGCCAGCTGCTGAAAGCTCCGCTTGTTCAGCACTTCCACTGCTTCCTATGATTTTATATGGGGAAATAATTAAATCAGTTATTGTTGTTGTCTTACCCACATCAACTTTGTCTCGTTGGCCCTGAGCCTCTTCTTTTCGTAGGGCTACTGGGGGAACAATTTTAATATCTTCAGGTTTCATAGGGTTTGGCGTGTCAAATTCTATAGAATTATCTTTAGCATTATCTTTCAATGTAGCGGGAAAGTTGGCCTCAAGAAATTTTTGTATAGTTTCAACTTTTCCCTCTAAATCCTTAAGTCCAAACACAACCTGCTTCAATGATTGTACTCGATGCTCAGCAAGGTAGATGTTGATTCAACTTTGGCAAGCATAGTAATGAGGATTTTATTCTGTGCAATCAGTTTGACCATGTTCTGACGGTCCTCATCATCTAGCGGTTTGGGGAGGTTGATTTTTGGGCTACTTGTTTTAGCGAGCGGGCTATCCTTTTCAGGTGGTGGGGTACCCGATTGGGGGGGCTTGGGTGGAGTGGAAGTCCTTAGGGAGGTTTTGGAGGCCGTGGTCGAGCTTTTGGGTTGTTGGATTTTAATTCGGACTTTGGGGGGAGGTTCTATTGAGGAAGGGGGACGATTCTGTAAAAGTGATCTCTCCTCAGTTATTTTTTCAAATTCTTTCAATATCTGCAAAACAATGTTTGTTAAAAGGAGATCATATCTACATTAATAACACATCTCGAATGCATACCTATACATCATCAATTTTATCAAATAATTCAGTTACTTCTTTCTCAATGTACATTATGTGGTTTTCCCACCGACCAAAACAAGGGCGTGACTGCTCATCCATTGGTGCTTGTATTCTTGTATGTTCTAGGAACCAAATCTACAACCATAACAAACAATTCTTTAGCGAATTAATTATACTTGTAGAATAACTAACTGAAATAATATGCATAACATTTAGACTCACAATTAGAATTATTACAAAATCATTAATATATCCTAAGGGGATGCCATTCCTATGCTTCATGGCAATCGAATCAAATTATTCGACAAGGAAATTCCTTATGGTTAATGGCCAGTTGTAAGTTAAGAAATCGTTAGCATGGTCTGCAACTGTCAAGATACTTGAAGGTGCCCTGAAGTTCGCAAGGGGAATAATCAGATTGGACAATAAGAATTTTATGAAATGCTGCAGAAGATCATGTATTGGGGTGGGCTCCTTCAAACTCTGAATTTCATTTCTAATATCATTGGAAGTTACCCCACTTATCCTGCCACCTCCTACGACAAATTCTGTACCCCTGTCGGGTAGTCCAATGATGAGAGCTACCTCATCAGAAGTGAAAGGTAACTTCTTTCCTTTGATTACAAAGCACTGCTTCTTCAAATTCCACTTGGTCAGTAATATATGAACAAGAGGAACATTCTGACGTAAAGCAGGCAACAAGAGGAAGTGATGAAGGTGCAGCAGCCTCAAAACATCAAAAAATTCTTGGCCGAATGTATTTCTCAAATGATCACAAACTTTTCTAAACGTAGAAGCTCTGCACCTGAAATGAATCTTTGAAAAATATCACTGCAATTTTGCTATTTTTAATAACAATTTAGAGAGAACTGGATTAAAAAATACCGCTCGGTATCATACAGAGTACCGAGTATAGTACCGAGCAGTACCGAGCGGTATTAAATGAATACCCTAGACAAGTATATATAGAAATATCGAGCGGAACACTGGATAAAAAAATACCACTCGGTACTATGCAGAGTACCGAGTATAGTACCGAGCAGTACCGAGCGGTATTAAATGAATACCCTAGACAAGTATATAGAGAAATACCGAGCGGAACACTGGATAAAAAAATACCGCTCGGTACCATGCAGAGTACCGAATATAGTACCGAGCGGTATTAAATAAATACCCTAGATAAGTATATAGAGAAATACCGCGCGTAGTACCGAGCATGTCCCTTCCATGCTCGGTATAAAAATACAAAACCCTAAACCGATTTACAAAACCCTAAAAAATAATTCCATTGTGTGACAAAACCCTCAAAAGTATCGAATGTAGTGCCGAGCATGGTACCAAACTAAGAAAATTTACAAAAAACACTTCAATCAAGAAATTACGGACCTTCGGCATGGCTTCAGCTACGAAAGTGATGAGGAAAAAATTGATTTCCAAACAAATATAAGCAGCAGGAGAGGGGGACAAGGTCAACCGAAAGGGCGCGAGTTTTAATTTTCAACGTTTCAGATAAAAGTAATAAAAGAATGACTTTTCACCTTCGGTCTAGGTCGGGTTGTCGGGCCGCGTTGTAAATGGAAAAGCATGTGCTAAATAAAACGTGGCATCATCCTATTGGATTCCAAATGTATAGATGCGTTCGGTGACCGAACCCAATAATTTCCCATGACGAAGGCGGTGAGTTGGAAGTCGAGTTAGTTGAGAGGAAGTTGTTGTGGCTTGGGGGTGCAAGAAGGCGTGATTTTTGGGGCTTTTGTATAGAATTTAGGTAAGTTTTAAATAAAAGAAATACATAAATAGAGTAAGGCATACGCCTTATGCCAATGAGAAGAGACGTTCCTCAAGGCGAGCTTCAGCTAAGATGAGGCATATGCCTCATAAAGAAAGCTCAAGGCGTAAGCCTCGAGGCATTTTTCACTGGAATTGTGTTGAGGCGGGCCTCATATTGTGCAATTTTAAACAATGGTATGTGACTCCACTCACAATGTTAAGTATGTCACTAATAAAGTCCACCCGCGACATTGCAAATGTTGCCTATGATCCTCATTCCCTCGTATTACAAAAAATGTGTGCGAGGTTCTACTCACCGCATCAAACATATTGCCAACAGGTTTTGGGGGTTTTGTGAGTTGAAGGAAATTAAACCTGTGCGCACGAAACCTAAGCGGTGATGGTGACAACAGAGCGATGAAGATGCAAGGAAACGCAATATATATATATATATATATATATATATATATATATATATATATATATATATATATATATATATATATATATTTGTTGTGAGGTTTTTCTTCTTTTCTTCAAGAGATAAGGGCTTGGGGAATGGGTTAGAGAGAGAAAGTGAGGGCAAAATAAAAATGACTTCTCTTTCTATTTAGAGAGAGAGAGATGAGAGGTAAGGATTTTTTTGGAATCTCTTTCTGTTTAGAGAGAGAAAGAGAGAGGGAGAAAGGAGAAGATATAAATAAAAATGGAGGGAAAAAAAGGTGAAGTAGGAGAGGAAGAAATAAAAGAAGAGAGAGAGAGAGAGAAGAGTGGAGATAAAGCTGGCATCAGCAGCTGGTAGATCGGCCAACAGTGGGGGTTGATGGCCCGGTCTGCCGGTGCAGGGGCGACGGTGGCCAGGAGTTGGATGGGTGGCGAGAGGCACTAGGGGAGATGACATTGACATGCTAGGGGGTTAAGAAGGGCGAGGGGTGCGGCTTCTCATACGAATAGGGATAAGTGAGGGTATTAGACAGTGGGGTTTCGACTGAGTAAGGAGTGAGTGCTGTAGGGGGGCTATTCAGCGAAATGAGTGTTAAAGAACAGGGTGTGCCGATAACCGTGCCGATAACCCTAAATAAAAGGCAGGTATCCTTAAAGAACAGGGTGTCTTTGTACCCAAAAGATTCTAAATTTGATTTAAATTTTTCTTTTGATTTTTAAATATTATTTAATTAATGTATATATTTAAATATTAAATTTTAAAATACAAATTTTAATAGATGAATATACATGGCAATGTGCTCGCTAAGATTTCATCACTCACACGCCTCTAATTGTCTTGTTTCATGCGCGCTAGTGGATTTTTGTCATTTTAATTGAGCGGGCACCCAACCTATATGGATATTCTTTCGTAGAAATTTGGTCATTCTGGACGCGATGGCTTGGTTCATTTCATGAGCAGAGGTCGTTCGAGCAACTTCAAGCAACATTGTTCAAGTGATTTGTTATTTTTGACCACCTTGATCGCGAGGGGTCTTTCTTAGGTATTTTTTATATACTAATTGCTAAATTGCAGTCCATTTCACGATCAAAGGTTATACAAACAAGTTAGCATGACATTGGCCTGCAATTCATCCTTTTCATCGTTCTACTAAGCCATGTACGAAGGGCGCATCTTTGATTATTTTGATATTATGAGCATGCTGATGTTGTTCATTTTGCGAGCGGAAGGCGCCTTCGGCGATTTCGTGTAGCATTAGGGCATGGCGAACCTGCCTCATGGGGCGTCAGTGTATGTTCCAAATAGCCTGAACCCGTAGGAGTTGGAAACTTGTATCTCCTTACCTTGCTCATCTTTGGTTATGCATAGTCCTTGAAGCTCCGCAACTCATGCAACTTAAGGGCCTGCACCTCTGTAGTCAGCTTTAGTTATGGATTCTCTTTACAGTTGAGACCTAAATGACATTGGCGGTGAAAGGAACTTCAATTTCTTTCTCCTTGTCATCTTTCTCACCTCCTTTGTTATCCTCTTCACCGGATCTGATATTAGCTTCGTCTTTACCAGCTTGTTGTTCAAGCTCACTTATCCCTCATTAACAGGGTATCCCTAGAGGACATCATCTTCCTAACCTTCTCCAATACCTTTATTGCTTTTGTGAATACTTGTGACCCTTCATCCATAGTAGCTTCCGCCTTGGCTCTTTACTAACATAGTTTTTTTGGCCTTCTATAGTATCAAGTACCTCAACACCTTTCTCTTTTACTATAATGTTCTTCTTGTTCATGCATTGGGCTCTTGTGGTTTGTAACTTAGGTTTGACTCCACAAAGAGCTTATTTGTGGGAGAAACTTTTCTTAGAGATCATTGCCTCTTTGTCTCTATTTGCAAGAAAAGGTCAAAAGAATATTGTTTCATTGTCTTCTTTTAACTATTAAACACCACAACAAGACTTAGCGGAAGAACGAGATTTCTAGAAGACGAACTTAACAAATGCTCACATTTCTAAACCCTATGAAGGTTTTCTAAACCCTATGTTTAGTATCAAGGACTTTTTCCTAACGATGTTGAAGTTCGTGTCTTCAACCAGTTAATTTATATAAGTTCTTAAAATTTAAAAAAATATAAGGAATAGTGTGTAAATACCAAGGAAATACGAGGTTCACAAAGCCAAATTCTTTACATACAGGGGGTGGAGGTATATATTCCTATAATTGCCAAAGAATAATGATGCATCACCATACTTGTAGGTTGGAACCTAAGACCCAATTTTTAGATTTGATCCTCTACATATTAGGAATAGAGTAAATAGGGTCCATAACCTAAAATTTTCCCTAGAACTGACCCTTTATGTCATGACCAGGCTCGGTGCCTCGAATCAACGAGGCGAGAACAGACAGTCGGACGGTCAATTAAATTTTTAATTACTAATTATATTCAGTACACAGAAAGAGCCACTAAAATATCAGAATTTTAAAATCAAATGTTATAAATACTTTTCTCTCTAAGTTTCACGCGTACGATATATATTCTCTCCACTCTTACTCATTTTGAGCTTTTGAATAATACTTGTATTTATTTATAAATATAAGAGTGAGTCATTAAAGAACTCAGTGAGCACATCATGTTCTTAAATTACAGAACACAATGCATTGAGAATAATATGCATGTTCATTTCAAAACATAAGATAATTTTAATTAAAATTCATTTTAAACATGTCTATCAATGTTATGCATATTTTATATCTTTATCATTTCTCGTAAATAGTACAACCGTCACAAGAGAAACCGTCTAAATTAGTACCAATAAAGGTACTCCTTTTTCATTTCTTTTCCCTTTTTCATTTACGTGCACGGGTATATTGCATCCCAGTCAGTATCATAGAGGGTGTACTCCATCAACCAATATGCACATGCAAGTATATCTATCTAGCCATTTCATTCATATAGTACTCTTTAACTTTATGCAGTAATGTAAAACATAGCATGCTAATCATGTTCAACCATTTGATATGTGAGATAAATTATTTGTAATAACAATTAAAAGCAATTAGAAAAAGCAATACAATTACCGTAAGATTGAATGTATTATTATTTATTTCTTTCTAAAATTTCTAGTAAATATTAAGTTATTCCTAAAATTATTTTATTACTTAAAAATAATTTAATTAAATAAAATCTCTCATAATATTTACACACCCTCTCCCTCTCTATGATACATATTATCAAAAATTATCAAAAATTTTCTCTACTCAATTAAATTTTTTCCATAATCTCGTTATTATTTTAAATTTTAATTTCAAAATATATGCTCATAAATTTTAAAATAAATTTCTAAATAAATTTTCATATTATCAGTTGATTTATATAATTAAATGACATCTTATTTATTAACGCTAATCATTTTAATCTAATATGTCTCGATTATAAATTTTCATCATCTCACTTATATGTATAAGATATTAACATATTAATATTTTGTTTTTTCTAAATTATAATTTTAATGAACAAATAACAAAACTTACACTTTTTCCTCTTCTCCAAGCCCTAACCTGCACGCACACGACCCTCCTCGGCTGGCTTGGTCACATGTATCTTTCTTGCTCCCTCTCCTTTCCTTTTTTTCTTTCTCTAGATCTCCTCCACCTTCCTCTTATCTAATTTATAGGAATGAAAACCCCATTCGGCTTCTCGTCTCCAATCGACAAAAAACAACCCTTCACCATTCTCTATTCGACTTCTAGGCGACCCAAAATGATTCGTGCGTCTTCTTCGTCTTCCTTATCTCCTTCGGCTTCCAAGCGAGCTTCATTCGGCTTCCGCAAATTCTAGGTAACTGAAGCCAACAAAACGCCTTCCGCTTCACCCTCTTCGTCTTCTTCACGATATGAGAGTAGAATAGATAAGGTCCACATGTTAGAAAATATTTGAGTGGTAAAATATTGATCTCAATCATAGGGCTTGCTAAAATATTTTGCCATGCATTTGCATAAGATGTTTAATGCCTTATATAACAAAAATCCAATTTAGAAAGATAACTTTTTGGGCCACCATTCCTATGTGGCAGGATCTTATGTCCTAACCTTTGGGCCCTCTCTAATATTGGGCTTGCAAGTCACACTTCAAAGTCTTATCATTTTTCTATGGGAGTACTGTAAGAATATCCATAACTCAATAATCATCTAAAGCTCGATCATTTACATATGAAAAATTGAGTCAACAGGGATAGTAAGACAATAATCAGTTCAAGGCTTGATTCTCTATATACGCGGGGTGGAGGGGAAATGATAGCTCAATAATTATGATCCCTTAATACTAATAGTAGAGTCGACATGATTATGTCAATAATTGTTTAAAGCTCGATCCTTTATATATGGGAAGTAGAGTTGAAGGGTTTAGACAATAAGCACTTCTGGGCTCGATCCCAAACATATGAGGGTAGAGTAGATGAAGCTCATAACTTAACAATTATCCAAAGTTTGATCCTTTATTTCAAAAAATTATATTTAACATGATTAAGCCGATAACTATCTAAATCCAACCCTCTACATTCTAAAAGTATATTCAACAAGTTTAGGACATAATCCACTTCAAAGTTTGATCTTCCACATATGGGGTTAGAGTAGATAAGGCTCATGGCTTAATTAGGGGTATGAGCCTTGTCTACTCTATCCTTGTACATAAAGAATCAAGTTTTAAATAATTATTATAACATAAAACCTCTATATCATGCCCCTAAATGTAGACAATCGAACATTGAAGTGGTTATCGGCTTAACCCTATCAAAATTACTTTAAGAACATAGAGGATTAGGTCTTAGATAGTTATTAGATTACATTTTCCTACAATAAACCTTATGATTATTATTTTTCATTAGTTCTCTTTTAATATGATTTCAATGTAAGTGAGTTTATATTTTTCTACTTTTTGTAGATTTATTTATGAATTTTCAAAATTTATATGTACAATCAGGATTTCCTTGGAAAGTTGAATTAGGGTTTGAGTTTTGACCTATCAAATGAACTCAAATCTTCCCTTCATATGTAGAGAACCAAGCATTAGACCATTGTTAAGTTGTAGGTCTGATCAACTCTACTCTTTGCATGTAGAGAATCGAGCCTTAGGCCATTGTTGAGTTATAAGTCTTATTAACTTCCTTCTAGGATTTTGCCTTACTCCCCAATGGAACTGGCTTCCTCCTCTCTTCAAGACTCATCTCCCTTAATAGGGGTGATGCTACTAATCCCCCCTCTCTCATATGATCGAGGATATAGTTCGCACTCAACTCACAATTGACAACTACCCAATGTGGTGATCATAATTACTCAAAATATTCAAGATCAACGGCTTCGGCGGGCTCCTAGATGGATCCACTGTGAATCCCAGTAGAATGACTACCAATGTCACAAAGTAGCTCTATGTCGACCCTCTCTACAATACTTGGATGATGGTTGATCAAAATCTAGCAGTACCCTCTACTCCACAATCGTAGTCGCCATCCTGCCTTTCATCTTGAACCTTGACTCTTGCTTAGAAACCTAGAAGACCATTGAATGCCATCTATAGTCCCTGGTAGTTTCCAAATCTTGTTCCTTGTACGAAAATGATGAAGTCGTCATTGATCAAAAAAAGCGAAATTGACATTTGTCCAAATAAGTAATTTAAGAAAACTTTTCGGGCTAATTTCAAGTGATAGAGGAAATATTAAAGGTCACGGGATATAGAAATGAAAACTTAGAAGTAGAAAGTGAACACAGAGGAGATTCATACAAGCTAGTGCTAACATTCTCCATCTCAATTTAAATGTCAACATGCTTAGCCATTATTTTAAACGGAATTGAAGCAACCCAAAAAAGTCCACACTAGTTCAAAAACTAGATCCCAGTCTGAACCCAATCTAGTCTACTCCAAAATACATATATCAAAACCAATGCGATTTATTTTCATCTCTCTTAATTAGCTTTCCTTATGAGCGACATATAAAAATTAAGTATTACTTAATTCTCAGTTTGAAATCAATAATTTAATGCAAGTTTTTGCATGCCTCTTACTCTTATGGCACGGTTATTGCATAACATAATTTGAGTTGTTACCAAAAATCATTGATGCTCCCTACTACAATTCAAGTAAGAAGATCAAAACTAAAATGATCAACATTCATTTAAATTTCAAATGCTCAATGGTCAAATTCTTTGAGAAGGAAAGCTTCAAAGATCATGCAAGAAGAATTTTGAAGCTCGCAAAGTTTCAACAAGCCAAGCTGATAAATAGAACTATGGATAGCTCACCGCAAGGTTTAAAATAATAAAATTAGGAACTGAGGAGCTTTATCTTACTAAGGCGAGGTATAAGCCTCGAGGCCAATTGAAACGTATGCCTAACAAAAAAACTCATAAATAAAAAAGAGTTAATAAATTTTCTATAAACCATAGAAAACAATAACAACATCACGCCTTTATCCCACTACGTGAGGGATGAACTCTTTTTTAATTCATCATTATAAATTACAAAATCACATAATAATTAAAAAAGTAATCAAATCTCAATCCTAAATTTTAATGTAAAGTGAAGGTGTGATGCAAGATTCAAAGTAAGCAATCACTTAGAGTTTAAATACATCATGGAGATCTGAATCTACAATAGCTTCTTAGAAGTAATTATTATTTTTTTCAGATGGAAAAGGAGAAAAAAAAAACAAAACAAAATAGTACCTACTCGCTAAAACAACCGCAAAATCTCTGCAACGCTCACGGAAGCAGAAATCACACATGTAGAATTTTTGCTCCCATGTAGGCGGCCTTCCTTCTCCTCGCTCCTAGTCGCTCGTAGATTATCGGGTCGCTTACTATTTACACAGGCAACCCTTCTTCCTGAACAACATCACTCTCTCTAGCTCTACACTCGCAATTCTAATTTAAAAGTTTAAATCGAAATACAAGTTATATTTGGTATATCACATAACAAAAATATTTTAAAATTTTATTAGGTTATAATTTGAGCCTTTCACCTCAAACACCTCAAGGTGTAAACCTTAAACCAAAAATGCACAATTTTCATAAACCTCGGGGTGATTTTTGGCACTCATGGTGGAATGCGCCTCAATGCCACATCTTGGACGCCTTTTTTAAACCATGGTTCAATGTCCTAGGGCCAAGTAGAATAACAATGGTTGGGCTTTTGAAGCTATTAACAATCTTCCTCGTAAACAAGCCAATGGACATCCTTTCAGGGTAGGGCCCTACTTAACATGCCTAATGATCATGTTGAACTTCTGTAGCTCTCCAGTTCAGCAAGCCTCAACAATGCATGCTAAAGAAGACTTTCATGCTGTTCAAGAGCTTACGATTTAATTGAAAATATCAATGGAAGGGTCTCAACTTCAATTTTGAGATTCTTTTGTTGATGATTTGTTTGATTATCAGAAAAGTATAACCAGCGAAGATCCTTTTGATAAAAAATCCCTATCAAATTCCAAGACAAATGCGCTTTGGTCCACTTTCTCGATGATGGGTTTGATTAGCATGAATTTCTTATGTTGAAACTTGTTGATATTGATCTATATCAAGTCAAAACATTTGTCATTTATGAATGATTGAAGAAAGCTTAATTCAGTTCTATGTTTTATAGAGCATACCATATCATTTATAAAAATATAAAAAATAATTATAGATTCAACCTCACATTTTGTAGGAACGTAGCAAAATTCATAAAACAATTCATATAAATTTAAGCAACAGCATAAAAAAAAGATTTTTAGGCAATTAAGTAAATACCACTGAGAAAAAAAATATATAGATTGGATTGAAATAAATATTAATAACACCATCATGCTAATGGGTCCAAATCACTGTATGCATATCTGTATAATAAGGAGGTTGTATAAATTGTTAAAATATATTATTTAATTATATAGTGATTGGGACATAGTAAACAATAATAATTTTCATACCTTGAGTAGTAAGTAACTCCTTCGACGAAGAAAAACAGTCCTAGCGTCTGGAGGAGGAAGAAGTTTGAACTTACCTAAGGTATACCTATAGTACCTTTCTTGGATAAAATTAATGCTTATATGGGATGAAATAGAAAATTATAAATTTGGCATGTAGTTTAAAAAAGGAATATTAATTTCTAGTACAAAGTAGGAATTATGACTTATATAAATGCAAATTTAGCATATTACTTTGTTTTTGCAACTTGATAGTGGAGAAACTGAGAATCTGTGAACTTACATATTTGTTGTTTGCGACTTTAAAGACATTTCTCATTCCCTTCTACCAGTGATCGAACCCAGTATTATAGCAAAAGTAAGTGGGTAAATAAAAAAGCTGAGAACCTTTTGTTTTCGTCAACATTAGCCTTTTTGCATATCAAGTTGGTGAATCGGCTATTGATACGCCTAATAGAGGTAAGTCAAACATGATTTTCTTCTTCTGATCGTTGTTTATATTTAGAACATGAAGAATATACTAAAAATCCTTGTTCTTGATGAGAGACTGCAAATAAAGATATAAAAGAAATACAAAAAAAAAATAAAAAAAAAAGAAAGAATTTTACTTCATCTTTGCCAAATAACATGTTTCTTTGGTTGGAATAAGGGATGATTGTGTGTTTTGTCTTGCAACAGGAAACTTCAATGGTTGGAAATGATAATTTTCATCTCTATATATTTGAAAATGAATATAATGTTGTAATCAATTATTAAATGGCATGTGAATAATAGTTATGAATCACTTACATAAAAAATATATCTTGTTATTATCAAAGAATCTTTTAAGGAATGAAAGTATATTGGGAAGTTAATATTGAATTTGCCTGGTGTAATCATTGAAGGAGCATTTAATACAATCTCATTGTTTTAAGTAATTGGAAATTGCCAAGTTAAATTTGAAATAAGAATAATATATTGTTAATGCTGTAGTTCAAATTCTTTGTCAATGTACGGAACTTCAAATATATATAATAGATGTGTTGGCGGATGAGATCTTTCACCAAATTCTATTAGATGGTTCATGGAATATGTTCTTTTACCATGATCAAAGATAACAACTTGATTAACCCTTGAGCCTAACCCTAATATTTTGCCAATAATCGTCTGCATATTTTATTATTATAATTTGATCCTAAAGATAGCTATGGTTAAGCATATTTATCTTTAAGAATTCTTCAGACTCACCAAAAGTTACATCTATGTATTTAAAGCTATGTTGAAGAATAATGAATATGGGATTCAATTTGACATTAAAAATAGATAAAGGGAGAC
Source organism: Dendrobium chrysotoxum (assembly GCA_019925795.1). Lineage (NCBI taxonomy): Eukaryota > Viridiplantae > Streptophyta > Magnoliopsida > Asparagales > Orchidaceae > Dendrobium > Dendrobium chrysotoxum. The sequence continues at coordinate 94,486,666 of CM034313.1, read as the reverse complement.
CCTATAACAATGACTAATATTCCTCTAGTGTAATATGGAGGTCCAAGATTTGAGTCACAGAAACAACGTCTACCTCTTTGCAAATGTAGGTAAGATTGCTTACATTAACCCCTTCATGCATTGGGTTTTTGCCTTATTTTATTCAAAATTTAGGAATTGGATCTTTTTATGAATCTGCGAAGAATACTAACAAATTTGTTTGATTTGATGACCCCTTTTTGCGACACTGTCATTGCTGAGTCCGAAGCCTTGGATGAGAAAAGTAAAGGGTTGTATTAAGTAGTCGATAGTTAGTGTAAAATTTGTCGAACAATGATGACCTGAATCCTTTAATATATTTAACGACCTTACTTGAATAGGATATGTTCTATTGGATCGTACAATGACATCTTTTAAAACTCACATAGTGGGATAAATACTTGATATTTTTGTTGTTGTTGCTGCTGCTAATGAATTCTGTTTTTCCTCTAGTGTATGATGCCTTTATATATGTTATATCTAGGCCTAGTAATGGTGAGGTCCTAATTGACCTCCATACTCATCTATGGACAATCTAGTCAAACAAAAACAATAATGATGAATGGACATAGGGTCACATCAAAATGCATTGTATATCTTAGATACTTAAACACAATTTATTTTATGAAATGGATTGGGCTGATGCGTATGAAGGATTAGGCTCACCAAGAAAGGACCACCAAGATTGATTTGATCAAACTCGACGATAATGCAAGCAACATGCATGATAATGTGCAAGATCCAGTCTGAAATGCATCGCCCATGATTAAACATTCTCACACAAGATTTGTCTGTGTGCGAGGCGATGACATGCAATTTGAGACAGATGAATGATCAATTTTGTGAGAAAACAGTATCCACATAAAAAAAATATTAACTAAATTTAAATTAGATTAAGTAGTTATTTGATATAATTATTATTCTTATGTGTGTGTGTCTACCAAACTACTCATTTCTCTATTTACCCTCTAATTCTTGCCCTCACTCTCTACTTGTTAGCCTCTCCATTCATTTCTTTGTTTCCTATTTCTCTAAAAAAAAGAAAAAAAGAAAAAAAAGAGTTAAATAGAGGAAAAAGAAAGAAATTTTCATAAAAAAGAAGAAATTTCAAAAAGAAACAAAGAAGAAAAGAGAGTGTCTTTATCTTTGCCACAAACCTCATTGCATCGCATCTTTGTCGATCGCCTCGCACGAAGGTAAATATGCAAATGACAATGTCAAAAATTTAAGTACTTATACATGTTGTTCCCTCGTGCATAAACAATTCTATATAAGTGCTCGTGCGTGCGGCGGATAAATTTTGCATTTTTTCTCATGCAATTGACGAAGGTCCATGCATATCCAAATATAAGCACTCATGCACATTATTCTAATACGGCAGGGAAAATGCAAAAAAATAATATATACTATCTATATTATTCCATCTCAGAGAGGAAATTCTGTTGTGTACAATTTTGTGCAAGTATTTAAGGTCTATATATGTTTTTTTAAGCATGGTGGATATAAAGACCCCCAGTCAAGGTGTCTTAGACACGATCATACACGTTTTAAAGTGTGGTGTGGATGTATAATATTCTCTATAGATGCCCCCTATGTGAGGGAGATGTTGGGAGGCTATTAAAATTTAGATTGAATGAACTTGAAAAGAATAAAGTTAGATAACACCTCACACGTAAAATGAAAATGAAAGAAAAATATAAATTTGTAAGAATGAGGAAAAGACTGCAAAATGAATCTTTCAGATACAATGTCTCTTGTCTTACAAAATAAAATTGAACACAAGACAACTTATAGGGAACTTGATAACTCGCACGCAAACATATAGAAAATTTCCTTACCTCACCACTATCTCAGAACCTTGGACTAAACTAGCTTGAATGAGTGGTGAAAATGAATAAAATATCCCCACCTATTAGGAGGAAAGAAGATTCCTTGTGGGGCCCCACTACATTAAAATCCAACCATGTAAATTGAAAAAAAATAACATTTTGAAAATATAAGTCTCTGACTCATAATACTCGCCACCGAATCCAGACTGCCTTAGTTAGTCAGTAAGCTTCATGCATGCCTTCCATTTTATCAGTACACTGTTAGTGGGGCGTTGAATGAGGAAAATATATATCAGCTGAGAAGAGGCCAGATAGAGAGTTCTAGACTGCCTTTGTTGACATGCTTTTTCGTTGTTATATCTGTTATTGGCAGGTCCCATCTGTCTTCTATATCATTGATTCTGTTTTGGATCCCTTCATCAGAAATTAGGGGGTCAATGCTTGCATCCTCTGCTATCACCTAATAATATTAAATGCACAATCTCATCTCCCTCTCCCTCTCATCCTCCCCCTTCCCTTGGTGTACTACTGGAGCTTTAGTGGTGGATACAGTAGTACATGGGAACTGAATGCGGCCTTTCTTTAGTGGTGCGGTTATCGTTGTCAACAATCTCTATGTCATGACCTTCCTCCAAAACCCTTTGCTGTCATATAGCCACCAACAAGGCATAATATTTGAGCTTCAAGAGTGGATGCATTCGTACATTAGGGCTGTAATATGTCCCATCTTCATTTTGCTACATAAGCAGCTCAATTGTTTGGAATGGGGGGTTGAGGTAACACACTCTCATCTTCTCAAATCAGCCAAACCATGTTGCACCAATTTGTTATTAGGGAAATTATATTCCATTTGCTTACTCGTAAGTGGGCTTGTTAGATAGGTTTCCAACATTTAAAATATGATGGCGGAAGTTACTATTCTCTACTTGTTCGTAGAACACACCTGTATATACATGATTGCAGACTTAAACCAAACTCTCCAGTTACTAATGGGTAAGTACTTCTATCTTGCACTTACAAAGATGCCATAACAATCTTGTAAAGAAGTCTTCTTGTCAAGATGCATTCTTATTTCTTATACATATAAAATGTGCCTGTTTAGATAACCAGTATGAATAAACTTTATATCTTTTTGATATTTTATTTAGGTTCAAATTTCTTGTATTCTAAGTCAATTCTGATTAATAAAATTGCATAATTTTACGCAAGCATATTCTTGTCCTAAAAATAGGTTAATTAAACCTACTTTTTTTAAGTTTCTTATTGATTTCTTACCTTTTTCTCTAGCAAAATAATTTTTCCGGTATCCTATGATTTAAGTTTTCAGGTTTAATGAGTAATTTGTATGTCTTTTTGACAGCTTGACAAATTATCACTCGTATGGGGAAAGCCAAGGCAATCTCCTTTGAACCATGAAGAGGTAAATTCATACATTCTAACGCATACATGTGTAGTTGTATTGGCTTGTGATCATTGATGTCAATGATTATGCACGTGCGCCCACTCTTAAATATTTTATTTATTGTTCACATAGAGTAAGCAATTTGTATGGGATCTTACATCCTCATGACTTCACCACAACTTTTATCATGACAATTTACTTAATGAGCATAGTTTGAAGTAGCTTCCAGAAACACAAGTATTTGAGGATGAATACCATATTAGCATGATGTAAAGGTCTATGGCTTTGCTCTTGTTGGTTCTTATATTTAGAGAATTTTGGACCAAAGAAATTTTGCTTACCTGATCGAAAGGTGTTTTCCTATTGAACATTGTCAGCTTAGATGTTTCATTTTAATATTTTAATACATAGGTTAGATGTAACTTTATGCATGAAGTCTTGGTACAATACGATTCTCAAATAGCCATTTATGAGTATTGCTAATGATGTCTAGGAGGTGCTAAGCTTCTTTTATTTGAATTTCGTTTGTTTTGTTATGTTTTGTTTGATTCAATAACCTTTTCCTACTGGACATTGCACCATGTCAAACGTACCAGAAATATCCTATGCTAGTTTTCTACATCAACTCCGAAGTTTATTTTGTTTGGCAGCCATGACTACAACAATATGATCCGTGCCCCTTTTAGAAGGAGTATGGTCTAATCTTGTATGACCACTTTATTCTATCTCCTTGTGGGCTCCGAAAATTGGGCCCCAGCCTCCCCCGCTGTTTTCTCGGGGGAGTTTTAACGGATTAAGTTCCGGGTTAAATTTTGGAAGGCAGATGGGTTTGTAGGTAATACACTACCCAGAGATTTCGCCCTCATTTTGCGAGGACTTTATGATCTGAGTTCTGGTTTCCTATAGGCGCAAGCCCCCTAGTTAATTACCCCTCCTGGTAACGGGAGAGAACTTTCGATTAAGGCTAGTCGTCAATCAGATACGTAGAGATACGTGTTATCTGACATATAGTAGCAGCATGGGCTTAGGGTGTTAGAAAATGGAGATTTGATATTTAAAAATTAAAAATTTCACCATCTTGCATTTAAAGCGGATGGTGGTGGAATGGATGATGGACCCGATCAAGATCCCATGGTTCCATCGTCCCGGGCCATCGTGGTCCCTGGTCTACTTAGTCAGAGGAGGTAATCGACCCAACCTGACAAAAGGATCATTGTCGACAGCCATGGGTTGCTTTGTCCAAGGATACCTTATAGACCTGGGATGGGTATTTGCCTGAGGGGACAAATTTGAATCCACCTTAGCTAACAGAGGGCTTTGCGCCCTATCGATCATATCCTATTGATTCATATCTTAAGGATTTGATACCACTAAGGAACGTATTGGCTCTGGCCATAACCGTAATTTAGTGGTGCCATTTGGCGGCAAAACCACTCGGTTCAGAGGGCCCCGGGTCATAACCGTTTACCTGCAGTGTCATTTGGCGGCGAAGCTGCCGGTTAGAAGACACGTACCACATATTTACTGGCAGGAGATTATTTGAGAATGGATCTAGTGATATTTTCGACTAGGCATTAGCTCTATGTGAGCTGAAGCAAATTTCAATTTGTTCACCTCGGCAAACTGTTGCTGAGAGTGGATAGATTTTGCTTTAAGTGGTTTGATGGATTATTTTAAATTTTAAATATTTTGGATTTGATAGTTTCTTGAAGTTTTGAATTTCATGGGTATTTGGGCAGAACTTTCTTATTTGAAATTAACCCCTCCGGTTGAGGTCTACGTTCAACATGATCATCATCAGGGTGTCTGGGGTCATTTCCATTTATGGATTGAACCTTGTCGACTCTGTTAGTTTGCTGACAAAGGATCAGGTTTATTGTCTGTTGTATTCTTTTATTTATTAAATTTCCTTCTTGTATACCTTGAAGGCCTAATATGAATGTTTAAAACAAATATCTCGGTCAACAGCATGACTGTATATTTGTTTAATAGTTCGAGCCATGTCGTCTTCTACTAACCCATGTAGAAGGATCGGGTTCGAACTTAACTTCATTCACTGACCCGCGCAGCATCTCTAGGCGTCACGTGTGTACTCGTCACACGCTCGCCGGGGCCCGTGCGGGTATATGATACATCCCCTCATGTGTACCTATGTGTATACATATTATAGTACATGTGCAGGGGCATTCTTAAACATTTGACGGGTCCTCTACGGTGGCTCGTAGGAACTTGTATTTGTCATAGTCCTTTCAGCATTTGTCTGTGGGTGATGTGTTGGATGCATGAGCATTGTTCATCGAAGAACTTGCAAACCTCAATAATCTTATCCAACTCAACATTTAAGACCTTGCTGAACTGAGATTCACTCACTCCAAAATGACTTGATCTGGCTTTCTCTTCCCAGAACTTGTATGGGAACCAACAAGCAACTCCCCAATATGCCATCATCATCATTTTCTGTTGTTGGCTTAAATAAAGAATCAATCATTTCAACCTTGGATGATTGTGTACTTGCTGATGTCCTATACGTCAAAATCAATGGTTACTGCCTCGAGCAGACATTGTAGCAATTGAAGGCACATCAGATCGTATAGGAGAAATATACGAGATATTCATTCCTAAAAATGACTGTTGCAGCCCTTGATGTAATTGGAATAGTGGGCGTATTGAACCGCTATTGGACAATTATTGACCGCAGAGGTGTCATAATGTCTTTGCTATAGCAACCGGTAGACACTTTGAATAGGTTGCAGATATTTTGCCTTTATCCGTATAGGGATCAGTGTGTTTACTTCATGCTGGGTGACAGTTGACTTCAGGGACGTCATGATATCCATTGCTTGTCACAATGATCTTTCTATAACTGTTTGCAAGTGACACCGTAGGTGTATGCTTGCATTTTCTATCATCACTCGCATGGGCTTAGTACATTCGTAGGTGGCTGAGTTTTATCAAATTGATACATTAGTCCACCCGTCGATTGCCATTGGTGACAATCAATTTCTCCTCCATGATTGTTTCTTTTGTTTGCTTATAATTGTGATATGCTTTTCATATATATGTTGGTCGCATACTTCTCGTTGTCACCTCCAAACAATTCTCTACATGCAATACAATTTTTCATTGCATCAGCAATCGATTCATAACATGAACGACGACATTAACATTGTTGCTGATTGGAGATTTGCACTTCCACTGGCGTAGTTTTCATGAATAGAACACAACCTCCATTGAAGGTTTCATATTATGTATCTGCAAGCTATTTAATATCAATCGTATTCGTAATTTATCTGCTATCATCATTCACCAGCAGATTAGTGTGTTGAGTCGACCGGCACCGATGACAAAGAGACTACCTTCTTCACGACTCTCTTGTTTTACTTGTGGACATGTCGTACTCTTCGCATGTTGTAGGTGGACTACTGTGCACGTGGTAAGCTCTTACAATTGCTTGCGGGTACTCCTACAATTACTCATATGTACTCATATTTGTAGTGGATTCATGGTTCTTTCTTGCATACGAACTACAGGGCATTATTACATTCACTTTGGCGAGTTGTCATCACTTATGGATGGGCTTAGTATTCAACATTTGTTTGATATCCACATTTCATCGAGCGTGAAGGTTTTTAGCACTTGTGGAAAAACTCCATGCTATTGGTTGTAAGAATATCAACACATTCTTCATTTGAGCATTGCATGCAGATTGGTTTCCTTGAATGATTTGAGACAATTTTGTTTTATCATTCCTTGTATATATGCCTCTTAAAAGCTTGTTCTTCATTCATCTTAAATTCCTTGTTCATATGTTGACTTTCGTTTGGATGATTGGGATTAATCAACCTCTATGTTTAGGTTTATTAATTCATGCTTTGCATTTTGTCAATCATTTGGTCCAGTTCCCTTGTAGTCACAAGTTCTATTCCCTGTAGTCCTTGCAGGTTCAAGTCCGAGTCTAATTTGTTGTCATTTGTTGCTAGTCCAAGTTCATGTTCAAGTTTGAGTTCATATTCTATTTGTTTCATTGGAGTTCAAATCCAATTCAAGTTTAATGAATTATGCTTAGGCTCATTCATGTTCTTAGTTAATCATTTGAGTTTTAAAACTTGTTCCCTGTTGTCCAAAAGTCCTTTGTTGTCCAAAATTGACTCAAGTCCTTGTCCTTTTAGACAAAATTTTGGCAGCCTCCCGGCGTCTCCCCCATTTAGGGGAAAACTACAGGAGTCTGGGCCTTCCCACCACGCGCAATAAAGGTGTATATGGTAGGTGTCCGTAGACACCGCGGCTGTAGTCTTCATTCCCACCACGCGCAATAAAGGCGTGTATGGGGTCTTCAAATGTACATGTTTTAAAAGACAGTTAGCTTTCCCCCCGCTCAAGGGTACTTATAACTAACCCTGCCTCGTTGTAGGCGCCGCACCAGGTTTCCATCCCACCACGCGCAATAAAGGCGTGTATAGACGATTTTCCGGTGCGCCGCGAACGCCGAAATGGGGCTTTTAGGTGATTACCCGTCTTATCGTAGGCACTGCACCGGGCTCCCATCCCACCACGCACAATAAAGGCGTATATGGGCGGTTTTTTGGTGCGCCATGAACTCCAAGAACAGGCTCGCAGGGTTTTGAGTTTGGAGGGGTTATACCTACGCAGTGTCGGCATATAGATCGAGGCAAGAGAAGCACTCTTTCTTTTCATTTTCTTTTGTAATTAATTATAATTAAAATAATTAATTATAATTAATAATAATTAATTAGAATTAAGAATAATTAATTATAATGAGACTTGATTAATTATAATTGGTGTATAGTTCATTAGCAATTAATTATAATTAAAAATAATTAATCATAATTAAACTTAATTAATTATGATTAATTTATTAATATTAATTAATTAATTATAATTAAAAACATCTAATTATAATTAAATTAAATTAATTATAACTAATTTATAATTAATAATAATTAATCAGAATTAAAAATAATTAATTATAATTAATTTAAGTAGGATTTCTGATACATCCTATAGAACAGGATTAGTGCAGGATTTGAGAGGATTTAAAGTAAGGATTAGAGCAGAATTTGAAATAGGATTTATGCAAATCCTGCTAATAGGATTTAGAGAATAGTTAAATCTCACGGCCGAGTAAAATCCTTCGTTTCCCTGTATTTGCCTCAAAGGATTTACAGGATTTGGCCGAAGAAGCTTGCGACAGGGAGAAAGTTACCTTCACAGCAAGCTCCCGTTCTTGCTTCTGAACAAAATGTCGCAACTTTCAATTTAACAGGAAGGAAATGTCGTCGCAGGAGTGAAGACGAACAGCAGGGATGGGGCGAAGAATGCGGAGAAGTCGGGATTGGGGTCGGCTACAGGTAGGGGTCGGTACAGCTAAATGGGGGTTCGGCCAGTGGAGTCAGCGGCTATGTGTGGCTTCAACTAGCGAATGGGAAATGAAGAAGGCAAGGGTTGGTCTTGCTTGTGGAGTTCGGTTGCAGGAGAGGAGATCGGGATACAGGCGCTAGGTTGGGGTGGAGTCGGCGGGCTACAGGAGTTTTGGCTTGAGGAAAGAAATGGGTCGGGGACTGGAGTTCGTGTGGGAGAGAAATGAGCGAGATCAGCCCGAAGGCTTCAGTATTGACGCAAATGGACTAAGCTCGAGGTGAGATACGGGTTTTGCAGAAGTTTTGACGCGAGCGGCGCCGAATATTCAGTTCCTCTGCAGGATTCGCGGGATCCAAGCAGGTATGATTTCAGCGATTTTTTTTTTAATTCTGTTTTTTTGTATTCGGTTGTAGAGGTCAACACTCCTCCCTTGGGATAGAGGGAGTAGTGTATGAGGCTAGGTCAAGTTTACTTCCACTAGATGGGTATGATATCTAGTGGATCTGCATGAATGTAGTCCCCCTTCTACATGCGAACGCTAGCCAGACCACACCAAGATCCAATGCCTAGTTCAGAGCACTCTCAAAAAAGAAAAAGCAAAATTAAGAAATCAAGCTATACCGGTGGAGCATTGAATTTATTTGTTCTAATGGCTCATGTTTGCTGTAGAGAGTGTCCTTTTAGTCTTAGAAACCCTACGGATGAGAGTAGTGGGATGGAGAAGTGCTGCTGATAATGTGTGGGTTAACCAAGTAGAGTAAACCCCTCTTTGGCCCATAGCAGTAGATTGGGTTTATGAAATCAGGGTTGATGAAATGGTGATCTCCAGGTTTTGGAAACACTTGGAAATGGGTTGTGAATGTTTGTGGATTAGTTTTGGAGTTTATGGGGATTTCCAAGAGGATTAGGGTTGAGAAATGAGAGCACAATCAAGACTAGATCATCTATGATCTAGTTTGGCCAATTTTGAGAATGAACCTATTTCTTTTTATTTTTCTTATGAAAGATAGCTGGAAATACGTGGAACTGTTGTGTGGATGTTTGTATAGTGTTTTTTATAAGCTATAATTTTGTAATTCAGCTTTTAAATAAGCACAACATGGGCAATTAACAAGAATTTTCAGAGAAAAGATAAATGCTTCGAGCAGAATAAAGATAGTGTTAGCACAAGCAACCATCAGAGCTTGAAAACCACTTTGTTGGACCATCTAAATTGAATACTAATGTAATCAGGAGAGTGGCGATAGTTTTTTTTTTTTTCCTTGTTTTGGCTTTGTTTGGTGAATAAAATATTAAACATTTTATCCACGAGTGTGTCATCACTTATTAAACTCTTATTAAAATCAAGAGGATGTTGTGAATCATGATTATCTAAACTTCATCGATATAATAATTATGGCCATATTTGATTTTGTTTCATTAACCTATGATCAATATCTTGGATTCTTTTTTGTTTTTATCCCTTTTCTGCGGATTTACATCCATCGTCTCATCAAGAAGATATATCTTGGCATGTCAAACTTGTTTCATGAATTACTTCGCAGCAAGCACAACAATTATGGATGGATCTAATTGACAAATGTCAAACGCTCAAATTTGTCGGATCTGATTTTTTTCAAGTTATGCTAATTCGATGGAAATGCGAAAATTTATGCTCAAACAAATTGTATTTAGGAAACTAAATGGGTGGGAGAGAAGGCTAAGGAGATTAATAGTTTAGGGTTTGAACTTTGGTATCCGGTAGGAGTCGTACTAGAAATGATATAGATGTGATTATAGATAAGAGTTCGAAAGATAATGCTGTAAAAATTGATAGAATTGGAGATAGAATTATAGTTTTGAAGATTATTGTTGATGATAAGATTATTAGTATTATAAGTGCTTATGCTCCTCAAATAGGTTTGGATATGTGCTTACAATTAAAATTTTGAAATAACTTGGAAGAATTAATACAAAAGATATCTTTTGAAGAAAGAGTTTTTATTGGGGATTTAAATGGACATGTTGGTAGAGAGGTAGAGGATTTTAAAAGCATTCATTGTAGCTATGGATTTGGAGCGATTAATGAAGGTGGTAAAACTATATTAGATTTTGTTATAGCTTATGATTTTGTTATTGCTAATACTTTATTTAAGAAAATAGATGAGCATATCATCACTTATAAGAATGGATATAGTAAAACTCATATTGATTATTTTCTAAATCATTTAAATTACAGAGATTATAAAGTTATTCCGATTGAAAGTCTATGTACCTAACACCACTTATTAGTTTTGGACTTTAAGATGAAGGGGCAGAGTATGAAAAATATAGTATATCGTTGTTCTAGGATTAGATGGTGACATTTAAAGAACTCTAACAAAAATATCTTTGAGAGTAAGATTCATGATCTTAACATTTTGTCAGTGCATGAGGAAGCTAATGTATGTGGGAAATAGTACCTTGTAATATTAAAAATATTGCAAAGGATGTACTTGGAGTATTAAAAGGAAAAGCTTCTAATAGTAAAAATAGTTGGCGGTGGAATCAAATGTCCAAGAAAATATCAAAAATAAGAAACTCTGTTATAAAAATTGGTTTAGATGAAAAATTCTGAAATTGGAAAAGATATAAAGTTGCCCGTAAGGGGTCTAAGAAAGCATTCTGTGATGCAAAGATTTTAGCTTTTAATGATTTATATAATAGATTAGATACTAAAGAGGGAGAAAGATATATGTATAAGCTAGCCAAACAAAGAGATAGTAGTAAGGATTTAGTTCAAGTGAAGTGCATTAAGGATGAAAATCAAAAAGTACTTTTTTTAGAAAAGGATATGTTGGAGAATGTTTTGTTCCTCTAACGGATTGCATACTTTATGATTGAGTACGGCATAAGAATGACGATATATTACCCCGAAGGGTAAAAATATCGTTTCCTTATGGACTCAATGACAAAATTTGCAATTTAACAGAGATTCCCCCGTTCAATGTTTGGTTGAACGGGGTTTATTTATTCTGGGGTACAGATGCCCCATAGGGGCAAGCCCCTATGGTTAATTACATCTCAAGTTTTGGTACTTGAGAATACTTTTGATTAAACTAGTGGTTTTCTCTTGTTTTTTAGAGTCATTTAAATCTTGATTAAAGTTTGATTTTGATTTTGGAAATCCATGAAATTCTTGTTTAAAGGATTTTTTTGTCCTTTAGGAGTTTCAAGGAGGAAGTGATCAACTTGAGATTAAATTTTTTGGAATGAGTGCCAAAGGGGAGGAATGTAGGAGTACTTGATTCTGAGGAAAACGCAGAGGTACTCAAACTGTCTTATGTTGGGCTTTACATTTTAGAAGTCTAATTTTTTTTGTTCGAGTTGATATTTTTCACTAGAAGTTTGGGGCTTACATTCCAACAACACTTGTTGGAGGAATTGCCCGAAAGGTGAGGGCTTATATAGTGATTGGAATCAACTTATTGCCTCAGACCCTAAAGCTAAGATGAGGCCTACTGAGAGGTAGGGCCTCGAACCTAAATCTAACATATGCAAAAGGACTTACGAATTGTACCTCACGAGAGGCACAACCAGCCCGACCCCTGGATTTATTGTCCTGCCTGGAAAGGACTACCAGCTAGACTCCTCCTAATCGCTTTTAAAACCATGCTTTTTTTGGTCTCAATGCATATGAAGAGTGGTGGGTAATTATTATTTAGGAAATAGGGCTTACAACTTGGCTTTGAGGCCAAGATGCCTAGGTATGCAGAATGCTGACTCACAGATGCAAATTTTTTTGTTATCTAATCCTTAAGTGAGGGCTTCTACATGTGACTCTTTTTTGGGCTATGCATGATCAGTTTGATTTTGAAAACTTGGCTCTTAAAAGAAAAGTCATGCAAGTTTCTTTTGTTTAAAAAAATTATGAAGCCTAAGTTTGATTTTAATTTGTTTACATTTTTAAGGGTAGAAATCTTATTTTTGTCCTAAGAGCCTACCGTATCAGAGTCCAGGCCATACCCACACAAACAAGTGAATAAACCTAGGAAAAAGACATGCTTTTCTATTGCACACAGTAAACAAGCAACATATGCATATATATAAATTAAGTGCAGGAAAAGAAAATAATGTCTCAATTATTACAAACAGTTTTGGCAGCTGAGTTGCCTGCCATTATACAACCCAGTTAATTTCACAGACTCTACTTGTGGGGTGTTCAAGCTTTATCTTCCAGGTGGATCTTTGGGCTTCACCTCCAGGAAGTACATCCTACTTGATCCACCTCTCCTTTGATCCAAACCCCCACAAGTTTTACATCCTAATTCTATCAAATACATTTTTGAAAAGAAAAAGACTCAAACCTGCAAAATAGAGTTAGAAAGCAGTTTATATAATGGTCACATCCAAAAATTATGTCTAGCATTTCAAATGCCAAACACCTGCTTCTATCTATTGGCCACATCTTTTGGGGGGTTTTAAGCGGTACCTGTCATGCAAGCAATTTATTATTTATGATTTAAGCGCCCCCCTTTTTAGACATGGCCACCTGCACAGAAAAGCATGTATATATTTCTATGCTAACCACTTAAGGACAAATGCCCACACGCAGACAATCCAGAAGGTATTCACACCACAACATCAATCACATGCACACACAAAGAAAAATCATAGTCCTAGTATGCCTAAGGGGCTGTGCACCTAAGTGTGTGAGTCTTGTGTGGTATGTCACACTAGGGGTATTCCACTTAGAGTTTGGGTCTAAGGAAAGGGGGTCCAACACTAATTTTGAGCTAGTGTTGAAAGAATTATCCTTAGCTTTTGGAGCTAGGGAGAATAAATTGATGTTTCCTTTAGCTTTGAGGCTAAAGAAGAGGTGAAGGTGTCCAAGACATAGCTTTTGAGCTAATTGTTGGAGGATTCTCCTTAGCTTTTAGAGCTTAAGAAAGAAAATTTAGGAACCCAACATGTAGCTTTTGAGCTAAATGTTAAGAGAATTCTCCTTAGTTTTTGAAGCCAAAGAGAGGAGGTTGATATTTCTTTTAGCTTTGGGGCTAAAGAAGAGGAGGGAAAGGTGTCCAACACTTAGCTTTGGAGCTAAATGTTGGAAGATCCTCCTTAGTTTTTGGAGCTAAGAAGGGGATGTAGGAATTCAACATCTAACTTTTAGGCTAAATGTTGGAAAACTCCCTTTAGCTTTTTGGAGCCAAAGAGAGGGGAAATCTCCTATACCTTGGAAGTTGGAGGAGAGTCTTTGAACTTTTGATTGCTCGAAGAGGGGAATTCTTCCATCCAACTTGGGTTGGAGAGATGGAAGAGAGGATGTGCAACCTAGGAGTTGCAAATTATGGAAGATCTCCTTAAATTTTTAGGTGTTCAAGGAAAGAGGTACTCGTTCCCCTAACTTGGGTTAGGTGAAAGAGGAGCATTTCCTACAACTTTTGGGTTGTAGAAGGAGAGAAATAATATGCAACTTATGGGTTGCCACATAGGTCACAAGTTGGAGGTAATTCATTGAATTTTGTGTTCAATGAAATCTGATTATTTACCAAATTGAGTGTCAGGTAAATAGGGGTAAAAATGTACAACTTAGATATTGCAATTTGGGGAAATCCCTTGAACATTTGGTGTTCAAATAGATGTATATACTCTCCTAATTTGAGTTTAGGAGAATGAAAGGGGATTTGAATATTATCCCACAACTTTGGCTTGTAAGAAAATATGAGAAGATGCAATTTAGATATTACAAGTTCATGAATGCTCTTCGAACATTTGAATGTTCTAAGAGAGGATATACACTCTCCCAATTTGGGTTTAGGAGAGTGAAAGAAAATTAAGATTTTAATTCATTTGCTTGATACAGGATTATTTGTTGAATTTGGTTCAACAAATAAATGATTTCGGATTGAACTACTCGTTGATTTTGATTCAACAAATAGATGATTCAGAATAAGATTGATCCACTCAACATGAGTTGAGTGGATGAGACTTTCATACAACTTTTGAGTTGTATAAAGGAGAAGAGAAGATGCAACTTTGGGTTGCAAGCTTCTAAAACCTCTTTGAACATTTGGAGTTCAAAGAGGAGAATTCATTCTCCCAACTTGGGTTTGAGAGCATGAAGATGGATTTGGATGCCCTCCTACAATCTTGGCTTGTAGGAAAGAGAGAGGGAAATGCAACTTAGAGGTTGCAAATCATAGGAATCCTTTGAACATTTGGTTGTTCAAAGAGAGAACGTTCATTCCTCCAATTGGGTTGGAGGGATGAAAGAGAGGAAGATACAACTTGGAAGCTGTAAATTCTTGGATGCTCTTTGAACATTTTGGTGTTCAAAGATAAGGGTCTTACCCTTCCAACTTGAGTTGGAAGGATAGGTTGGAAACATGACTCTGGTTCATGTGCTTGGAACGAAATTACTTGTTGATTTTGGTTCAACAAGTGATTGAATTTTGATATATGCTTGATTTACTTAATTTGGATTAAGTAAATGATAGGAACTCCCCACAACTCTTGAGTTGTAGGAAGAGGGGAAGAGCATGTGACTCATATGTCACAAAATTTAATGAATATTCTTTGAAAATTTGGCATCCAAAGGAGGATGTACACTCTTCTAATTTGGGTTATAAGAATGAGGAGGTCTTCCCACAACCTTTGAGTTGTAGGACGAAATGAAAGAAACACAACTTATGGGTTGTGTATGGGTGGATAATTCATTAAGTCAGGTATTTAATGATGCATAGCCATTTACCAAATTCATGCTAGGTAAATGGAGGGAAGAGATGTGCAACTTGAAGGTTGCAACCTCATTGATTTTCTTTGAACATTTGGTGTTCAAGGAGAGGACATTCTCCTGATTTTGGATCTTAGGAGGGTAGAGACTTTCTACAACTTTTGAGTTGTAGAAGAGAGGAGCAACAAACAACTTTTGGATTGCCTGTTGGAAGGAATTCCTTGAACATTTGATATCCAAAGAGGAGATATCATTCACTTAATTAGGGTTGAGTGAATGGAGAGGGAGGACTAGGATTTAGGTCCTAAGTCTAAACGGAACGTTCAATTGTTAACCTTAGGTTCAAACAAATTGAAAGAAAGAACTTAGAGTTTGGTTCTAAGTTCAATAACCTCATGTAATGATAACTAGAAATTTTGGAGAAACTTCAAGTTACTATACATGAAGGGAAAGGTGATAGGTGTGTGTTTGTTGATTTTGTGCATCAACAAACAAAGTATGGGAGCTTGAAATTTGACTCCAAACTCACAAGATTCATGCAGTGATATGCTTGAAGTTTTGGAGGATTTCAAGCTATCATGCAAAGAGGAGGGATATCCACTTGTTGACTTTGTGTCTCAACAAGTGAAGGAGGAAGGAAAGTACAACTTAGAGGTTGTAGCTTTGGAGAAAATTCTTTAGACATTTGGTGTCCGAAGAGAAGCGTGCATTTGCCTAGTTTGAGTCTAGGCAAATGAGGGGGAAAATCATATGTTGGCTTCTTGCTCCAACAAATGAGATAGGATAAACTTAGACTTTGCTTCTAAGTTCAAAAACTCATGACACGATGTATTTTAGGACTTATAGAAATCCATAACACAAAACATGAGGAAGATGGGTTGGGTGGATTCATTCGTTGATTTCATGACTCAACAAATGAAGGAAGGAACTTAGGATTTAGCTCTAAGCTCCGAATAATTTATGCAATGATGTTTTTCTTGGAGACTTGAGAAATCCCCAAATAATCATGCATGAAGATATTTGTTGGTTTTATGTTCCAACAAGAGAGATGAAAGAACTTGAAAATTGGTTCCAAGTTGCTAATGGTTCATGCAATCTAAAACTTAGAGCTTTGAGAATGCTCCAAGCATTATGCATGAAAGAGGATTCCCCATTCTTCCATTAGTGTTTTGAATTCATGAAAAGAGGAGATGCGCATATGAAAGAAATTTTCCTATGTCTTTTAGAGTGTTTTGGACTCAATTAGGAGAGAAAAGAATGATTCCCTAAGGCTTTGAAAGGGTCTCTGGATCAATTTTGGCATGATCTAAAACTTTGGAAGCTTAGTGATCTTAGCAAGAGATCTAGGAAACATGATTTTGACTCACGTTAAGACATAAAAACACGCCTAAAGTTCTAAGAACAATCCAATCAATTTTGTCATGAATGGTGATCGAAGGTTTTCTAGGAAGGTCCTAAAGATTCGTTTTAATAGAATTTGATTTATTAAATCATTGATGCGAGGTTCCAATCTCTAAGGATTTTGATCATTTCATTCAATGATTGGATTTGGAAACTCACACAAATGGAGTTAGGTAAACTTGAGCATGAAGGCTTATGGGCCTTTGAGGGCCCATGTCACATTTCAAGCCCAATTCAAGGTTAGATAACTCCATTTGGTTGATTTCCAAATCCCAAATGTGGTGGATGTAAACCAACTAGGATTATCATTTGTATGCTCTAAATTTAGTGAAAAGATCAATCATGAATTTGGTCGGTCATAGACATTGTGGGGTTTATGACATAGACCTTTGAGGATCTATGAGAAACCCCACAAAAATTGGTTGTTAGTGATGTTGTTTCCAACCAAACACATTCACATTCACTAACTTGTAGAGACTATCCATTCCTACATGCAAACTCTCCAAAGTTTATGTCAATTTTGTCATGAAACAAAAATTGGATAGTTTGCATGCTAGAGAAGCATTCACCATCACTCTTATCCATGAGAATTAAGAGATGCAAAGCATATTGAAGTAACTCAAGAACACATAAGGGGTGATTTATGGGTCTTTGGAAACCCACATCACCCCAAGTTCGTCCTACAAATTAAATGAACATGCTTAACAATCTCCCGATGATTTTAAAAGTATGTAATCCTTAGAGAAAGAGACCTACACTATTTTGTTTAGATCAATTTTGGCATAATCTAAATTCTAAGCAATATGCAATTGATTTGGTCAAGTACAAAGCCTCCAAATTTGGGTGCTATGACAACGAAGCCTAGGTTTGTTATAGGCTACAGTTTGAACACAATATGAATGCTTTGTATGCAAGGTTTGGGCGTTGGAAACAAATCCAACAACCCAACGCCTCGCCGCCACCCTCTTTTGGCTCTCACATGAGAGCTAATTGTGAGAAATCACTGGATTTCTACAATTTTATCGCGAGGACAGCGGCATGGGATTTTGGGGAAGCAATAAAATAAGTTTCTAATGGACCTAGGGTTTGGGGACGTCAACCACACGATCATTGGCTTTGAGTGGCCAAGAACTTACCTCACCCGGGTTGTCCAAGCGCTCCAATCCAAGCTCCAAGTGCTCCCAAGCTCCAATGCAAGCTCCGGATCGCTATCCAAGCTCCTTTGACGACTCCAAACTGCTGTCCAAGCCGTTCCAAAGGAAGAAAACTGCTCTCCGAGCCGTTCCGAAGTTCACCGTTGCTGTCCAAGGCGATCCGGATGGGGGTTTGCTGTCAAATTTTGCTCCAAACAGCAGTTTTCACTGTTTGAAAGCTTCCGGAAGTCGTCGCTTGCTGTCCAAGTGTTCCAAACAGTAGTTTTCACTGTTTGAAAGCCTCCGGATGCTGATTTCGTCGTCAAGAGGTCACCGGAGTTGATTTGGAAGGAAGTAGAGGCTTCCCACCTTCGCTTGGCTGCAACAAGGGCTGATTTCAGCACACCCTTGCCCTAGACTTTGGAAGAGGAGCTCACCAACAGCAGCAAGAAAAAGTTTCTGCTCCTTGGTTGAAGAAAGAAAGTCACCGCAGCAAAAGAGAACTCCCTTTCATCCCAAAGGAGAGGAGACAGCAACTAGAGAACACAAAATCTCTTCTCCTTTCAGCTTCAGCTCCAAGAAACGCATGCAAGGAGAAGAGAAGAGGTTCAGCCGGCCTCCCTCTCGGCTAGGTCACACGCTAGAGCCCCTTCGCCTCTTCTTCTCACCTGGACGGGCGCATGAGCCGCAAGCAGAGAGCCGAGCGGCTCTCTATGTTCCGCTCCCACCTGGGACGAGCGAAGGTAGGCTCCGCCTCTCTTCCTTCTCCCGCTCTGTTTGGGACGGGCGAACACGCCTGGGAGAGCCGAATGGCTCTCCCTTTCCTTTTCGCTCTCTTGGAGACCACGAGGCCAGCGGATCCCGCCGTCCAAACAACCCAATCGGCTCCCATTGCGAGAAACGAAGGATCTGAGGGGGATTTCACATGAAGTCTGAGCCCTAGATTTGGGAAATTTGATTTGGAAAGTCAATTTAGCCCAAATCAGTTAATTTCAGCCCAAATTGGACTCGACTCAAACCGATTTGGGTCAGTTTGGGTCCGAGTGGGTCCGATCAAGTTAATTTTGCAAAATTAAACTTGAATCAACGCCGAATTACGTCGAATTTGGTTCGACAAGGCTCGACGAGGCTCGATTTGGGTTGATTTGATTTTAATTTAATTAAACGGATTTAATTAAATTAAATTTGGGATAAATTTGAGTTAATTGACGCTCGACGATGATCGATTTAGTAGATCGAGCCCACTCGGACTCGAATCGGCTTAATCGGGGCTGCGTCGATGTGAAAATATACGTTAACAGGATATTCAACAAAGGTGGATGAGATATTTTGCTAAGCTTTTCAATGAAGATTGTGAAAATACGATTGACTTTATTAACCTTAACACTCAAAATGAAAATTGCTATTTTTATTTTTATCAGCGTTTTACTAAAACTGAAGTTAGAGAGGCTTTAAAGAAAATTAAGTGTGGGAAAACTGTTGGACCTGATGATATTCCAATAGAGGTGTGGAAATGCTTAGGAGATGAAGGAATTTCTTGGCTTACTAAATTTTTTAATGTGTGAAGAAGGAGTGTGTTGATTCTTATCTTTAAGAATAAAGGTGATGCACAAGATTGTGCAAATTATAGAGGAATTAAGTTGATGTGTCATACTTTAAAACTATGGGAGAGAGTTATGGAGCATAGGTTATGACGTGATACTAATGTTTCTCAAAATCAATTTGGATTCATGTCGGGTAGGTCTACTATGGAAGCCATATATTTATTGAGAGGTTTGATGGAGAAGTATAGAGAGAAAAAGGAAGATCTTTATATGATATTTATTGATTTAGAGAAAGCATATGATAAAAGTGGATGAGAAAAGTGGAGGGTTGCGTTAGGTAGTCGACAGCCAGCGTAAAACTTGTCGAATAATAATGACATGAATCCTTTGGAGAAAAAGGATTCATGTAGCCGACCCCACGTAGTGGGATAAAGGCTTGATGTTGTTGTTGTTGTAGAGAAAGCATATGATAAAGTTTCAACAGAAGTGCTATGGAGAGTTCTAAAAAAGAAAGGGATTAATAATGCTTATATTCAAGTCATTAGAGATATGTATGTTGGAGCTGTTACGTGTGTTCAACACAAGGTGGTTTAACCGAGTATTTTCCAATTTCAGTTGGATTATATCAAGGATCAGCCTTAAGCCCATATCTTTTTGCTTTAGTCAGGGATGTTCTTACTAGAGATTTGCAAGAGGATGTTCCCTGATGTATGCTTTTTCGTGACGATATTCTTCTGGTTGATAAGACTAAAGAGGGAGTTGAAGGTAAACTTGAATTATGGAGGTCAATCTTAGAGTTTAAAAGCTTTCGTTTTAGTAGATCTAAAACCGAATACATGGTGTGTAATTTTAGTAGTAATATATCTAGTTGTTAGGAGGAGGTTGACTTTAAGCGATCAACTCATTAAGAATAGTACACGTTTTAGATATCTTGGTTCTATTGTTCAGAGTGATGGTGAAATAGATGGGGATATTATTAGTAGAATTCAAGTTGGATGGATGAAGTGGAGGAATGCATCGGGCTTGTTGTGTGATAGATAAGTCCCACTCAAACTTAAGGGAAAATTCTAAAAGATGGTGGTTAGACCTGCAATGCCTTATGGCGCAGAATGTTGGCCATTAAAAGAGAAGCATAATATTAAGTTAAGTGTTGCAGAGATGAGGATGCTCAGGTGGATGAGTGGCTTTACTCTTAGAGACAGGATATGAAATGAGCATATACGTGAAAAGGTTAGAGTAGCTCCAGTGGCAGATAAGATTAGAGAGAGTCGCCTTAGATGGTTTGGTCACATAAAACGGTGGCCTTCCGATGACCCGGTTAGGAGAGTAGATGATGAGGGCATCAGCAGGAGATTATGGTGCGTCTATCATAGGAGGAATCGAAGATCAATGGCTACGATTAGGAGTCTTTATTTATGATGGATGTTTATGTATTTCTTGTGTTTATATTTTAGTCTTTACCATTGTACCCCTATGCGGGATTAGTTTGTGTTGTAGCCCAGAGGGCATTTTAGTTTTTGAGTTTCTTTTATTTTGAGGCCTATATATGGAGGTCGCCACTATTGTAGTGTGATGATGATTAATGAAAATTTTTTGCATTCTTGTTCTCATAAGTGTTGAGAGCTTTAGAAAGAGGAGAAATCGCTAGGTGAGGGCAAAAGCAACTCCCGCCAGCCGCAGGAAGTGTCCAGGCTCTCGGTCTCCCCTACCCCTTCCTTTTTTCCCTCCCTCCTCCTAGATGAAACCACCCTCTCTCCTTTCCCCCCTTAAATCGCCGGCCCAAACCCTCCATTCTTGTAGCCGTCGGCCACAAAGGCCCTCCCCCTTCCCATAGCTGACAGCCCAAAGTCTCAACCCCTAATCCTAATCCTGGCCGCTGGTCAACCCTTTTCTTGGCTCCAAAATTTCAAAATCTAGCATTCAAAGCCCTTCCTAATTTAGCTCCTTTAAACTTTGGAAACTATTTAAATTCATATTCAAATGAATTTGAATTTGAATTTTGTTTCCTAAATGAGGAGCCCTATTTTAGGAAAGTCCCTTAAATCATGTCTATTTGAATTTTAAATAGGATTAGAATTAAAATATCCCTTCCTATTTCAGGATTCTAAATAGAGCAAACATTAACTCCCCCACTCAGAAGCCCCAATCCCCTCAAGCAAGCCGCTGGCCCCTCCCTCTTTCTCTCTCCCCTATATTATCTCTCTTTCCCCCTTTGGAACCCAATCAAACCCCTCATCAAAGGGCCGCCCCCTTACCCTCCTCCTTTTCCCTCTTTGTATTAGAAATTCAAATTTCAAAGTCTCCCATCCACTTCCAAATTAAATCTGAAATTAAATTTCAGATTTTGAATTTACCTTCCCTCCGTAATCAATCCCCAAAATATGAAATTAAACTCAGCCCCTCTCCTAGCCTTGACCGACCACCCAAGTCCCTCCCTCCTCCCTTACACTCTCCTCCCATGCTTGATATGTCATCTAAGGAAGAAGACACACAACCTCCCTCGGCCGCCTTACTCATGAATGGCCGATCCCGAGCATGATCATGAATTCGTGTTTGACCCTCAAGGACGAGTAGATGTTCATTAGTCTCCCTTCTTTGACATCGATTTCGAGATCAACCACTCCATCGAGACTACATCGATCGGATCTTCTTCACATTGACAAACGCCATCGACGAGCATCAACTTCCCGTTCAGTGGAAAATCCTCCATCTCCTACTTGTTACCTCTTCTCCGGATAACTCTTCATTGAGCAATACCATAAGGGCCTGCTATCTTGTGGTGGCATCGTTAGTATTGTATAAATTATTCTTCTGCTGAAAATATTTGAGAGTATGAGTGAGGAAAACTCAGGGCGACCGTTCTAATTGTTAACCGGTGGATTCTTGTGATTGGCAAATTAAGCACTTAATAATTTTTGTTCTTATTTTAAATTCTCCCTACTCTATATTGTAATCGCATGCTATTATTAGATCTTTAACTGAGAAATCATATAATCAAATCTTGTGAAACATTAAGTTTTAATTAGCAAGCTTAATAACTTTTTATTATTTCCACGCAATTCCTGCAACTGCTTTATGTTTCACATTAGTATATGTATTAGATTTAACCTATGTTAAGAAAGGTAGAGGTAGACCTAAAAAGACTTGGTTGGAAAATATTAGAAATGATTTTTCTTTATTAGATCGAAATGAGAATTTGACTTTTAACCGGACAGAATGGAGAAAAATGATTCATGTTGCCGACCCCACGTAGTGGGATAAAGGCTTGTTGTTGTTGTTGTTGTTGCATGCTCTAACAAATTGCAAAATATAGGCGTTTGGATGATCATAATAATATTCTAAATTTTGGAGTCATTTTAGTCATCTTATTTTCTATATTCTATTTTTTTGAATGGGACCAATGAGAATGGATTTTGTTTTCCAATATTTTGATTACCTTGGAAGGGCTTGGTTTATTGCTGCAGATTCTTTTAATTCATCTCTCATCAAGTATAATGCATGATGCAGTCTTTAATTCTTCTTGTTGCTGCAATATCCTGTGTTTTCCTTCAATGTCTTGGTTGCTTGGTAGTCATGCTGATGTTTTGACGTGTTGGAATTGTCCTTAGTTGCTGTTTGGTCTATTCCTTCTGTAGCTTGAATCATAAGGAGGTATTGATGTGCTCAGGCTTCAATGAGTTTTACGTGTACTGCTGTTATCTTGTTCAACTCTTTCAGTCTACAACACGGTTGATTTTCTCCATCCTGTGATCTTATAATAAAAAACATGGATGACAAGCCGACGACTTAAGCATGAAAGAAAAGATTGGATTTTACTATTTTTAATGCCAAATGAATTCAAATTTATAGTTTTCAACCAAATTTTGAGTATTCAGAGAAACTACTAATTATGTTATAAATGGCACCCTTGATGCATGCAATGTATGATAAACTATTAAATATTTTTTTTTGTTTTTTTCCCTCAAATTTGTGTGTTGATTGGATGCTAATTCTTTGATTGTGGTGCAAATTTTGGCAACTATTCTGGGGATGCTCCTCTTTGTACCCACATGAGTTCTTGACCTTGTACTTGATGTCTTTTTTCATTATTCTTTCATTTAAATATTTTTTAATTAGTTTTGTGTGCGTAATGACTCAAGTTTTTCTACATGCAAATTTTTCTTTACCGGTGAATCATAAATCATTGCAGGAGTTTTATTCATTTTCTTATTCCGTCAAATTTTGAAGTATTTTAAAATATTATTTGGAGTAATTTGTAGTTGTTTTTTTGCTTGGCAGTAGAGGTGATTAATCTTTGCTAAAATTAGAAGTTAAAAAATATATTTTGATTATTTTATGTGTTTCTTTGTATATTTCATCATTGCTTTGCATTAATGAGCCTTATACCTTAACACATTTTGCATCTAGTTAGTATTTTAGAGCATAAGGTTGTATCAAAATGACCAAAAGTGGGGCTCAATATTTAACTAATCTCCAATTTAGTCATGAATTAAATCAAGTAAAAAGACCAACTTTGCACTTCGAAAATTAACCGACTTCTCTTGCAAGAACTAGTTGATGAATTTAGCCTTAATGATGAATCCTTTCCTAACACCGTTGGGAGGCAAAAAATTTACAGAGAAGTAATCATAATAGATGTCAAAGGGATTATGTCAATAAAAATTGTGACTGTCGTAGACATTAGCCCTATGACACATGAAGAAATAACTAGGGAAGTTAAAGTTGATGTGTGTTATCTTAGATGAGAGAATCATCCAGTGTTTTTTTATTGTATAATGGACATAAATAACTTATTTGAGAAAAGGCTCAAATGGTCGCAGATTATTTGTCAAGAGAGCGTATTAGTTTCATATTATTCAAAGTGCCTAATTTAGTCATCTGACTCCTCACTTTTGATCCGAAATAGTCCCATTGCTAAAATTGATGAAAAATTCTATTAAAGGTCATGCATGAGGTTAAAAATGAGGATGCTTTTGAGAAATAAAATTTTTAAGAAGTCTAATTCATTACTCACATAATTTTATTGCCATAGGAGGACTTTGCATACATCATTAGAGGACAAGTGTCTTACGATTGGCGATGTGGAACTAAGATTGCACCATAGCTAAAGCTACTTCAATGCAAGTAGCGAAGAAGGGAGACTTGAGAGCAAAATGAGTTGTGGATGGGTTATCGATATCATGCCAAAGTAAGCTATGGATCAAGATGGTTTAAATTTTTTTTAAAAAATCTTTTTATTTATTTTGATTCCATTTTTATTCATTTTCAATAAGATGGAATACATGATTTTTCAATATGAGCAACATCTACATTTCAAACATGAATAGTTCATCTTGATCTTCTACTTTATCTTGACACTTTTCATTTGAAAGCTCTTTTTTTTCCCTTGCACTTCTTGTTTGACAACTCAAGTAATGAATTCACTGTAATTTGGATTCTTGTAGGCTAATAAATAAAATTTTACAAATTTTTTACCTTTCAAAAATGCCTTGATTTTTCATCTCATTCATGAACTTCGAGTGAAATTGCTATCAAATTAACTAAAGATTTTTATTCTGAGACTATTTTGAATTATAATTGAGCAGTCAACGGGCTAAATTAAGCACACTTTAAATAATCGAAGACTAAAATGATCCTAAAAAATATTCGAAGGACCAATTTAGTCTTTTTCTTTAACTTATTTAATGAATATTTGAAATTGCGCAATTAGGTATCGAGGTATTTTCTCTCTGTAAGGTAAGATGTATGTCTCACAATATTTTGAGGCATAAGCCTAAAAATTAAATAATTAAATTAATAAAAAATATAAATAATAAATAGCATGCTAGCATAATAAGTTAAAGTAAGCTTATAACAAGAAGTCTCTTCAACTATTAAAATTATAATTAATTCAACATAAATAAAGTAGTTTAAGTTGTTAAAATTATAATTTATGAATTCAAAAATCTGCCCCTCTCATCACTTAGTGGCTCTTCATTATACTCATCATTATATTTAGTTGCTTTCTCTCCTCCCTCATCCTCAGTTGATGTTGCGAATGTGAATGCAGTGTGCGACTGGGAGTCAAGGAGATGCATCTGATTTTGGTTCTTGGTTCCATTTATTTTAGGTTCAAGTATATAGAAATAATAAAATTTGATTTATTTTATGTATTAAATTAATAAATGAAAATTTTAATCACCTACACTCTAGATATTAAGGCTTATATATCTGACAAATTGCGGAGAGGTGTGCCTTACCTGACTAAGGCATATGCCTCATTGGATTGAGATGTGCTTTGGTGTGCCTCTTATTGCTCAGTTTGAAATCATGTCTTTTATTGATAAATTTTGTCTGATGAGCAGCATGTATGATTTACAAAACTAAAATTTCTTGAGCTAATTAAAATGTACTGGATGAGCATGGATGGGCAAAGGAAAACATCAATACTGGAATACACACTATTTGGGTTGAATGAAACTCTGTTAAAAAGAGAAACACATGCTTTTATCATACCCTGATTGATTGCTTGATGAATTTAAATTGTTGAAAGAAGGAAGAAAGATTGTCATCAAATATATGAATAATTTGAACTTTTTTATTTGTATTTTGAAATATGGGAAGATCCTAAAACAAAGTTTTTAGGTTTAGATCTGAACTTAAAGAGAAATGACACTATATAATGTTTACCTATGAATTATAGATACCGACATGATGATACATATGAGAAACAATCACGATGACATGGTACAGTTGTAAAAAATATGACATGGCACATCATGGACACAGTATTATATTTTATAACTTATTAAGGCGATATATATAATTCATAATATTTTCTACTGAAGTCGTCACTCGGTGAAGTATACTAGCATGTGTATATCCCTCAAAAAAAAGCTTAATAATAACAAAAGAAAAATAAATATTATTAATAATAAAAGAAACGCTTTATTGCTTTTCACAATTTGTCATTTGTTAACAACACTCTAATATTAGTATTTATTAATCATTGTCAATTGTCACATATTTTATGCATGTATTGATATCTCACAGGTGGGCCATCCCTCACACACATGTCCTTGCAACATGTGAAGCAGTGTTAGGATCATGTCAGGTTGTGTCCAACTTGCGTTGGAACTTAATTGTCCCTCATGCAAGTATCCTTGTGATGTATTGAGCATGTTGGACATGTATTGAGGAGTGTGAGAAATGTGTTGCATTCGACACAGACATGAAAAGTATTTGGAAGTGTTCTTGCTTCCTAGATGTTCACTCACTTTAGAATTTTTCAAAGTGTATAAGAGTAGGGGAGACAGAGGGTCCGCCTGGGAGAAGGGAAAGAGGTTGATAGCAATAAAGAGAGTTAGGTAAAGAGAGCTCATTCCGTTTCTCCCAATAGGAATGCATTAACTTCAAAAGAGCAAAAGTGATGCATTAGGGTTTACAGCAAAATGTTTAGAACTGCCAAAGCGACTGACATAATATCCAACATATTTCAAACCTGAAATAAGCTATACAAATAAATAAAGCTGTAGAAGAAAAAATACTCCTATATGTTCTTGACAAACTACAAACAAACTAGTTAACAGGACACCTTCAGCACAGTTCTTGCTTATCACGAGATTCCATAAAGCACTGGTTCTCTGCAACCTCTCGGTTCTGTGCAGCAGCCCTTAAAAGACTAGATTCCAACATTTCTTCAACTGTCCTTCCTCGAAGGCAGAACACAATTACAGGAAGCAAAACTCCCATGAGAATTCTTGCCTTCGCAATATAAACACCAGTAGCTCATCACAGCAAAGATCATACCCTTCATCAGTTGCAGCTTCACAGTAATTGAAGCAATCAACAGCAGTTCTGCCTCAAAGCATTACTCCTTCCCCGGGACAGCAACTATCTTCTGGGTTCTTGAACCGAACCTGCAAGAAGCCAGAAGCAGGGAAAGACAGAGAAGGGAGAATACGATAGGTGACAAATTTGCTAGGATACAAAATGCATTAGATTGCCTTTACAATAAGGATGAGGGTCTATTTGTATCCATACCTCCAAGTAATTGTGTATATATAACCCCCCAATACTAAACTAGTAAAAACATATTTTACAATTAAAGGGCCAATACAATAAAAGTAATGGACTGTGATGTTACTAACTGGTCTGGGAATGATTTACGTAGTGGAGCTTGAGAGGATGTTGTCTGGTTGTTTGCCTGGTACCCTCTGCATTAGGATGCTTTAATAATTGATATAAGGGCATGTTCATGACCATTCAATCAAGGCAGACCATTATTACTTTTACATATGCTTATGATTTTTACTTTTTTGACAATGCCATTTTAAGTTTATCTATTTGGCATGTCCACGGGCAGTGCCATTTAAGGGTTTTCTTAAAACATTCTCATTTAATTTCGACATCTTTTATGTTTTCTGCATGTTTATGAAATTTGATGTTTCTCTAATTTGGACTATAGTGGGAAACTTTCCTGGACTCTGAGGGACGTGTCATGAATTCAAACGCTTTGATTAAAAGAATATTTTATGGTGGATTGGAGCACGAATTGCGGAAGGAGGTACCATTCTATTTCCTGTGTACTGGAAGCACTTGGTGTCTAACTTTTGATTTTTTATCTTATAGTTTAATTATGAGTTTGCAGGTTTGGAAGTTCTTGTTGGGATATTATGAATATGAATCAACATATGCTGAGAGGGAATATCTTGAATCAGTGAGGAAATTAGATTATGAAACTATAAAATCTCAATGGAAGGTGGGTATGGTTTCTCGTGATATTTTTAAGTGTAGTTTCAAATCCACCTTTCTCGTATTTGCATGGAATTGTGTGGTCCCTCAATGTTTCTTTCGATTATTTTGCTCTTCTTTTTGGCCAAATGTTCACAGGGCCTATTGTTATTATCATAAAATTTAAAACATCGCTCCTGCTATAAAATGGCAAGAATGACTGGCTAGCAGACTAGTTAGTGGTAAAATCCCTACGTGTCTATTATATATAATTCTTACTTGTATTTATATAATATTGTTGAAATGCTTTATCAAATGTATGATGAACATAAAAAATAATTGATAAGTGTGAAATTGGTTAAATCAATATGCGTTAAGTGTTACTTAAATAATATTTGAATCTTATGAATTGGGCCTTGGCCTAATGGTTCTTAATCTTGCTCCCAACAATGAAGTTGATTCCTACTCATATTGTTGATCATTTCTTGGAAAATATTAGGCATACATTTCCATTTAGCAATTACAAAATCATAAGATATAGCAAACCTTAATCTGATCTTACCACCTTTATTAATCACTTCAAACTCATAGCCACCATAAATGCTTTTATAGTTGAAGAGAGGGCTCTAAATTTTTTTCATGTGGCATGACCCGGAAATTTAATTTCCATTGCAAGAAAATTTGATTGTGAAGTTATAAAAAGGTAGGAGGAAAAATGCATGAGGAGAAAATCATAGTGACTGTCATGAATAGTTTTATGACATTTTTAGAATGCATCTTCACTTGCTAAGATGCAGAACTAAAATGAAGTTTGTAAAAAAGAGCTCTATGTAATTCATCTAAAAATACGTGTACTATTGGAATAAAAAATTTATCTTGAATGATGAGTATATTAAGGGCTCTATAATTAATACAAAAATGTCAAGTACCATCATATTTTTGAACACGCAATATCGGAATAGAAAAAGAGCTAGGATTATGAAAATTAATGTTGGAGTGAGGTATTTCAAAAATTAATTGTTCCATAGCACCCTTTTGAAAATGTGGAGAAGGATAAGGAGTGACGTTAACAAATTGAGATAAGGGTGGAGGATAAATACGATGTTCAATGGTACAAGGTTGAGGTAAATCTTGTGATGGCTGAAACAAAATATTGAAATTGTGTGAGTAAGGTAGAATTGGATAATGGTAGATGATGTGTAAGAAAAGAAAAACCTGTCGGAGAAGGTGACGGTTGTGGAGAAGGGATTTGGCCGATGAAAGAGGAAGTATCTTGATGGAGTGGAGTATGTGGACAGTCAATATACAAACTATCAAGTTTTTTGTCTATGAAATCCATGAAAGAATGAATTTGTTGAAGGGATGAGCCAATGGAAGCAAATTGAACATCAACTTGTTGTAGAGAATTTTGTATGTTGGAGAATTGTAGTTCTTGATTTGTGTGCATTGCTCGAATGGCTTTCGCCAAATCAGCATTTCTCATGTTGAGAGTTCTTGAATTGTTGAGGTTGATTGAAGTAGTACCAATGTGGTTCTTGAAAACAAAAACCTAATATGTTCTTGCAAAGAAGAATAGGAAATTCATGATGCAGTATTTGGCACCGGTGTTGATGACGGTTTCTTGTTGATGAAGGTTCCTTGTTGGTTCTTGACAGAGACAGTTGGCTGAAAAAGTTGTAGCCTATAACATTGTTGTTTTTGATAGATACGGTTAAAAAACAACAGATCTCCAATTTGCTGGTCTTGATGTTTGTTGTTAAAAATAGCATGTCTTCAAACTCCAATCTTGAAAGGGAAAAAAAGGCTGCCAAATGTTGGAGAGAAGATGCAGGTTGAAGGATGCCAAATGCAAGTCGGCTGGAATGTTGTAGGCTGAACTGAAAATCTGTAGAGTGGTCGCCTGGTGGAAAGGAGGAGGAGAAAATACGGGGAAGACTTCAAACAGCCCAAGATGATGGCTGGAAATAGGCTGGCAAAGCTGGGCTGAACAGGAGGTGGGCTGGTAGCTTGTTCAGCTGAAAAAAAATGGCAAGAGAATGCGGTTCTTGCAGTTGAAATGGTAGAGTATTGAAGGACAGCAGTGTCTTTGGATGAGAACTGCTTTGGAGGCAATTCTTGAAGCTTGCTGATTCTGGTGAAGAGGAAAAGCCTGTATCGAAGATGGCTGGACAGACCTGCAGTTGAAAGAAAGCTACAGTCTAGTTGGATGAGGACGGTTTAAGGCTGATCGAAGGCTGCTGAAATGCGGTGGAGAGGCTAGTCTCCAAGAAACTTGAAGTAGAACCTGAAGGCTGCAGTGGAGCAGTGTTTTCCAATGGAGAAATAATATCTTGGCTGCTGAAATGGAGGTAGGCGGCGGTGAAGGAGACTGGACCGCTGATGAATGATGTGGAAAATTGAGTTTAGCAACGAGAGCACCCTTTGTTATGTTTCTTGGTGATCCAAGAAGCTTTGGCACCTTTCGAGTAAGTGAAAACTCCCAAGAGAAATAGAAGACATTGAGAGACAAAAGGAAACTAGAAATTCTATTCATTCCACGAGATAAGTCTTTTCAACTAGAGAGGTATTTATAATACTTAGGTAGACCAACATATTAATAAAGAACTGCTCTACCTAAAACAAGTAAAAGAAATATTAGACTTGTGCTTTATTACATATCTGGATCTATTTGTCATTTAAAAAATATAATATGTTGATGTATAACACTTACCCACTTAATTTAGTATGTTGAGCAGCGTGACTTAACGTGTGAGTGCTAATTTGGGTCATGGCTTCCTTGTATTGTGGGTCTTATCTAAAATTTGAAATCTAAAACCAGCAAATGAGAGGCAGTTGATTAAGGGACTAGATGCTTTTAAATACCAACATCTGAGACATGTAAAAATGATTTTAAGATCAATAAATTTTTTGCTTTTTTACTTCCAATCTTGTGAGTGATTTTTTAATGTGGGATTCTTTTGAGTGCAGTACAAGTGTGATGGACAACTTTTGGGGGATGATCTTTCCTTATATTAGCTTGAGGCTTTATGTTCTTTACTTTGATGACTTTTTTTCCTTTATTATTTTATTCTTAAATATTTAGTTGTTGGTGTTGCCAGATTCTTAATTTTTGGTAATATTCATAGCACATGTGGTTCCAAATTTTTATTGTTTTTTTTAAATAATTGATCAATGCATTATCATTTTAATTCAATTTCACTTATTTTTAGTATGCACCTAAACAAAGCAACTTTTTGTTTATTAATTAGTTTTTGGTCAGCTAATCATACTTTCTTGTGTGTGATTTACGCCCATTGCATCATCCTAGTTGCTTTAGGAACTAGCATCATTTCGTGACTAATACAGCTTTTGTGTATACAGAGTATTTCGGTGGTACAAGCTAAAAGGTTTACAAAGTTTAGAGAACGAAAAAGTTTAATTGACAAGGATGTGGTATGAACATCTCTACTTTCTACCAGTGGGACGACTTAATACAAAATTCTACTGAAGTATCTTTAAGATAGTATGGCAATTCTGATGTCACGTTATTTGGTTTATTTTTCCTTGTTTTTTCAAGGTCAGAACAGACAGATCTGTCCCTTATTTTGAAGGAGATGATAATCCAAATGTTATAGTTCTACGTGATATACTATTGACATATTCATTTTATAATTTTGACCTTGGATATTGTCAGGTATTCTGTTGTAGTGTTTAATGTTCTTTTGAATGAAAGACTAATCATATATACTTTTTACTTTCACTTTTTGTTATCTTATGGCTATGCTGTAGTCTTAACCAACCTTAATGACCAGGGTATGAGCGACCTTTTATCGCCTATACTGTTTGTTATGAGGGATGAATATGAGGCTTTCTGGTCTTTTGTTGCGCTGATGGAGCGCTTGGGGCCGAACTTCAATCGTGATCAAAGTGGAATGCACTCCCAACTTTTTGCATTGTCTAAGGTTGTCAGTTTCAGGTTTATGATTCTAGAAGTATATTTTAGAGTGCTTTCATTGAAGTTATAGCTGTACAAGTTGGAAATCGGTTGAGGTTGTTTCTTTTTTTGTCTTTATGAAAAAATATAATGCTCTATAGCATACAAAATCTTTGTATGTGCTGCCTTGAAAATTTTCATTAAACATGCGTAAAAAAAATAAATCATCAAAATTGTCTCTAAACTTCATATGTTGTATTCATTTTAGTCCCAGATTTTTTCAGATATTCAATTTAGTCCCTCAACTCAATAAACTGAATAAATTTAGTCCTTATGCCAGCTTTGTCAGTTCATTAGAAAGATGAAAATTAGTGGAGATCATATTGAGCTTTTTAGGTATGAGCTAATATTCAGGGATGACATTAACCCTAAAAAGTCTAAAATGCCCTCATCAAAAGCCCCCCTCAATCAAGTTTTGTCCAAAGTATGATCAAATTGATTCAAATTTGGATAATCAAGGAACTATATTAAATACTCGAAAAAGTCAGATTAACGTGGAAGAAGTCTAAGGACTAACTTGATTATTTTCTTTTTCTAATATATTTGATTTTTGTTATTTACAACTGCTTTTAACTTAAATCTTAGTTATGCTATTCCACCCCCGCTTGCTCCCCTCCCACCATTACATATCCCTCCAACCTCAAACGAACAAGAGTTAAAGATCACTTACCATCATAACTTTCAGAAGCAACTTAAAAAGAAAAGTAAGAGAGTCGGAAAAGAAAGTTTTGTATTTGACAATCTATTTATCCTGGTCATCTAGTTTAGAACATGTCTACTCATGCACCCATCATCCTTCTGCATATATGTCAACTGCCAGAAGTATCTTGGTCATTTGAATAAAGAAAGGATTGAATAACGGAAACCTGATTAAGAGCTTTTCTTGAAATTGAAGAAGACTATCTTGTAACCAAAGTGACTTGAAATTTATTCAAACCTTTTCTATGAGAGAAAAGGATCAAAATGATCCCTTGACTCTTTATAAAAGATCAAATAGTCCTCAACTATATTAAAAGATTATTTTAGTCCCTTAATTCCTTAAAGAGAAATTAAAATAGTCCCACCATGGAATTATTTTGATTCATTTTTACAGACAGGGACTAAAATGGTCCTTGAATATAGTTGGGGACCATTTCGGTTCTTCATAAAAAGTCAATAGACAATTTTGATCATTTTCCTTTTCTATGATTCTTCATGATGGACTTCAACTACAACCACTCCACGGCTAGATAATAGAACAAGGAGCTAGGTAATTACTATTATATTAGAATTAGAAAGATAATAATATAGAAAAAAATAACTGACAACAAAGAAGGTAATTGGGATTTCTTGATGAAATTTCCTTGGATCATAGATTTCCTGAGGTGCTTTCACACATGGACCTGCACTAATTCTTAAAAAAACTTCAAGTCTTTTAATTTGGGGTTCTATTCAAAATATGATGGGGTCTAACTTTACCTAAAAAATTTTGATGGGGTCTAACTTTTTGACACCACATAAAAGATGCGCTTAATATATCATAATTCTTTATTGTTAATGCGTGAGGTGGGTGGTTAGCTCTTTTGTACAATAACTGACTTGTGTGATGAAATCATAATGTTTTATTTTTATTCTTCAATTCAGTTATCATGTTCTAATTTTTTCTCTTTTTTCAGCTGGTAGAGCTTCTGGATCATTCGCTGCATAATTACTTTAGGCAGGCAGATTGTCTAAATTATTTCTTCTGTTTCCGTTGGATTCTCATACAGTTCAAAAGGTAAAATCATGATATTCTTTTCTGATATTTTTGTATAAACTATGGAAAAACTACTTAGTATGTCTAATATTATGTTGCACTGATATACCTATTTATGAGCATATGCAATATCAGACACGTGTCGGATATGGACACATGCCTGATGCGGCTTGGACACGTGTCGGATACGGCAAAAATGTATCCAATTAAAGTAATATTTAAATTGAAAGGACGCGCGTATCGGATATGCGTCTCCTATTAAATAATTTAAAAAAAAAGAATCAAGTAAAACGAGCCGCCTGTATTTTGTATTCCGGTATATCATTTCACGAGCAGGGAGTGAGGTTAGGGCTTTCTTTATTTTTGTTTATGGGAGCAGCCTGATGCCGAAGGAGGGTGATATGCGAGTAACTAGTGACGCCAACGGAGGGTGATATGCGAGCAGGGAACACCATACAAGCGTGCGTCTTC
The DNA here is from genome assembly GCA_019925795.1 of Dendrobium chrysotoxum. NCBI lineage: Eukaryota > Viridiplantae > Streptophyta > Magnoliopsida > Asparagales > Orchidaceae > Dendrobium > Dendrobium chrysotoxum. The sequence goes on along the minus strand of CM034313.1, from coordinate 94,452,375 downwards.
GTCGTTTGCTTCGTCTTCGTTGAAGGAGCAACACGCAAGCAGGCGAGATGAGGCGAACAAGCGATTGAAGGTTTGTTTTCGTCGTCTTCTTCATTTTCCCAGGAAACCACTTATGATGCTTGATCAAGATCCCTTGGAACCTATGCTTCGATCAAGTTTTTTTATCTCAGCTTGCAAAACAAACATCTAAGTAAATAGTTTTGTATTCAAAAGGAGTATAATTCATATATAAATGTGTAAGCAGTAATATATAATCATAAATGTATGCAATAAAATTTTATTGGTTCTATAGAATCTTAAAAAGAGTTTTCATCAAGAAAAACTAGAACATCAACTAATATAAATGGAAGGAATCAACTAAATCTACAATAACTTACCAAGAATATGACTCATGTCTAAACAAAAAACTACTGTGACAACATACATACTAAATCAAAGAAATAACTTTTACTAAATAATCTGCTTCTATGAAAATGGTTCATCACTAAACTTGGTAGGGTTAGCCAAGAGAAAAGATAACAATATATGAGTTGATCATACAAACTCAATAGAAATTTTCAATTTATTAAAGAATAAACGAGAAGATACAGGGCATGCTATATGAATTATAAAAGATGCATCAATAACAATATGAATTATAAAAGATGCATAAATAACAATGCAATATTAATGGATTAAATATAATCATATAGCTCAAAACATTAGGTATATGGATACCGCAATGATCTCGCTTTCGTCGCCTTCAAGCGTCACCATATATCAAGTTATAATAATAAAAAAGTCAATTGTTATATAATCACTCATGAAAAATAGTAATCCATGTCATGCTAATTTATTGATGTGCCATCATCCATTTGTCATAATTCCTTTAATATATGGCCTTTTTGTTAAGAAACCCAGAACAAGATGAAGGTTTTTACTTACCTAGTGGAGTCCAATTAACCCCAAGAGATTTTTCGTTTTATGGATCTTTTAGCTTGACATAGGCGGTGGCCGAATCACCTAAAAATCTTATGTGTTTGAATGCTTGATTTTCTATGCCTATGTTTCTTACTACTTTTATGTATTTTCAAACCTGCAATTTTTAGCATGTTAGTTTGTTTATGAAAAATCCAAAAAAAAATTAAAAAACCCCATTCAATTTAAAAAAAATTTAAATTTTATACCATGAAGATAAGATTCTATTTTCTCACACTTTTTTACAATACGTTCTGGTTATTCAACCCATATTGCTATTATGCTTTATAAAATACATTTTGATATTTGAAAAAATCACATGCTAATATTTTCGCCAAGTACTGATTATAAGAGTGACTTATTGTGTTAGATGGTCGATTTTCTTCTTATGCTGATGTTGAGTTAAAAGAATTAAATCCTTTGGCTATCAATTATTTTTTTGAGCTTTATTACTGGATGATTGTAAACTAGTTTCACATTTAAATACTGGAAAACTTATTTTAGATCATCTCACTGTTTGGTTTACTGCTGATTTGTGTTCATCCCTCCTTACAATGCTATACAAATATGATCCTAAGTATCTTTTCTATGAAAACCTATCACTTATATATTAGACTTGGTACCTTAAACTTTACACTTGAGTTTTCATGATAAGTTTTTTTTTATTCCTTCTCCAAGTATATAAAATTTCAACTTGGTCCATTCTAATCCAATAAATCTCAAAGTTTGTCTAACAACAAGATCATCATAATTATAATTGTCGTTGTACAAGTAACTTGTAACTTGCAGGAGCACCTAGCAAACCGTATTAAATGACATGTTATACTTGGTTTGTGATCATAAAATTAATAATAAGCCACTCATGAATCATATGGGTATATGGATCAACAATCTAGTGCAGTGATTGAATAAGCACATGATCGCAATGAATTCATAAGCATGATGAGTAGATGAGTCATGCAATGAGCGTTGTAAGCAGGCCCAATGAGATGGCTAGGATTGATTCTAAGAAGGGGATGAGGAGAGGGGAAAGAGGAGAGCGAGCTAACTTGGATCTGATTTCATGTTGGAAGGGACAATTATTGTGTGTTATTGGCTGAATATTTGTTATAAGTAGAGAAAAAAAAGGAAGATGATAAAAAGGAGAATATTTTCAACTAAGTAAACATAAAATATCTTCCTAATCTTGTACTTCAACAAGATACCTATTTTCTAATCCAGTTATTTCTCTATGATAATTGTTAGAATCGTCAACCAAATTATTGAGCATATAAAAAAAAATCATGCAATTCTTATCATAAATAAGAGGCTAGAAATTCTTAATTAGTTAGAAGGTTTCGAGCTTAGGGAAAAAAACTTAGGAGAGAGAAATAAAGTAATCCAAATAGCACAGAGTGAGAATATGTGGGATGAACAGTTCAAAATGCTTTCATTTAAATCTAAGTTTTATCCAATTCTCGAGACCTTTTGTAGTGCTAGGGATGAACAATTCAAAATGCATTCATTTAAATCTAAGTTTTATCCAATGCTCTTGACCTTTTGTAGCGCTAGGGATGAACAATTCAAAATGCATTCATTTAAATCTAATTTTCATCCAATGCTCATGACCTGTTGTAGCGCTAAGATTTGAATAAAATGAAAATGATGAAAATACCGAGCTTATTGGTAAGTATCGAAAAATGTAGCAGAATAGCAAATAAATGCTAAACAAAGTCTCTAATTTACATTTACCTTTGGATGCAAGAAATATGAAGCTTAGTCACATATATATGTGTGCTTTAATCTTGGAAACATGGGTTGCGTCACTTAGCTTATCTCTACCGAAAGAATTTTAAAAGTTGTCTTATTATTCACTTTTTTTGTTTGACTGCAGGGAATTTGAGTACGAGAAGACAATGCACTTGTGGGAGGTGTTATGGACACATCATCTATCAGAGCACTTCCATCTTTACATATGCATTGCTATACTTAAAAGTCACAAGAAAAAGATAATGGAGGAGCAGATGGACTTTGATACTCTCTTAAAATTTATCAATGGGCTCAGTAATCAAATTGATCTTGATTCAGTAATTCGAGATGCCGAGGCCTTGTGTGTTTGCGCTGGAGGAAATGGAGCTGCCTGTATTCCACCTGGTACCCCACCATCTTGTCCAGTTGATTTAGATGCTGGACTCTATGATCAGCAAGATGATGAAATATTGTGAAGGTGTTTTTAACATATTTGCATAGTTGCAGGAAACTATTTGAATTGTTTAAATTATTTCCAGCAATATTGTAATATTCTTACGCTCTCAACCAATCTATATTTTTTCTACTAGATAATTGTGATTTCTAGTGGTATAAAAGCTTGATTTTGTTGTTGTATAATTGTGATTTCTGAAGCCATTTCTTGGTTTATATATATATATATATTCCCTTGATCATTTAAAGTATGCTAGTCTTCAAAATTACATATAATTTTCTGTTTTTCAAATCATTACTATAGATGTCCAAATTTCCGTAGATTTTTCATCTAAACCTAAATTTACTTGATGCATTTTCTTCAAAATTAACTCTTTATTTTGCTCATATTCTATTACATTAGATACCCATCCTTTTTTTTAATAATATATATTACATCATTTTGATCATTGTGATTTTTTTTTCTTGCATGAAACAGATTTTATAATTTTTCTAAATAATATTTTTAAGCCTTTGATAATTTTTGCTTTAATACACCAAATTTTGATCATTACGATCTAAATAATCCCATTTAATAAAGTCATTTTTAATCTTGCCATATTTTGGAAGGGTAAATAGCTCTTGAATTGCTCTTTTGCAGTTAAATTCTACGAACTATATCAAATTTCTTCGAATGTTGATCGTGTGTTCTCAATATATTTCCGACGTTGGCCGCACCGATGCGGCCCATGCAAAGTATTGATATTAACGTCTATTCTATGGACATCTTTCAGTTTTGGCTTTGATATTAATCTCTTATAAAGATTTTATATGAACATCTTTCCTTGGTATTATTCCATTAAATCATTTCATAATTTTCTTAATAATGATGGTAGTAACTCCTAATGAAACTTTCTCCTATTAAATCATTTCATAATTTTCTTAGTTTTTGGCAACCTATTTTGGAAAACTTTCTCCTACAACAACAACAACAACAATAACAAGCCTTTGTCCCACTACGTGGGGTCGGCAACATGAATCCTTTTTCTCCATTGTGTCCGGTTCAAAGTCAAATTCTTGTTTAAATCTAATAGAGAAAGGTCATTTCTAATATTTTCTAACCAAGTCTTTTTAGGTCTACCTCTACCTTTCTTAACATAAGTCAAATCTAATACCTCTACTTTCCTAACTGGGTCATCGGAAGGCCGCCGTTTTATGTGACCAAACCATCTAAGGCGACTCTCTCTAATCTTATCCTCCACTGGAGCTACTCCAACCTTTTCACGTATATGCTCATTTCGTATCCTGTCTCTAAGAGTAAATCCACTCATCCACCTAAGCATCCTCATCTCCGCAACACATAACTTAGTATTGTGCTTCTCTTTTAATGGCCAACATTCTGCACCATAAAGCATTGCAGGTCTCACCACCATCTTATAGAATTTTCCCTTAAGTTTAAGGGGGACTTTTCTATCACACAACAAGCCCGATGCATTCCTCCACTTCAACCATCCAACTTGAATTCTACTGATAACATCCCCATCTATTTCACCATCACTCTGAACAATAGATCCAAGATATCTAAAACGTGTACTCTTATTAATGACTCGATCGCCCAAAGTCACAATTCCCTCACTAGGTCTATTACTGCTAAAATTACACTCCATATATTCAGTTTTAGATTCCTAATGAAGCGAAAATTCTGACTTGGCTCGTGTTCTCTTAAATTTCCTTACGAGGAAGGTATTTTCATAATTGCAGTGATAATGTCCTCATAATATAAGAGAATTTTTTTCTTTATGTCCCATAATAGTAAAAATTTGAGAAATATGTTTGCTTTTTTCTTATGGAGAAAATTGCTAGAAAATTTATTTAAAATCAAAATATTCCCAATGAATGCATATTGCTTTTTGAAGTTGAATTATGATTTGAAGATGAATGCATATTGCTTTTTGAAGTTGAATTATGATTTGAAGATGATTTGAAGATGATTTGATCTTTCATCTTTGATTGATTGTGATTAGAAGATGGATGAATTATGGTTTAAAGATATTTTGTTCAAATATGATTTGATTATGGTATGAAGATAGTGCAATCATTATATAATCATAGATCGAAGATGGTTTGGAGTTTCGATCATATTACAAAGAATGTTCGATTATTGTTTAATCATTGTTTGGAGATTGTTTGATTATGATTTGATTATATATTATGATCATGCTACAAAGAATATTCGATTATTATTTAATTATTGTTTGGAGATTGTTTGATTATGATTTGATTATATATTATATTCAATAATGATATAATAGAATGCAATGAAAGAAGCTATGACATAATCGTATGTATTAGAAACAATTATGTAAATTGATCATAAGACATAAAATATAGCAATTATGATATATGATATAGAGTTTTATAAAACATAGAGAGCAGATTAGTATATATCAACACAGTAGCCACACCATAGAGTGCATTTCAGAAAATTGATGTAAATTCATAACATTCATAGCAACATCCACATCCTTCATAACAAAGTTCTGTGAACTAGTTTAATAAATGAACAAATAAACTTGAATAAATAATTTTTACATGAGAATGATAATTGAACCTATGGCTCTAAGTTGTTGTGGAATGAATCTATACATTAAGGGTCATTGAAGAATTGTATGCAATCTATGTAATTTTGAGAAGATTTTTCTTTGAAATCAGGCTTGTCAAGTGTTGTGTTGCAAACACTCTATTCTTGTCGCTACAAATAAAATATAAAGGATTATCATATTTTATGCGTAATAATTGGGGCCTTAAATTAAGCAAAATCTCCTCAATATAGTTTTAGCCTTCCTTAAAGTTAACATGTTGATTGGAGCAAGAATTATTTAAAAATTTTGATTTGAATTCTTCAAATTTATTTGAAATTGACTAGAGCTTTGTTGGGCTCTAAAAATAACAAAATTGAGTTTGGGACATCAAAACACACTAAAATTGCCATATTCAAGCCCAAAAGAGAACTCGAACTGGTCCGAGTTAGCTGTTGCAAGTGGCAAGTGTGTGCATAGTTGTGCTTGCCCACATGAGCATAGGTGCACACATATATTTGTGCTAAGTGCACACACACAAGTGCGCGCATGTGCGATGTGTCGCCATAACTGTCTTTTTAAATATAAAAAATGTAAAAATATTTTTTATAACAGATAATTATATTTAATAGGCAAAATTTCGAATAAAAGAAGCCAAATTTAATATGAAATTTTATAATTTTTAGTAATTATAAATACCTCATAAGGGTGGAGGGAATCTTACACGCTAAACTCCTCTCTGTAGGATCTAATTCATTCTCTCAAAAAGAGATCAAACTTTGCCTATGTAAGCTCGTTGCATTCTACTTGTAGGTTCCACTGCATATTTACAAATAGTACTAAGTTGTCATTTATAATTAGGGTTTTAGGAAAATATATCTCAATCTCTACTTTGTACGGTCCAGCTCCTTCCCTAAACAAGAGAAATTATTCTGAGCAGAGTCCGAACATAGCTCTACGTCCGGACTCCAATTCATAGTCGACACGTATTTTGGGTTAAGTTATTCTGTGCTGCCACGTGAATTTTTTTACTAATGCATGACCCGACGACCCCCCCCCCCCCTCGGATCCTAAGGTAAATATTTTGAAAAAAGGAGCTGATGCGTCTCCTTCAATTCTGGACAAAAGTTATAGGGTTTTGCTATCGGAAGGTCATTTTTCATCTTCAAAAAAAGGATTGTGCTCTTCACAAATTGCTCTTTATCTTCAAGAAGGCAAGCTCTATCATTCATGTTTACTATTTAGGGAAAGCTCTCTCTTCACAAAGTTTTTTCATGTAAATTTAAATTTATTCACCGCTTCTATTTCTCAATTATTTTAATATCAACACTTTGAAGGCATAAACGATGAACTTCCATTAAATATTTTGGGTTTCTTTATAACTGAAATTATTTTGTGCAGAGTTCGGACGCAGAGTTTACATACACCTAGTTTTACGACAACTTGTATTACATTTAACACTACTTTTACTTGTTTGACTCCACACAGAATAATTTCTTGTACACACTGTCTATAATAGCTTTGAAATAAATATAATATATTTGATAATGAGAAAAAATATCTTTTACAAGCTCGTGCATTTTAAGGGAAATCTAGACCACTAGTACGTCCTGTGTATAAGAACTTGTACACACTGTGTACAATCTTCTGTTAGCAATAAAAACTCTGTGTTTAACCATGTATACATATATTCAATCTTCTATAATATTTGTATAAGGTAAATTAATAAATATTTTGAACTTTCCTTTTTTGCAGATGTTTACAATAGCTTTGAAATAAATATAATGCATTTAATAATGCAAAAAAAATATTTTACAAGCTCATCCATTTTAAAGGAAATATAGACCACTTACACACACTATATACAAGACCTTGTACATAGTGTGCATAAGGTCTTGTACATAGTATGTACAAGGTCTTATACACAGCATGTACAAGCTTTTGTTAGCAATGTAAACTCTGTGTTCAACCTTGTACATATATATTCAATCTTCTATAGTTTTTTGTATAAGAAAAATTAATAAATATTTTGAATTTTTCTTGTTGCAGATGTACATCCCAAAGGTTACTTTCCATCGCATACCCTCAACATTTAGAAATGTATGCGATTCTTTAAAAGGGTTATTAAGCGATGAAGTGAAGGACGCTTTGAAGAAGTAAAATATATTTTAATTTATGGAGTTCCCTCAATTTTAACAAAATACACTCCTAATCTATATGTTGATGTCATGTTGGGATGTGCCCAAGCAAGCATCCGTAATCAAAGGATACGAGCTAAGATTTACAGCAAATGAAGTAGCTCTAATGATAAGTTTGTCAAACATGGGTGATTTGATATACTGGAAAGTTGAGTCATTAACTAATTATACTGGAATTCAAATTAAAAATGAAATGAAGAATATTAATAAATCAAGCCCCCCTAATATTATTATAAATATGTACATCATTTTTGTTATCCAATTTTTTTTTTTTTTCCAACACTAACTATAGAGCCCCAAAGAGGCTCATTACTATTACCCAGAATATAAATGAGTTCGCTGGGTATAATTAGGCTATGTCAATTAGGGATTTGTTAGTTGTTTAGTTTGATCTTATGGTGATGAAGCATGCTGATGATGTCGTCTTAGGATATATAAGTAGCTTTGTTCATTTGTTAATGGTGAGTACTTTCTCTAATTATATTACTAATGTTGGATTTGTTAAAGGTGAATTTGTTCCTTTTTCTAATACTACCTTTTGATCATATGTATATTTGGTTTTTGGAGCACACATTCTTTCTTGACCCTATAGTGCCTAAAGCAAGACCCCATTTTCTTCATAAGGAAAGCAATTTTCTTTTATGTTATCTAGGTCTTCAACATATTTAGTGATCTTAGTGATGATCAGGTTTATATGATTCTCTATAATCTTATATTTTTTTATTTATGATTCTTTTGTTAATAATGCTTTTTTTAATATATCAGACATGTACACACTATATACAAGCTTGTACATAGTATATACAGGCTTGTATATAGTATATACAGGCTTGTACATAGTGTGTACAAGCTTATACACAATGTATATGAGGTACCAAAAATATGTACACACAGTGTACAATGTTACCACAAGCTGTTATAGGGATGTACACATTATATACAGTGTTGTATATACTATGTACAAGCTTGTAATTGTGCAGCCTTGTACACTATGTGTACAAGCCTGTACACATTATGTATAAGGTTACCACAAGCTTGTAAGGGTTGTACATAGTGTGTATAGGTTTATACACAATGCATACAGGTTTGTACAAGCATGTATACACTGTGTACAGGATTACCATAATGTTGTACACAGTGTTTAATGGGACTTACTACTTTATAAATTTTTCATTCATTACAAAGTGTCACTAAGAAAGAGGCAGCATTAATTGCTGAAGTTTTCCCAACCCCATAATCCTTCCCAACACATCCCACCTTTTCAACCCCATATCTTGTCTCTCCTCTTGTGACCCATCTATCTGATACTCCTAAGCAAGCCGCATCTGTTTCCCCTCAGGTGACCCATATCCCTCACTCTCCTTTGCAAGCTCCATCATTTTCCCCTCAGGAAATACATATCCCTCATTCTCCTATATAAGCCTGATCACCCAATGAGCATTTTCAGAAAGCACTAATTAAAATTCACGCTTTCATTGATATTCTCATAAATAAGATGGATTATATTAGCATGAGGCATGGATGGGTAGAATCTAAATGTGCGTACTTTGAAAGTAGTTTTGTAAATCTTCAAGCGACTTTTTTTAGCAAGTTGCTAAATATAAAGCAAATAAAAAGCAGTACATGGTTGAGCCTGCTACTGAACATGCTTCCCCTATTGTCCCTCTTGAGCCTTCTTTCCTTGAGGTTGAAATTTCTGAGCCTGCTAACTCGATTGCCGCTGCTTTCCCTATTCAGCCTTCTATACATGACATTGAAATTTCTAAGCCTGCTGCCCAGACTACCCCTGCTTTTCCTATTGAGCCTCCGGTCCATTACATTAAAATTTTGGAGCCTACTGCTACGGCTGTACCTTTTGACCCTATTGAGCCTCCTATTGAAGAGATTGAAATTGTTGAGCCTTCTACACTGGCTCTACCTACTGTCCCTAATGTCTATGTTAAAAGAGTTGTTGAGCAGTCTATACTACAAGACTAGCCACCATTTAAAAGGATATTACTTCATAGTATTATATTTTTCATTCTTGTACATAGTGTTTACAAACTATTTATATTATCCTTAGGTGTCAACTGGTACTATTACGAGAACTATCAAGAGTAGGGTTGACAGAGTAAAAAAACTATTAAAATACCCTACACAACTAGATAATAAGTAAAAAAATAAGAAAAATGAGAAAAAAAATATACAGTAATTGAAATGGGAGAGCCATAAGCAGTAGAGGGGGAGGAAAAATGTGTAGAAGTCGTCAATGCTGAAGGATTTCCTGAAGTTGTGTCCCAGCAAGTATAAAAATGCTTACTTATATGGATTTTTTATTTTTCTAAGCACACTGATATGTAAGTTTCATCATATAATACACACTGTATGCAACCCTGTACATAGTGTGTACAAACCTGTACACACTATGTATAGGTTTGTAGATTATGTATATAACCATATACAAATTATGTACAATCCTGTACACAATATTTACAACCATATACACACTGTGTACAATCCTGTATATAGTGTGTACAATCTTGTACCAATAGTGTACAACCTTATACACACTGTATACAATTCTATGTACAACCATATACACAGTGTGTACAGAGTTGTACACACTATGTACAACCTTATAGACGGAGTGTACAACACTATACATAGTGTGTACAACCCTATATAAGCTATGTACAATCATGTACATAATGTTAATATTCTTTAATATTATTAGCATAACAATAAATAGTGTGTACCAATCTGTACATAGTGAGTATATTCCTGTACATAGGGGTGTCAAAAATTAACACGACCCGAAAACCCAACTCGAACCAGACCCAAATTTTTTGGGTTAGGATCAACCCAAATTTAAAATGAGTCGAATTTGGGTCCTGATTTTCAACCCATTTCAAATTTTGGGTCAGGTTCGGGTAGGGGTGTCAAAAATTGACACGACTCGAAACCCGACTCGGACCACCCGACCCAAAAAAATTTGGATTTGGGTCAATCTATTTGTGAAGCGGGTCAGGTCTGGGTTCGAATTTCTGACTTGTTTGAAAAGTGGGTCGAGTTTGGGTTAACCCAAAAACCTGCGGGTCGACCTAATTTAACCCAGTTACTTGACCGTTTGCGGCCTCTACGTCTAGTCACGACTAGCGACTGTCGTGTCATGACAGCCATCTCATGCAAGCTACGCCGCTATGTGCAGGCTACGCCTATACTGTCCCCATCTGCCTCAGCTGTCTCATCGAGTCGTCCGCCTCAGCCATCATTCAAGCTACGCCGCTACGAGCTTTCGCAGTGGCACAGTGCAATGTCTCGTCAGACCACCAGTCCGCTTTCCCATCTGCCTCAAGGAGTCAAACAGTCAGCCTCACTGCCATCGGCCTCACAAGTGGTCCAATCATCATTGGCCTCACTGGTCACCGCCCTGCCTCACTGCCTATGACTAATTAGGTTCACGGGTCGGGTCAGGTCAACCTGGTAACCTGCACGAGTTGGGTCTAGGTTGAAAATCCTAACCCATTTAGTAAGTCGGGTCGGGTTCGGGTCAACCCGTTTACGCCTGGGTCAGCTCGGGTTGGACCTGAACTCGACCCGTTGACCCGAATTGACACCCCTAGGTTTGGGTTGACCCGGAAACCCGAGAATGACCCAGAATCTTGTAGTTTGGGCTTATTTATGGGATTTGGCTGAAGAAGCTCAAGAAAAAGAGAAAGGTACCTTCACAGCTAGCGAACTCCCATCGTTGCTTTCGATCAAAATGTTATAACTTTCAATCCGATCGGAAGGGAACGTCGTCCAAGGAGCGAAGTCGAATGGCAACAAAGGAGCCGGCGACTCTTACAATCTCTACATACTACAGCAATGATGAAAAAGAAAAGATAAAAAAGCAAACCCTCGACACCTCTAGCGCATGAAGCAAAGAAAGTTACCATCACAGTGAGCGAACTCCCATCGTTTCTTCCAATCAAAATGTTGTGACTTCTGATCCAACTGAAAGGGAATGTCGTCCAGGAGAAATAGAAGTAGTGAATAAAGTTAAATTTACATTAAAAATGGGTCAGGTTCGAGTCGGGTCGAATAATGCCGGGTCAATTTCAGGTTGGACCCGAACTCGACTCGTGACAGCCCTACCAGTACACAGTGTGTACACCTTGTACACCATGTGAACAAGCTTGTAAACAATTATATACACAGTTTGTACAAGTATATACAAATCTAAATATGCATGTACACGTTATATATATGCTTGTATACAGTATGTACAATCCTGTACACGGTGTGTATAATCCTATACACACTGATTATAGGAATGTATAAAATCTATATATACATGTACATATTATGTATAGGCTTGTATATAATCTGTACAATTTTGTACATCGTGTGTACAAGCCTTTATAGACTGTACAAGCTTTAAAATGTACAAAATGTTCAATCTTGTCTTGAATTAAAAGTCAATTATTATTACAATGAAAAAGCGATGGCTATTGAACAATAAAAAATTTCTTTAACGAATTTGCAATTAATTATAATTACAGATAATGAACCATCAACTATTACAAAGAGTAATGTTTTACTGGAGATTACAATGAACAATAAATTTTTTAAAAGAAGGAGATTGACAAAATCCAAACTCAATCAATCAAATCCAGAGTCAGCTTAAATCCAAAATTCTAGATCAAGTTCAAGGTTAAATGCCCATGTCCTATAATCCTTTTTGACTGATTTTTCAATCACATCAAAACCCAGAATGACCCCCAATTCATGATATATCAATTGCATATTAATTAAGCATGTCCCTAGAGTTAACCCTTCAAATTTGAGTTCAATATGAGACCTCTAACCCCAAAAATTTGATTGAAATCTTAAGGCTACAAAACCATCAAATATTTACAGCATATGCCACTAGATCTTGCATCTTGTGAAATTTGACCTTGGGACCTTCTTCAAAATCTTTGAACACATCCATAATCCTTATTATGACATGTAAAACACAAAACTATACTTTGGTGGATCTTGGTTGACCCAGAGTTGACCAAGGGCCCAAATGACTAAAATGCCCCTAAGGGGTAAAATTGAAGTTTCCTTCAAACTTTAATATGGCCCAATCAAAACAAGACATAGAACTTCTTCCAAAGAATCTTATACATCATTAGGAGTGCATTGAACCCAAACTCAAGTTTTGATTTGAACTGGTTGACCCAATCAACCAGGATTGACAAAAATGCCTCTTAATGGTTTAAACATGCATTTCAATTCAAATAGCCTTGCCTTGGCCTGAGAACACTTCTATTGGTCTCTAATCATCAAACCAAATTTGTTAGGCCCAACTCCAACTTTTGATTTGACCTAGTTGACCAAGTTGACCATAGTTGACCAGTTTAACCATGAACCACAACTTTTTAGGTTTAGTGCATTACCCAGCTCAATGTATTAACCTTTTGATCTCTATAAAAATCATTTAAACAACTCTCCTAGATTGCTCATGATTGGTCACCCTAATCCAGTCAATAGTTGACTTGGTCAACTGAAGCCAAGTTTGGTCAAACTTGGCCTATTTGGGTCAAATCACCACATACAATCAAATCAAGTCCATCAAGCCTTCAATCTTATCTCATATCATAGTTTAGGTGCTTTCAAACTCATTATGAGTCAAATCATGATGAGTTTGACCAAATTCAACTCAAATACTTGGTCAAACTTCCATGCTTTTTGGTCAAAACCTAAGGCATTGCTCCAAGCACTTGGCCCTCCATCTAAATCGCTCACTACACTCCCTAGGTTCCACCTCAGTGCCCATAATAAGTTGACTGGTCATATGGTCAACCACAAGCTTAAGAGACTCTGTATGGTCAAACCCCATTGGATATGGATCTTTTCTTTAGGCTAAAATGTTTAGGTGGCTCTATTTAAGTCTAAAAGCTCTCTAAATGTCCCGTAACCTGAGCTCAGGCCTTGGCCTAGCTTAAGAAGGAAAGAGTGGTTCCCCTCATGGAAAAACACGAATGACATTGTGGATTGCCCAGGCTTTGGTTCTGCCTTCTAACCATCTAGGACAGGTGTAAGGCATCCAAGTTATAGCTCTGATGCATCCCAACCGCCCATCTAAGCCCTAGGGTTTAAGAATCATCAAACATTTGAAACCCTTCATTCTAAGCATACCCACTCCCGAGCCCCTCCAGCCATCCTCTGATTTCATTTTGGTTCTCTAAGTGTCCCTCTACATTTCCCTAGCTCAAACCCACTAGTGAAAAGTCGATGGCGATAAGCTTATGGCCACCCCTTGCTTGAAGTTCATCCAACTTGTTTAGCTCGTGGTCTACAGCTTTTTAGACTGCATTTTCTTCAGGAGACTTATTCAAGACATCCTAAGGAATGCAATGAGCCAAAGATTGATCGTTTACATCTATTGGATTAACGTAAAAGCTAAACCCTATGCTAGGATACTTGGGTTTACATAGCTTTTCATAAAGCGCATTTTAAACTGATCAAACACTTCCCTATTATTGATCTTCACTCCCTTAAGCTCTGTCAAAAATTTCATAGAGTTTGGTTAGATATTTTTTGAGAACAAAGCATTGTTATCCCTAGGGTTAACTCACATAATCAGATGCAGATGTACATTTTTTAGCTATTGATCGCATGATCAATGGCTCTGATCTCACCATTTCTCTACTTATCCAAAACATGGGTGATATCCTACCATTTCGCTCACCATCCGGCTAGATCACAACCGTCTATCCATACCGCACGTGGATGGATGGCCAAGAGCCATTACTAACTTGGATAAGTGGATGCACGCCGCACTATCGCCACATCCACCTTAATTACTAATGATTGTTAGCGGCACAATCATTGGTAATTAATATTGTCACGACCCGGCCCGGTTAGCTCACATAGGCGAGGTAGGAACGGAAGTCGGACAGGAGGAACATAAATAGAAACTTCATAATTCTCTAATAACATGTCTACAAGCATACACAAAATAATCTCAAACATGATGAAAGAGCCACTAAAGAACTTCAAATAAAATTTTTTATTTCATTCATCTTTCAATCATAATAACATCAAAACATAGGTGCTCAAAACAAAAAAAGAGATGTCCATAAAATTTTCTTTACAATTCATCCTACAACCATCTAACAAAAACATCAAAAAGAATAACCCAAAACAAAACTTGTCGCTCGTCGTCTCCTACGACGGTACGTGAGGGGTGGTATATCCGTCATTTATCCTTTACCAGATCCTCCTGAAAATTTTCCCACAACATGGGTGAGTCACAACTCAATAGGCAAATACTTTTTCAATTACATTTAGAAAATAAGGCAAGAAAAAAATAACATGAATGTCATTGCTTTATATAGGAACATTAAATAAATCATAACAATTAAGTAGAATGCCTCTAGGTTATCCATTAAGCCTCATTCTTTGGTCAAGTTTGCAACCCTTCTCTTTACATGAATTGCTCAATGGATCATAAGACGCTTTATATGCATTTAATTGCTCAATGGATCATAAGATGCTTATTTAATGTAATATATATATCGTAAGCACCCATCTCAGAAGTATCTTTTGTACTGATCAAGTACATTTTGTTTGGCCAAACCCTTTTCCATTTGGTTCAAAAGAACCCCTTTACCAATTGACTCAAAAGAGTCCCTTTACCAATGGCTCAAAGAGCCCCTTTACCAATGGCTCAAAGAGCCCCTTTACCAATGATACTTCCGCATTAGCATGCACATGCATTCATTCCATATCTATTCATAGAAGATCCTTATCATTCCTTTCATGCATATGATCAAATATTCTCTAACATGCTACTTGGTTATATGATGTCATGAAAGAAAAGCTAAGCTAAGTACCATCTTTAATCATCACTTTGAAAGCATAGGTTTGCATTTAGAAACTTTTTTAAATTTAAAAGAACTTCATTTTACCTACCTCAATACAATTTGCTCCGCCAAATAACCTTACGAACCTCTCTTTCCACGCGATCAACACCTAAAAGAAACATACACATCAAGTAAAAATTATTAATCCCCATATAAATTCTCTATACTCTTATGCTATAGTAATAAAGAATCCCTCCCTAATTCATGTTCATGCTTCCAACCTAATCCCTTTACCATTTCATGGCTTTATTCAATTCCTATTTTTTTATAGAAGAGTCATATTCCTAAAATTATATTCAAGCATACACCATTTCCTTCACTCAATTAGCATTTTAAAATTAAAATTTATAGTTTATTTTTGGAATTCTTTAAATACCAAAAGTGGGAAAGTTAATTTTTAATGTAAAAGTCCTAAATTTGCTTTTAAAAGTCTTTCTAAACCTAAAGGAAACCCTCAAGCTCAAAAATTCCATAATTAGGGTAAAACCCTAGTTTCCAACCTAAAAAAATTTCTTCACAAACATGTATTATTTTTCTATTAGAGGCTCCTTAATATCACTAGGAAACTTTCTTATAAAGAAATTTTGAAAGAAAAGAAAATTTGAGAAAACCCTAGATTTATATATTCACATTTTTTCATGAAATCAACTCATATTTAGGTTTAAAAACATCCCCTAACCTTCCCTAATCTTATCTTAAAGAAAACTTGTATTTTCTCAAAACCCTAGTTTTCCCCCTTTAGAGAAAACTCCATAAAAAGAAGAGAAAACTCTTGCAAAGAACTTACCTTAGCCTTCTCTTAGTCTTCCCTACAATCCTCCTCACAAATCGCCGTCGGAAACTACCCCTAGGCCGCCGTCAAAGCGCTCCTGTCGCCTCCCCTTGTCCGCCTCTCTGCTCGGTTCGGGCCGCACGAGAGAAATGGGGGACCGAAATATTTCGATCCCCTATTTAGAGTGGAATGTTCATTTCAATTGTCTAAGGTCCAAAGTGCCCTCACTTAAGTTATTTCTACTTAAATGATCTCAAGGGCAAAATCATCCTATTGAGTTTTCCGAAAATTTTAACTCTCAAAATACTTAAAATTCGATATGTGTTCTATACATCATTTTATTCAGAATTTTGTGCTCTATTTTATAAAATTAATTGCATTGAATTCTGACGACTTTGAAATTTTCATTTAAAGTTCGTCGTAACGCATTGAAAAGCGTGCGAAGCCTAAAATGACATTTTGCGGGTTTTACAATTCTCCCTCCCTTATAAAAATTTTGTCCTCGAAATTTAGAAACAAGTATTAAGGAATCATACCTTAGTCAAATAGGTGTGGGTAGCTTTCTCTCATCTCGGATTCCTTCTCCTAAGTGGCGTCTCTTTCCGATCCATGCCTCCAAAGAACTTTAACATAAGGAATCTCTCTATTTCGGAGCTGCTTAACATCAAAATCTATGATTTTCTCTGGTTCATCTTCAAAAGTCAGATATGGTTGAATGTCTATTGATTCAGCACTAATATTCTGAATTTCATCTGCTATGTACTTTCTCAAAGAAGAGATGTGGAATACATTATGTACTCCACTCATGTAAGACGGCAAAATCAACCTGTAAGCCACACTTCCAACTCTTTCTGCTATTTCAAATGGACCAACATACCTTGGACTTAATTTTTTAACTTTTCCAAATCTTTTCACACCTTTTATAGGGCTAACATTGAGAAATACAAACTCTCCAACATCAAACTCAATTGATCTATATTTGGCATCATAGTACTTCTTCTATCTATCTTGCACAGCTTTTAATCTGTCACGGATCAGCTTAATCTTTTCAGTAGCATCATTTACTAAGTCAGCTCCAATAATCTTTCTTTCTCCTATTTCAGCCCAATATAATGGAGTTCGACACTTTCTTTCATACAAAGCTTCATAAGTTGCCATCCCTATACTTGCTTGGAAACTGTTATTATAAGCAAACTCAATCAGTGGTATGTGTGTCTCCATTTGCCACCAAAATCTAGTACACATAATCTGAGTAAATCCTCTAAGGTCTGAATAGTCCTTTCTGATTGACCATCTGTTTGAGGATGAAAGGCTGTACTGAAAGTAAGTCTGGTGCCCATTACCTCTTGAACTTTCCTCCATAGTCTAGAGGTGAATCTCTCATCCCTATCTGACACAATGGATCTTGGTACACCGTGAAGTCTAACAATCTTATTAACATATACACTTGCCAACTTCTCAACAGCATCAAATTGTTTGATAGGTAGAAAGTGTGCCGATTTGGTCAACCTATCTATTATTACCCATATAGCATCATGACCACTTCTGGACCTGGGCAAACCAACTACAAAATCCATAGCTATGTCTTCCCATTTTCATTCTGGTATAGGTAAGGGTTGCAATAAACCTCCTGGCTTTTGATGTTCTATCTTAACCATTGGCAAACAGTGCACTTAGCCACCATTTCTGCTACATTTCTCTTCATTCCAGGCCACCAAAAATATTCCTTCAAATCTTGATACATCTTGCTACTACCTGGGTGAATAGTGTAACCTGAATAGTGAGCTTCTCAAAGAATCTCCTTCCTTAAGTCTACAATATCAGGGACACAAATTCTGCCTCTATACCGTAGTAAATTATTCTCATCAAGCTCATACTCTTCCACATGACCTGCCTTCACCATATTCAAGATTTTCTCAAATTCTGCCTCTTGTGGCAAAGCTTCCCTTATCATGTCTTTCAATGTTGACTGAATAATCATTTGATTCAAAACCACAAACTCTGCATCATTGGGCTAGACTATTGAAATCTCTAACTTCTCCAAATCTCTTATCAACTCATGCTGTTGTGAAATCATCCAACTGGCACTACTAGAAGTCTTCCTGCTTAAGGCATCAACTACTACATTTGCTTTACCTGGATGATATTGGATATCCAAATCATAATCTTTAATAAGATCCAACCATCTTCTCTGCCTCAAATTCAACTCTTTCTATGTGAAGATATATTTTAAACTTTGGTGATCAGTAAAAACTTCACACTTCATCCCATACAAGTAGTGTCTCCATATCTTCAAGGCAAAAACCACTGTAGCTAACTCTAGATCATGGGTTGGATAGTTTCTTTCATGGTTCTTCGGTTTCCAAGAAGCATAGGCAACGATCCTTCCATTTTGCATCAGTACACAACCCAATCCTTTATGTGAGGCATCACTATATAGCTGAAATCCATCTATCCCCGAAGGAATGGTAAGCACTGGAGCAATCATCAAACATTATTTCAGTCTCTGAAAAGCCTCTTCACACTTATCTGACCATTCAAATTTCACTGCCTTTTGGGTCAACCTAGATAATGGCATTGCTATCCGAGAAAATCCCTCAACAAATCTTCTGTAGTAACCAGCTAAACCCAAAAAGCTCCTGATCTCCGTCATAGTAGTGGGCCGTGGCCAATCTGCTATAGCTTGTATCTTATGCTGATCCACAGAAATCTCTCCATTACTGATCACATGCCCCAAAAAGTTCACACTCTTCAACCAAAATTCACATTTGGAGAACTTAGCATATAACTCATTCCCTCTTAAAGCTTGCAACACATCCCTTAAGTGGTTTGCATGTAGTGCTTCATTAGGGGAATATACTAAAATGTCATCAATGAATACTATCACAAATAGATCTAGAAATGGCTTAAAGATCCTATTCATGAGGTCCATAAACATAGCATGTGCATTTGTAAGTCCGAATGGCATCACCACAAATTCATAATGCCCATATCTAGTGTTGAATGTTGTCTTTGCTATGTCCTCTTCTCTAACCTTAAGCTGATAGTATCCTAATCTCAAGTCAATTTTGAAAATACAAAGGCACCTTCCATTTGATCAAACAGGTCATCAATCATTGGAAGAGGATATTTATTCTTCACAGTCAGCTTGTTCAATTCTTTGTAATCTATACAGAGTCTGAAGCTCCCATCCTTCTTCTTCACAAAAAGCACAGTAGCACCCCAAGGAGAAGTGCTAGGCCTGATGAATCCTTTATTAAGTAACTCTTGTAATTGATCTTTCAGTTCCTTCAACTCTTTTATCGCCATCCGATAAGGGGCTTTAGTAACCAGATCCGCTCCACTAACCAGCTCAATGGTAAAATCAATCTCCCTGCTTGGAGGTAAACCAGGTAAATCATCTGCAAACACTTCTGAATATTCTTGTATAATAGGTATCTCCTCTAATCGCTTCTCTTCTTTCTTCTCCTCCTTAACATAGGCTAAAAAGTCTTCATAACCCTTCCTCAATTATTTGTATGCCACTAAGGAAGAGACTAATATGAAAGTTATGCCTCTTTCCCCTATGAATTTAAATTCTTTCTTTCCTGGCATACAAAATTTAAGTTCTTTCTTATTACAGTCTATGGTCACAAAGTGGTAAGACAACTAATCTATACCTAGGATCAAATCAAATTTCATTAAAGGCAACAACACAAGATCTACTCCCAAATTTCTATCACCTACAGTCAACTCAACATGACACCTCTTGTTGGTTTCCAACTGACTCCCATTAGGCATTAAAATTGATAAGGGTTTCAGCATCATTGAAGAAGACAAACCAACAGACTTAACAAACTCCTCCAAAAGGAAAGAATGCGATGCTCCCGTATCAAACAACACCTTAACAGGCTTGTTACATACAAAGATCATTCCTAAATATTATGCATGTAACACAACATAAAGCTTATTTTACTCATATATCATGAAAGAAATCATTGACATTAAATAAAGTCCATACCTGTGATAACATCAGGAAAGTCTTTTGCTTCTTATTGGGATAGACCATAAACCCTTGGCTGGACAAGTTGCCTAGCTTGGCCTTGAGATGGAGTTGATCCAGTATACTTGACAGTTCTTGGCCTACCAACTGTCCTTTGAGGAAGAGGATTACTTATTCTGGCATCTGGAGTAGATTTTTATCCCAACAGAGGACAAGATTTTGCCATATGTCCTGGTTCATGGCACCAATAACATGTATTAGTGCCAGAAAGGTACTCTCCCTTATGAGCTCTCCCACATTTATTGCATACAACAGAAGAAGTGCTGCTCTCTAAAGTGTTGGGCTTGGGCTTCTTCCAATTAGATCTTCCAGATTGAAAGGATTGGGTAGACTTTGATCTATCTTCATTCTTCCTCTTCTGAAAATCTCTTCTTCTCTGAGTACTCTGCAAATCACTCTCAACCCTTATTGCCCTCTCAACCAAGGTAGTATAATCCTCAATTCCAAAAGGGATTAATAGTTGTCTAATGGTATCTCTTAAGCCATTTAGAAAGTGATGACATTTTTCTTCAGCATTGGGGATTTAGTGAGAGGTATATCTAGAAAGCTTTATAAACCCAGCCTCATACTGTGTAATGGTCTTATCTCCCTGTACTAATCTCATAAATTTATCTTGCATCAACCTCCTAGCAGATATTGGTACATACCAATTTCTAAATACCTTGACAAATTCCTCCCAAGAGACCTGGCTGCTCGGCCTTCCTCCAAAAGTCTCCTCTAATTAACTTCTCCACCATCTCTCTGCTTCACCTCTAAAAGCATAAGCAGCTAAGGTGACCCTTCTGCCTACAGGGCATGACATGCCTTCCAAGATCTTCTCTACCTCCATTAATCAGTCTTCTGCCTCTATCGGTCCACCACCTATGAATGATGGAGGCTTCATGTTTTAAAATAGTTTTAGGTATTTGTCCATTGGAGCACTTCCACTGCTTCCAACCTGGGTATGAGTGCTTTTGATCATTTGTGTTATGGTAGCCATCATCTGAGTAAAAGTTTTCATAGTAGCATGAATGCTACTACTTTGGGGCTCTACTATTGCAGGTTGTTCCCTCATAACCTCTCATATATTGCCATCAGTGGCCTCAACTTCAGGTTCAGGTTCCTCAGCCCTGAGACATAAAACAACAAAGAAATCTAAATAATATGTAGCACATGTATATGTTTGATTGAAAAATATAGTTTTGAAAATATGTTTAATTTTCTTTGGGAAATATATAATTTCTGAAATTTAAATTTTATAATCGAACACTTATTATGAATGATATATCACCTCAAAAGGTGAACATATCGTTCCCTAATAGGTTCAGATTATAAATATTGATTTACCCTGATTATCGTAGTCAAACTCAAGGAGAAACAACATATGATCCCTAAGAATCAAAATGATGTTAAATCCAATATTTAACTACAATAATCTAGTAAAAAGTGAAAGTTCGATAGGGTTGTTAAGCCCTAGTGAACTAGTCCCGAGGCTAACCAAGAGGGGGGTGAATTGGATATTTGAAACAAAAAAAAAATCTTTTTATAACGTGCAGCGGAAACGAATTAAAACAACGATAAAAAGATCAATCACAGATATCACCCAAGAAGATAATCGCAACAAAATAAAGTGCGGAAAAATAATAAGAAAGAACACACCGGATTTATACTGGTTCGGTCCAACCTGACCTACGTCCACTCCTCGGAGGCACCCTCCAAGTATTGCACTAAACCAAAAGTGTCTCTCCTTCAGCCCCCACAGCTAGGCGGAGAAGCCCTTACAAAATCACTTCCACCTTCCCCGGTGCGGCGGAGTAGCCGGGTCCTTTGACACCAAAGAGCACTTCTTCTTCCCAAAACTTCCTTCGAGACAAGCCTTGAATCCGATGGTACTTAGGTGCAAGCCTGCCGGAGCAACTGTGTGAACCCCCTCACACTCCCTCGAGAAACCCCCTTCCCAGGCTCTTCTCCCTCTCAAACTCCACCCTTTCCTCTCTTCCTTTCAAGCTCTCTCTTCAAGTTTTCTCCAAAAGAACGAAGCCTCAATGGCTGCCAAAGACACATATCAAGTGTCTTGAGAAAGCTTAAATAAAGAGCTCCAAAAACCCTTCCAAATTAGTTCTGGCGGCAAAGATCGTCCAGGATGATCGCCGGATCGTCCAGGACGATGTGCTCCAAAATACGGCTTCAGAAAACCCTAAAAACTCAATTCTGTCGCCAAAGATCGTCCAGGACGATCTCAGGATCGTCCAGGACGATGTGCTCCAAAAGGTGGCTTCAGAAAACCCTAAAAACTCAATTCTGCCGCCAGAAATCGTCCAGGACGATCTCAGGATCGTCCAGGACGATGTGCAGAATTTGACCTGATAGTCCCGTACGATTCTGGGATAGTCCAGGATGATCAGAACAAATTTTGCACAAATCGTCCAGTACGATATATAGATCGTCCAGGACGATTAGAACAAATTTTTACTCTTAAATCTTTGCCTAAATTATCATGGTGGCTAGGGTTTTGAGATCATATTGGATCGTCCAGGACGATTAGTTCAATGAACAGATCGTCCTAGACGATCCGAAATCGTCCAGTACGATTTGTTCAAAAGTTGAACTTCTGGTTTTGACAGGATCTCACTCCCCCTAAGTATGTGTACACATGGTCATAAATAAGCATATACTATTACAGGACTTGACTCAAGGAATCAAAAAGTACATTAATGAGAAATACAATAAAGCCTTTTCTACTCATTCTTGAGTCTTGAATCTTTCTTGTATTGATGCATGCTGTTCCTGAAATATTAGTACACACACAAATAAATATACATTCCAAATATTAGAAGATGTGAGCCATAATGTTTGTTATCATCAAAATAGGAACTCTTGAGCCTGAGTCGTAACAAAAAGATCATTGATTTCATAATCAAGATCACGATAATAGTACGATATATCTTTCCAAGGAAAGAGGATATCGTCTGTTATCGATCATCTGAAAATGACGATAATGATCGTTGACTTTTGATTTTCCCAAAGATAATTAATTAAAGTTTTAAAAAAAATTAATTTTGAAATCAGGTCTGGGTTTCTAAATCTCCTACGAGCGCAAGCCCTCATAGTTAATTACATCGTAGGAAACCAGAAAATTTCCTACGAATACTCTCGATTAAAATAGTGATACGAATTTTATTTAAGAATTCAAAGATTGATGTCGAAGGAGGTTAAGGACTTGAATTTCAAGTGGGATTGGTTCAAGATTGAACAGTTCTTTCTGGAGTCGGAGGAAGAAGGGTAGGAGGTGTTTTGAGATTCTGAATTGCTTCAGAAACACCTCAAACTATCCTAATTGTTGGGCTTGAATTTGATGGAAAGAGATTTAAGTTTGAATGATTGATTTTATTAAAAATTTGGGAATTAGATTCCCTGAAGTTTGAGGTCTTAGGACTGAAAATCTGCCTCAGATCCTAAGTCTAAAATTGGGTACTGAGAATCAGTGACCCAGAATCCTAGCTAATGCAATGCAATCTGGACTTACCCCGGCCTGAATTGGGGAGCCAGCTAAACCACCTAAACGCTTTTAAAACCATGAGTCAAAGTCTTATAAATGTAGAGTGGTTAGGGACATTGATTAAGATTGGTTTAAAGAATAGGGGTCGACATCTAGAGCAGATCCTAATTGACCCCTTGACATATGTTGGGTTAAATGCTTAAGCTAGAAATGCAATTAAAGATTTAGACTCAATTTTTAATTTGTATCTAATGCAATGCATGCTAGTTGACTCGATAAAATGCTTAAATCAATATGAAGCAGTTTTAAAATAGGCTTAAAAAATAGGTTTTATCCTAGAGATTGCACAACATCCCCTTGGACAGAACTGCACCCTAATAGGTTAGGTGGTCTGCCAGAACCCGCAGGCGGGGAGGTGCCTAACAAGGTAGAGAAAAGTTAATATGAATGCATGAAAAACTCCCGGCGAGTCCGGGCTTACTTCTTAAGAGCGTTAGAGTTTCTATCTGAGCTTAAAAATTTTAATTTTGTTTAAGTAGAAAAAGTTAATGACCGTACCCTCACGAGCCTCCGATCGGTTTCCAGGCTAAATCAAATACGACATGCAATAAGCGCCAAAAAACTACTAAAAGCATGCAAGTCCTTAATCGCAATCAACATCAAGTAATCAAATCAATCAAATAATTAAATTAATTAAATAAATGCTCAAACTGAAAGTCCATAGGCAAGTGCCCTTAATTGTACAACCCAGGGTCTACATTAAAGTAAAGTGGTCGGGTACCACTGACTACAACCCAGATTCTACTCCTAAGACTCAAGTGACTTTGAGATTTGAAATTCTTCTCATTCTTCACTTCTTCGTCTCCTTAGAACTCCTTGGATCGTCGGGTCTGGATATCCAAATGAAAAGAAACTCCCCCTGGATAGGGGTGTTATCTTTTCTCTTTGGATACTTGAACTTCATCCTAATTTGGATCTCCAAATGGATAGGAACTCTCCCCTAAGGGATGTTCCTTCCTCTTTGGATTCCAAATTGGATTTTAAATATCTCAATCTCAAAGTACTTTAAATAATACAACTCAAAATCAAATCAAATTACATTAATGAAAATTAAAAATCTAGACTCAACAACCTGCAAGGCTATCCTAATAATCAGCAGTTTAGAAATATCCCAAGCAGTTATATATTTAAAATTTAAAAATGCTCAATCACAGCCACGCTTGGCCATGCTCTTTTAATTTTAAAGGGGGGACTTAAGCATTCTGGAGCACCTGTGCAATTTAATAATTATGATTTTGCCCCCTTTAAGTTTAAATGCCCTGTATGAGCATGGCCACCTGCATAAGATTGAATTAGTACAAAACGTTCCTAGCCTAGGGGTAAGTCTAACGTAAAATCAATCACATCACAGAGTGCAGTAAATAAGTAAACAAACACATCAATTCTACTACTAGCAAACAGCATGCAGTAAAAGCTCGAAAACCCGGCACACAGCAGAAAAGTAAACACCGGCCTAGCCTAAGACTAGAGTTGGTTGTCCTAGCAAACCATCTAAAGTGTGTGAGGTAGGCTGTGTGGCTTTGATATGTCCTAAATAGGCAATTGATTGAAGTTGTTTAAAGTTCTGGTTGGTTGAAAGGCTTAAGGGGGATTTGATTTGAATTTAAATATTAATGACTTGAAATTGATTTTAAACTTGATTTTAATTGTTTGTTGGATACCACCTTTGTTTCACACCGAGGCCGTGAAGTTTATTTCACCTTCCTTGGGGCTAATTTAATAGCCTCGTAGGCCTGAGTTACCCAGTGGTACCCGATATAATTAAGTGATTTGATTTTAATTAAGGTTTGAAAGTTGATTAAATTTTAATTAGAATTGATTGATTGCTGGTTTTAATGTTGAATTAATGTTTTCTGGAATTTCGAATGATTTATTGAATTTTGGTATTTTCTGGATTATTTTAATCATTTAATTAAGGGGTTAAAAATTGACTTTTTGATTTAAAATGTTTTCTGAAAGTTTATATTTTATTAAAATACTAGACCTTAATACGATCAGTTAGACAGTAAGTACATTAAAATTGGATTTTTCTACATTTTATTATGAAGGTTTGAAGTTTTGACTTGATTTGAACTAAGTTTGACCAAAAGTTGACTTTTTCAAATTTGTTTGATTTCTGGAAACTTAACATTTTTAATAAATATTAGACCTTAAGATGAGTTGTATGCCTTTGAGTTTGCTCAATTTGGAGTTTATTTGAATTAGTTATGAATTTTTGAAGTTTTGACAATTATTGAATTTTTAAAATTATTTAATTAAAGGCCCTTTTTGTGATTTGAATCCAAATGACCTCCAAACTTCTTGAAATCAACTCCAAAGGTCAGGAATGACCTAATGAGTGATTTCCAAGTGTTTGGAAATTTTCTTGAATTTTTAATTATTTTTAATTAATTAAATTAATTAAATATTGAATTTCAATTAAAATTAAATTAAACTTAATTTTGAAGTCCAGTCAAGGGGCTTTTATTTTGATTGATTAAGGGTTCAATTCTGGTCAGTTTGAGATATTATGTGTAATTTTTTGATTTAAACTTAATTTATTACATTTTCTGGAAGCTTAAATGGTTTAATTAAGGTTTGAATTTGATTAGGTTAATTAAGGGGCTTAATGATTTCAAAACTCAGTGGGATATTTTCTATGGGCTGAGCATGTCACTAAGTTTAAATGGTTTGAGTTTCAAGTCAATAGGAAATGAATCCTAATTATGGGAAATATTCTAAGTTCTCTAAACAAAGTCTTTAATTATTGTACTTAATGATGTCACTAGGTTAATTGATTTCAAATCAAAGTCACTAACCCTTGATATAACATTCACATGATATGCACATATTAAATAATCAACCCTAGATCTAGGAGAGCTCTAAAGCTAGGTGGTGTGTGTACCCTAAACATGCAATTCAAATTAAAGCTTAATTAATTGAGTGACTAATCAATGAATAATCAACGAAATGATTATACATTGATTAATCACTAATCCACATGAATTCCATTCAATTATGCATAGTCCATGTTTAAAACCCTATGTGATCTCTCAAATTTCAAAAATTTAAATATATATATATAATTTTAAAGTGGGTCTTTAAAATATACTTATATATAAAACTTATATATAATAACATAGGTTTTAAAATAAGATAAGTAAAACTATCATCAATTAAAAATAATCTGAGAGATCCATGGATTTTTGATATAATTTTTAAAAAAAAAATATTTGGTTTTGAAAATAATCAACTAAATATCAATTAAATATTAAAATGATTAAATAGATCAAATAAATTAAGTTTCAACTTCAAAATAGTTTTAAATCAAAATATTTAAATATCAAGGCATATTTTACTTAATACTAATTAAAATATTTTATTTAATATTAATTAAATATTAAGGTATTGGAAAATATCCAATCTTATTTAGTGAAAACATTTTAAATAAAAAAAAACTAATCTTAGGGTAAAATACTCCAATTAATTTTATTTAAAGTTTGAAAATATTTAGATTAATAATTTAAATTTTAAAAGATATTTTAATTATTTATAATTAAATATAAAAAAAACATGAAATATTTAATATTTGTGATAATTTAAAATATATATAATATTTTAAATTAAAATTATTTTTTAAATAAAGCTCTTGAAATTACAAACAGTTTGATATATTATAGGGATTTTTTTGATTAATATTTTATTTTTTATGATTTTTTGAAATTCCTGGATTTAAAATAGGTTTAAAATTAAGTAAACCTTAATCAAATTTTAATTCGGCGGCTGAATGCCACATGGCGACATAGGATTGGCCCTCAAAACAGCGGTGGCGGCGGCACCGGTGGGAATGACACATGGCGGCTTCCGGTTGGCGGGAGCAGAACACGGGTAATGATTGCTAGGCGGTGCAATCATTGCGCCGCCAGCAATCATTAGACAAATTATAACGCGGACCGCGTTATCACTAATCCACGTCGGCATTGATTCTCAGCCGTCGGATTTCCCGTGGTTTGCTCTGGACGGTCTAGATCGAGCTAGACCTTAAACGGATCCGCGGAGTCATTCGAGCGGTTAGATAGAACCGCGGTTAAGCTAGATCTGGACCGTTGATCATGAGATCAACGATCCAGAACCCGTTTAGTGTATAGCAGGCCGAACCGAAGCTCTAGAAACGATTTTTTGAGTCGTTCTCGAGATCGGATGGCTTATTCAACTTAAAATTTTAAACATAAACTTATGGAATGAACAGAAATGATGTGGAATTGCATTCAAAGCTTAATATGCACTTAGTAAAAACTTATTTAACTCTAAGTGTCCTAAGCTAGGGTTTTGATTTTTACCTAATCCACACGGTGGATTCGGGAGTTCTTTGGCTCTCTGAGCTTGTTGACTGTCCACGCTCAATATTGCTGAAGACTTCACGAACTGATAAGGTCTAGATCGAACCCTATAACTCCTTGGATGGATTTGAGCTTAACTCGCCGGAATCAGGTCGCCGGCGAGGTTTGACCGGTCGGATTTGAGCTGGAATGGATGTGAGAGAGGATTAGGGTTCAGGGGAACTGGAGGCTTGATCTGGAGGAGCTGGGAAAGTGAGAGAGGGCTAGGGTTCGAATGAGAGCTCTCAAGAGGGTATTGCCCTATTCAATCTCCCTCAAATCGAATGGACGGTTTGGATGGCTTTGGATGGACTCTAGATGGCCACCAAGTGTCCAGGAGGTTGTTGGGAGCAGAAGGAATCAAAGGACATAGAGGACAATGACATGGAAAGGTCATTTTGTCCCTTTGTGGCCATGTGGAATGAATGAGGGCTGCTTGATCTTGATCCAAAGGCTGGGAGAGGCTTTAGGAATGTTATAGAGCACCCTAAAGATGCTGGAGTAATTTGAGCTGGAGTGGATTAGGCTTAACATGGGTTTGAACATGTAATTTGACCATTTAAAGATGTTTTGACCTTTTGTTGACTGGTTTGACCAGTCAACAGTCAAGGGGTGGTGAGGTGATAGCCAAGGAGACCTAATAAACTGGTTGGGTTGATTCAAAGGGGATTTGAGAGTTTGAAATTGGAGTTTGAATATATTAGAAGTGTTTGAGCTAATTTGACCAAGTCTCAACATGTTGACTTGGTCAAATTGACTTGAATTAAGTTGGCCAAGAATTAAGTCATATTAAGGTTATGATTTGAAGTTGGTTTGAGATTTAAAATAGGTTGAGTTAGTTAAGAGCATTGAAATGAGTCATATGTGCCAAATTTGACCAACCATAGTCTCAGTTGACTTGGTCGACTATTGATTGGATTAAGTGTTCAATCAAACCTAAATCCCTAAGGAAGGTGATTAGATTAATTTGAACAAATTTGGAATTGATTAAGGGTTTGATTTAATGTGTAAAGGCTTAAGGGTTAAAGTGGTCAACCTAGGTTGACTTGGTCAACTAGGTTGACCTAGGGTCTGGGAGTGGGCTCAATAAATTCAAAATAATATTCTGAATCTATTGTTGGTGATCTCAAGGTTTGGGGAAGTCATTTGGTCAAAATGACCTATTTGGGCCCTTAATGGGCCTTTTAGGTCAACCCTGGTTGACTTGGTCAACCAGGTGGGTCCAGGGCCTGGAAGTAGGCTCAACAGATTTGAAATGACATTTGAGACCAATGGAGGTGGTCCCAAGGTCAGAGGAGGTCATTTGGTCAAAATGACCTGTTTTGACCCATAAAGGCCTGTTTGGTCAAACTAGGTTGACTTGGTCAACCAGGTTGACCCAGGGGCTTGAAGTGGGTTCAACATGTTTGGTTTGACATTTGAAACTTGCTGGAGGTGGTTGCATTTGATCTAGAGCTCATTTGGTTCAAATGACCATTTATACCCCATAGGGGTATTTTGGTCATTTTGACCCCTGGTCAGCTAAGGGTCAAATTGAGTCCAACAAAATGCAGTTTAATGCTCAATGAGTCATAATCAAGGGTCTGGAGGTGATTGGAGGCTTTGGAGAAAGCTCCAAGATCAAAATCCACTGGGTGGTAGGTCTAGTGGCATAGACTGTAAATATTTGAAGGTTTTACAGTCTTTGGATTTCAATTCAATTTCTGAGATTAGAGATCTCAGAATGAGCTCAAATTTGGAGGGTTGCCTCTAGAGACATGTCATATCAGTGTGAACTGATAGATCTTGAATCAGAGGTCATTTGATAGGGTTTTGAAATGTTCAAAGATTTGCTGGAAAAGGCTTTCAGGACTTAAACCTTTGGCCTTGGATTTGAGTCTGGAAGTCTGGTTTTGAGCTGGATTTTGATCAAGGTTTGAATTAAGGATATGGATTAAAGTCTGGATTGATTGATGCTTGAATTGAATGAAAATTTGGATTAATCCTAGATCTAGATTGATCTAAGGTCTATGCTGATCCTAGAATCTAGGTAGATCTAAGGACCTGGAGTCTAAGAGAATCCTAGGGTCTGGGGAAGTCTTAGGCTGTAGATCTAGGAGAATCTCAAGATCTAGAGTAATCTGGAGGGTAGATTGATCTAGAACCTGAATTGATCCTAGGGTTTAGAATAGATCCTAAAGCCTAGATTCTAGGAGGATCCTAAAGTCTAGAATGATCCTAAGATCTAAAGGGATCCAATGGTCTAGAATAGATCCTAGGGACTGGAGTCTGGGAAGGTCCTAGAATCTAGAGGTTCTAGGGAAATCCTAGGATCTAGGAATCCTAAGATTCAAGATCTAGAAGGATCTTAGGATCTAGAGTAGATCCTAAAGTCTGATTTCTAGGAAGATCTTA
This sequence comes from Dendrobium chrysotoxum, assembly GCA_019925795.1. NCBI lineage: Eukaryota > Viridiplantae > Streptophyta > Magnoliopsida > Asparagales > Orchidaceae > Dendrobium > Dendrobium chrysotoxum. The sequence continues at coordinate 94,421,500 of CM034313.1, read as the reverse complement.
GGGTCTGGAAATCCTAGGACCTGGGATCTAGAATAGTCTTAGGATCTAGAAGAATCCTAAGCTCTAGATAGATCTAGGAGAATCTCAAGATCTAGAGTAATCTGGAGGGTAGATTGATCTAGAACCTGAATTGATCCTAGGGTTTAGAATAGATCCTAGGGTCTGATGTCTAGGAGAATCCTAGAATCTAGATTTGTCCTAATTTGTATTGATCTGGGGTCAGGATTAATTTGAATTTGGATTGATCTTAAAGTCTGGATTGATCTAAGATCAGATTGATCCTAGAGTTAAGATTGATCCTAAGGATTGGAAAGATCCTAAGGTCTGGATTAGTCCTACTGAGCTCATACAAAAATGAGGTCAACAGTATAGTATACCTACTCTAACCTACACGATCACCCTATTGGCTCTTTCATAAAAATCAATATTCTCAAATCCTTGGCTCTGATACCACTCTTTGTCACGACTTGGCCCGGTTAGCTCGTATAGGTGAGGCAGAAACGGAGGTCGAACAGGAGGAACATAAATAGAAACTTCATAATTCTCTAATAATATGTCTCCAAACATACACAAAATAATCTCAAACATGATGAAAGAGCCACTAAAGAACTTCAAATAAAATTTTTCATTTCATTCATCTTTCAATCATAATAACATCAAAACATAGGTGCTCAAAACACAAAAAGAGATGTCTATAAAACTTTCTTTACAATTCATCCTACAATCATCTAACAAAAACATCAAAAAGAATAACCCAAAATAAAACTTGCCGCATGTCGTCTCCCTACGATGGTACGTGAGGGGTGGTCTATCTGTTATTTATCCTTTACCATATCCTCCTGAAAATTTTTCCACAACATGGGTGAGCCACAACTCAATAGGCAAATACTTTTTCAATTAAATTTAGAAAACAAGGCAAGAAAAATAACATGTATGTCATTGCTTTATATATGAACATTAAATAAATCATAATAATTAAGTAGAATGCTTCTAGGTTATCCATTAAGCCTCATTCTTTGGTCAAGTTTGCAACCCTTCTCTTTATACAATATATGAATTGCTCAATGGATCATAAGATGCTTTATATGCATTTAATTGCTCAATAGATCATAAGATGCTTATTTAATGTAATATATATATATATATATATATATATATATATCATAAGCACCCATCTCGGAAGTATCTTTTATACTGATCTGGTACATTTTGTTTTGCCAAACCCTTTTCCATTTGGTTCAAAAGAACCCCTTTACCAATTGACTCAAAAGAGTCCCTTTACCAATGGCTCAAAGAGCCCCTTTACCAATGGATCAAAGAGCCCCTTTACCAATGATACTTCCGCATTAGCATGCACATGCATTCATTCCATATCTATTCATAGAAGATCCTTATCATTCCTTTCATGCATATGATCAAATATTCCCTAATGTGCTACTTGGTTATATGATGTCATGAAAGAAAAGCTAAGCTAAGTGCCATCTTTAATCATCACTTTGAAAGCATAGGATTGCATTTAGAGACTTTTCTAAATTTAAAAGAACTTCATTTTACCTACCTCAATATAATGTGCTCTGCCAAATAACCTTACGAACCTCTCTTTCTACGCGATCAACATCTAAAAGAAACATACACATCAAGTAAAAATTACTAATCCCCACATAAATTCTCTATACCCTTATGCTATAGTAATAAAGAACCCATCCCTAATTCATGTTCATGCTTCCAACCTAATCCCTTTACCATTTCATGGCTTTATTCAATTCCTTTTTTTTTATAGAAGAGTCACATTCCTAAAATTCTATTCAAGCATACACCATTTCCTTCACTCAATTAGCATTTTAAAATTAAAATGTATAGTTTATTTTCATTCCAATATCTTCTCTACCTCCATTAACCAGTCTTCTGCCTCTGTCGGTCCACCACTACGAATGATGGAGGCTTCATGTCTTGAAATAGTTTTAGGTATTTGTCCATTGGAGCACTTCCACTGCTTCCAACCTGGATCTGAGTGCTTTTGATCATTTGTGTCATGGCAGCCATCATCTGAGTAAAAGTTTCCATAGTAGCATGAATGCTACTACTTTGGGGCTCTACTACTGCAGGCTGCTCCCTCACAACCTCTCCTATATTGCCATCAGTGGCCTCTACTTCAGGTTCAGGTTCCTCAGCCCTGAGACATAAAACAACAAAGAAATCTAAACAATCTGTAGCACATGCATAGTATACCTACTCTAACCTACACAATCACCCTATTGACTCTTTCATAAAATCAATATTCTCAAATCCTTGGCTCTGATACCACTCTTTATCACGACCCGGCCTGGTGAGCTCGCATAGGCGAGGCGAGAACGGAGGTCAGACAGAAGAAAACTAAAAACAATCATTCATAACATAATCAACATGTCTTCGAATATAAAGAAAGAGCCACTATAGAGTTCCAAATAATTTTTTTTTCTTTTTCATTCATCTATCATTTAATGATATCATCTTTAAAATATAGATGTATAAAACACAAAAAGAGATGTTCATAAAACTTTCTTTATAATTCATCCTACAATCATCTAACAAAAACATCAAAAAGAATAACCCAAAATAAAACTTGTCGGCCGTCGTCTCCTTACGACGGTACGTGAGGGGTGGTCTATTTGTCATTTGTCCTTTACCAGATCCTCCTGAAAACTTTTCCATAATATGGGTGAGTCACAACTCAATAGGCAAATATTTTTTCAATTACATTTAGAAAACAAGGCAAGAAAAATAACATGTATATCATTATTTTATATAGGAACATTAAATAAATCATAACAATTAAGTAGAATGCCTCTAAGTTATCCATTAAGCCTCATTCTTTGGTCAAGTTTGCAACCCTTCTCTTTATACAATACATGAATTACTCAATGGATCATAAGATGCTTTATATACATTTAATTGCTCAATGGATCATAAGATGCTTATTTAATGTAATATATATATCGAAAGCACCCATCTCAGAAGTATCTTTTGTACTGATCAGGTACATTTTGTTTGGCCAAACCCTTTTCCATTTGGTTCAAAAGAACCCTTTTACCAATTGACTCAAAAGCGTCCCTTTACCAATGGCTCAAAGAGCCCCTTTACCAATGATACTTCCGCATCAGCATGCACATGCATTCATTCCATATCTATTCATAGAAGATCATTATTATTCCTTTCATGCATATGATCAAATATTCCCTAACGTGCTACTTGGTTATATGATGTCATGAAAGAAAAGCTAAGCTAAGTGTCATCTTTAATCATCACTTTGAAAGCATAGGATTGCATTTAGAGACTTTTCTAAATTTAAAAGAACTTCATTTTACCTACCTCAATACAATGTGCTCTGCCAAATAACCTTACGAACCTCTCTTTCCACACGATCAACACCTAAAAGAAACATACACATCAAGTAAAAATTACTAATCCTCACATAAATTCTCTATACCCTTATGCTATACTAATAAAGAACCCCTCCCTAATTCATGTTCATACTTCCAACCTAATCCCTTTACCATTTCATGGCTTTATTCAATTCCTATTTTTTTTATAGAAGATTCACATTCCTAAAATTCTATTCAAGCATACACCATTTCCTTCACTCAATTAACATTTTAAAATTAAAATTTATAGTTTATTTTCAGAATTCTTTAAATATCAAAAATGGGAAAGTTGATTTTTGATGTAAAAGTCCTAAATTTGCTTTTAAAAGTCTTTCTAAACCTAAAGGAAACCCTCAAGCTCAAAAATTCCATAATTAGGGAAAAACCCTAATTTCCAACCTAAAAAAATTTCTTCACAAACATGCATTATTTTTCTATTAAAGGCTCCTTAATGTCACTAGAAAATTTTCTTACAAAGAAATTTTGAAAGAAAAGAAAATTTGAGAAAACCCTAGATTTTTAAATTCACATTTTTTCATGAAATCAACTCATATTTGGGTTTAAAAACATCCCCTAACCTTCCCTAATCTTATCTTAAAGAAAACTTGAATTTTCTCAAAACCCTAGTTTTCCCCCTTTAGAAAAAACTCCATAAAAAGAAAAGAAAACTCTTGCAAAGAACTTACCTTAGCCTTCTCTAAGTCTTCCCTACAATCCTCCTCACAAACCGCCGCCGGAAACCACCCTTAGGCTGCCATCGAAGCGCTCCCGTCGCCTCCCCTTGTCCGCCTCTCCGTTCCGTTTGGGCCGCACGAGAGAAATGGGGGACCGAAATATTTCGGTCCCCTATTTAGAGTGGAATATTCATTTCAATTGTCTAAGGTCCAAAGTGCCCTCACTTAAGTTATTTCTACTTAAATGATCTCAAGGGCAAAGTCGTCCTATTGAGTTTTTCAGAAATTTTAACTCTCAAAATACTTAAAATCCGATATGGATTCTATACATCATTTTGTTAGAATTTTGTGCTCTATTTTATAAAATTAATTGCGTCAAATTTCGACGACTTTAAAATTTTCATTTAAAGTTCATCGCGACGCATCGAAAAGCGTGCGAAGCCTAAAATGATATTTTGCGGGTTTTACAAATATGCCGTAGTGTAATCATTGTCGCAATTTCGATTCAGCGAATCAGAAGGAGCCGCGTGGCCCACCGCTGCTGCCGTTAGTTTAAAAATTAATAGAAAAACTTTTTAAATCAATTTTAATCATAAAATTTTCAAAAATTCATAGTAATTTGAATATTTGGCCAAAAAATTATGTGTAACCACTCATTTTGTTCGTAATGTTATGCACTTTTATTTAAAAATAATTTCAACTCATGGTGATGGGTGTTCAGGGAGCAATTCCACTAACAGTGTTTTTTTAATTTCTTTAATTACTCCCTTAATACTCATCAACCCATTTTGAAATTTGGTAGTATAGTTTGTCATGTTATATTATGCCTACATTATTTTTCTTAAAATTATTTGGCTTATATCTTAGTGATGATTAAATTTTCATTGGTGTAGGTCATAATTAATATTATATTTTGAAATATTCATCATAAATTGATCTTGGCTCCATTGCACTCATTCTAACTACTTTTTGAGGTCATTAAATAGGGTGAAGTGAAATTAATCAAATTTAATGCAAGTGTTTAGGATAATTGCATTTGATCTTCCCCTTTATCTTGCATAATCATCTATTAGGCATTTCTTGGCTTGCATTTAAATTTTGTTAATTAATGTTGTGGTATGTGCTTCCCTAACTATAACAGTTCATATATAATGATGTAGAGAATTTTTTTTCTTACATGAATTTTCAAGTGTTTGAGATATGAGTTAACCCAAATACTTGAGAATTCACCCCTTTCAATGCACTTAGACTTAAGTCACGTGATTGATATGGTGTGAATGTAAGGGTTAGATGAACCAACTTTCAAACCTATTTAAACATCAGTATCATTTAAGTACAAAAAATAAAGACAATGTCTAAGGATTTAGGAAAATCCTAAAAAATTAAATATGCACTCAATAGGGGTGAAAGTCAAGACATGTGAACTTAGAGACATCATACACTTTAGGTTCAAATTTCATTGAATTTTGAGACCATTGGGTCAAAAATTAAGTAAGTTAAAAATTAACATTTTTAAGGAGGCTGGAAACTTTCAAAAATGTAATAAATCTAAATTAAATTAAAAAATTACAAGTAATACATTAAATTGCTCATAAATAAACCCTTTACCAAAGAAAATTAAAAGCCCCTTCCCTGGACTTCAATTTTGACCTTCATTTAATATTAAGGAAAATTAATAATTAATTAAAATTATTAATTAAAATTATTAAAATACCAAATAATTTTAAACTCTTGAAAACACTCTTATAGGTCATCCCTGACTTTTGGGAGTGATTTTAAGAAGTTTGGAGTGAGTTTGGTGAAAAAATAACAAAACCTTCTTAATTAAGCAATTAAATAATTTAATTAATCACCAAACTTTTATAAATTCATAACTAATTTCTAAAAACTCTAAATTGATAAAATTAGTATTGAACTCCTTTAAGGGTTTAATATTTATTAAAAATATCAAACTTTTAGAAATCAGTCAAAATTAAAAGTCAACCCTTTGATCAACTTTAGTTCAAAAAATATACCAAAACTAAAAAATCATAACTTAATCTAAAAAAATCCAAATCCAAAAAACTTAGTATCCTTTTACTCATATTAAGGTCTAATATTTAGAAAAAATATTAAAATTCCAAAAGTTAATTTATATTAAAAAGTCAAAATTAGACATCTTTATTTAATGAATTAAAATAATGCATAAAATCTGAAATTCAACAAATGGTCAAAACTCCATAAAACATTAATCTAATCATTACAATCAGATAATCAACTCCTTAATACACAATAAGCACTCCATTGATGAAATTTTTAAGATGAACTACCTGTTGATCTCATTTCTATATGAGGTCACTAGGACCTACCTAGGTTCCCCTCTAGTAACCTAATGACTGGCAAGTGTCTACTTATTAATCATATAGGTCCCAGTCAAATTCCAATCCAGTCTTTAATCAAATTCCAACCCACCCTTCCAATTCAATTTTTAGTCCAGTTTTCAACTCCAAACTCTAGTCCAACCTTCAATCAACCTTCAATTAACATTCAAATCATATCCAATCAATCTCAATTATTCATTTGACTATGATTGATATGTATAGTTCAAATTCAATCATTTAAACCCAAAATCCAATCCAAATCTAGAATTCTAGGTCAAAATTCCAAAGTTAAGGACCCAGGTCCTTAAATCCTTTCTAAATAATTTTTTAGTTCTCTTGAAATCCAGTCAAATTACCTCTGATTCATAATCTATCCATTGCATATTGATCAGGTATGTCCAACCCTCCAAATTTGAACTCAGTCTACACTTCTAACCCCAGAAACTAAATTGATTTCCAAAGGCTATAAATCCTTTAAATATTTATAGTCTATGCCACTGGACCCTCCAACCTATGGAATTTGACCTTGGGACCCTCCCCAAGACCTTTTACCATGCTCATAGCCTTCCTTATGACATGTTAACTAGTAAACTGCACTTTACTGGATCCAGTTTGACCCAGAGTTAACCAGGAGTCAAAATGACCAAAATATCCTTTAAGGGCATTTTTGGACTTTTCTCCAAAACTCAACATGGCACTGTCAAATCAATCTTTGAAATCCCTTCCAATACATCCTAAACATCATTAGGAGTGCATTGGACTCAAACCCAGGTCTTCGTTTAACCAGGTTGACCAAGTCAACTATGATTGACTAAAATGCCACTTAAGGGTCCAAGTAGTCATTTCAACCCAAATGATCATTCCATTGCATGGGACCACCTCCATTGGTCTCAAAACACTCATTTGAACTTGTTTAACTCAAATTCAACTCATGATTTGATTAGGTTGACCAAGTCAACCATGATTAACCAAATCAATCCTTAATATGTCCAAAATTTGTCCCAGTTAAATCCCTTTAAGTTTGACTTAGTTAACCCATTTGGAGGGGTCAAATCCTTTCCAATCTCATGTATTTACTCAAAATTTCAAACCCTTGGCTTCAAACACTTAGCCACATATTTAACCAGCCAATTACACTCCCTTGATTGCCACATAACTCCCTTTGACTGGTTGATCATGTTTCATTATATTGAAAGATAAATGATAAAAAATTTCTTTTATAAATTTGATGGCATTGTGTTGATTAAATTTTTTTTGAAAAAATTATTTTATTATTATTACTATGTCTTATTATTATTATTATTATTATTTAACATCATTATTATTGTTGTTATTTAATATTTTAATTAATTAAGATTTTGCCCACTCTAAAAACATCAGTTGGATATCTCTCTCTCTCTCTCTCTCTCTCTCTCTCTCTCTTTCTTTCTCTCGTTGTCGCCTTATTTCTTTTTGCCCACAGCTCCATTCTCGGTTAAACAGGTAAGGTAGGGACTGAGCTTTATATACTAGCAGGGAAGGACAAAGCATATAAAGCACAATTTATTCTATAAGGTAAATAATGTCGTATTTACTGGCTGCTCCGTTCTTGCCTTTAACATCTTCCTTAGTGTAAAGCATATAAAATGGGAAAATTATTAGGTCCGGTCACCGGACCTATCTCCGCGTCTGGACGCTAATAGAAACACGCCATGTGACAAAGATTTTTTTAATCTAAAACTTTTGCTTTATGTCTTTTCAGCCCGATCAGCCCGACCCAACCCAAAGATGATTCAAATTTTGGAATACAAATATTACACACGAACCTTTTTTACGTTTCACCTGACAGTTTCATTTATCTCTCACTCGGAATCCCTCTCCCTCGTGCAGTTCTTCATTGTCTGGCATTTCTGTTCTTGCAAGTTCCCGGCGGTAGACGACGAAGGTTGAGAACTTCTGCATTTTAGAAAAGGTAAAGCTGCGTCTTTGTTGCGCCTAAGTTACGTTTATTGTGCGTTTTATGTGATATTTTTATTTTTAAGATTTAGAGTAAATTTCATATATACTAATTTGTTCAATGTGATCTTAAAAAGTTTATGTTCTGTATGTTAACCTTCTTTTTAAAATTGAAAAATTGTATGAAGAGAAACCTTTAGTTGCGCTTCAATTGCGCTTTATAAATTAGAAAAACGTATGAAGAGAAAACTTTAGTTGCACTTTAGTTGCGCTTTACTTGCGTTTTCCTAATTCTTTTTTTTTCAGATGCCATATCAAAGGCCAGTAACTTCGCGATGCTATGTTACAACGTTCAGAAAAATTTGCGATGCATTTGTTGAGATAATTGATGATGAAGTTGAGCAAACCTTTCAAAATTTAAAAATTTATCAATTTCTAAAGTTTCCAGCATTCCAGCAGTGCATACCACTGCTATTTGAGATTCTGAAATTTTAGAATGCTGCTGATGAAGGCTTTGTTGTCAATGGTCATTTGCTTAAATTCACTTCTGATGAGGTTTCATTATTGACAGGTCAGCTTTAGAATAAGGAATTTTTGAGATATTTTTATACTTTAAATTTACTATATTTGGCTAATTAAACAAAAATTTCTCACAGGTTTGCCTAAGAGAGGTGATGAAATAAAATGGAAGGTTGATCCATTGACTGGACCTCTCTCAACCGATATAAAAACTGAAATCACAAAATTAGATAGATTAACTGATAATGCTACTAAGATAAAGACCTTCATAATATTTTTGTTATCTAATTTTTTTTCCACTAAATAACCATAAAACCCCTAGAAGGCTCATATCTATAGTAAATAATGTAAATGAGTTCACTTCAATTAATTGGGCTGCATGCATAAAGAATTTCATAGTCAATGAATTTAATACAATTCTTGACAAGTTTGCAATGGAAAAACCATTGGGTTACATCAATAGTTTTTTTCTCTCCTACTGGTAAGTCTCGTGTACTAAATTTATTTTATTTCATTAAGATTTTTAATGTTAATTTATAATGTTTTATGTGTGGTATTATACAGATATGATTTTTGGAACATGTTTCCTGTAATAAATCATCCAATCCAGACTCAAGACCTCATTTTTTTGAGATGAGAGGGGAATACAGACATGTATTATACCCAAGACAGTGCTACAAAGTTATTTAAATTTTTGAAGAATAATGAGATAATTTTCAAGACTAGATTTTAATTATTTTTGTTAGAAAGCGCACCTAAAGCGCAACTAAAGCGAATTGGGTGCGCTTTTAGGCCCAACTAAAGCGCTTTAGGTGCGCTTTTAGGCGTAACTAAAGCGCAAGTAAAGCGCAAATAAAGCGCAACTAAATCGATTTGGGTGCGCTTTTAGGCGCAACTAAAGTGCTTTAGGTGCGCTTTTAGGCTTAAGTAAAGCGCACCTAAAGTGCAACTAAAGCGCAACTAAAGTGCAACTCAAGCGCACCTAAAGCGCAACTAAAACTGATATTAGTTTTATCTTTTATGCAGATTTATCTTATTCTACAGAATGTTACAGACGAAGAAGTAGAACAATTAGGGGCTGACTTAAATGTTCTTTAGAACCGGGATATCCGTCCAGATGTGTATCACATCAAACTTCATTCACCAAAACCCAAAAAAATTCAGACCTCTCCACCTCCCTCTCCCCATTCTCCTCATGTTGAACCACCTCAAAGCTCTCCTCAACCTTCTTCTCAACCTACTACTCGACCTCCTATTGAACAACCTCTTGCAACAGAATGGTCTAGTGTTCAGAATAAACTTATGGAAGCAATACAAAAAATATGCAATATAATTGTAGATAATTTGGACAAAAGAATTGATCGACTTAAAGATAATATGAAAAAACTTGAAGCAACTGTAGATTCTTTGCAATACAAATTTATCGACCATTTTACCCAATGTGATTATCATCATATTAAATCCTCTCTATCTTCCTCTTCCTCGAATAACCAATCTGTAAATCCTTCCAAAATTGCTCCACCACAACCCATTACTGAAGTTGCTCTACCACCACAAACCTAATATTGAAGTTGCTCCACCACCACCCCAACCACCCACAACTAAAACTGCTCCACCACCCCCACCCAATACTGAAGCTGCTCCACCACCACCCCAACCACCCATAACAGAAGCTGCTCCACCACCACCCCAACCACCCACAACAGAAGCTGCTCCACCACCACCCCAACCACCCACAATAGAAGCTGCTCCACCACCGCCCCAACACTATTAGTACACTCGCTACGCTGTGTGGATAAAATGTCCATGCTAAAACAATCCTTATTAAAAGCTATTGACCACTTTCTCCTTATCTTATAAAGATCCTGCAACCATTCATGGTAATGAAGGTTCCCTTCTTGATCATTTCATCCCATACCTCCTCAAACACTTCCTCAGAATCACACTTCCTCATACACTTATAGAAGAGACCTCTGGCTTTAGTATTGCTATTGAAGATAGGTACTTTTGATGGAACCTTTTTGAAGATGTGCCATTGGCATAATCTATGACGAGTGTGAGGTAAGGCATCTTCTATGGCCCTAACCATAGCTTGGTCCTGATCAGTGAATATTATTGTTGGATGTTTAGGGCTCATTATTCATACAAATGTTTTAAACAACCATGTAAAACTTTTAATTATTTCTTCTGACAAAAAAGCAACCCCTAACAAAATATTCTGCCAATGATTGTTAACACCAATAAATGGTGCACATACAAAATTATACTTATTGAGTCTGTAGCTAGTATCAAAAATTAATACATCTCCAAAATATTTATAATCTATCATGCCTCTCCCATCAACCCAGAAAAAAATTAACAATCTATCATGCTCATCAATTTGAACATCCCATGCGAACATATTGTCCTCAACTTGTCGATCTTTAAATAATTGAATCAAAGAATTAGTATTACCATTTTAAATCCTTGCTCTTTTCTTCTTTTGAATAATATTGTAGGCATCCCTCTTAGAGAATCCAACATTCTCAAATCCTCCAACTTCCTCTGCAAGGTAGGCATATGCATCAACGGTTCTAATTCCTGCATCTGTCATTGATTTTAAGACCGAAGTTTTTTCCTCAACAAAATTTCTACATGATCTTAGAAGGTGTCGGTCGGCAGGGCTAGCCAATTTATGGTTGTGGGATTCAATAAATCTTTTGACATGCTAGTAACCATCTTTATCAACAGCAAACCTCACCATAGAAGGACAATCGGTTCGAACATCTGGTTTAGTAAATCGCTTTGTTGAATTAAGATCAATACTTCTCTTGAAATCAACTTTTGAGCAGACAAAGTCCTTGGATTTTATCTTCCTAGAATTTGGATAAAAACTGTGATGATCCTTCCGCACGCTAAAGCCATTATTATGGGCATAAGTACAATAACATTCATATGCTTCTCTCTCGTCTTTATTAACAGCCTTAGATGATAACAAAACATCATATCAGAAAGCGCAACTAATGCGCAACTAAAGCGTAACTTAAGCGCAACTTAAGCGCAACTAAAGCGCAAGTAAAGCGCAACTCAAGCGCATCTTCTACAGCTTTCCCAAATCTAAAATCAATGTTTTTCTGCTCCCTAAAATAACTAATTTTAAAGCTAAACAACAAGAGTTTATTAACTTTTTTGCCTAAACCCTAGACTGACTGCACAGCTTTGTTTACTTCTAAGAGCTTGTGCCTCTAATGAGCGGAAACCATATAACCTTTTTCTACACAGCTAAACCCTTATAACTTTCTAGCTCGTATTTTCTTCATACAACTTGCGCTGAGATTGAAACTTACCGAAATGTTGAAACCTGAGGAAGATCCAGCTAAGTTAACTTCCGATTCATTCATACTTCTGGTTTCATGCACCCCTTGCCCCTCTCTCTTCGAGAAATTCAGGCGAGCAGTCCATCTCTTCTCTGGAAATTCCTAGCTCGTTTTTTCTTCAAAAGTGCGAGTTTCTAAAATAGCACCAACCCTATGTTTAAAATGAAAATAACACTGGTTTGGGTCGGGCCGATCGGGCTGAAAATACATAAAGCAAAAGTTTTAGATTAAAAAAATCTTTACCACATGACGTGTTTCTATTGGCGTCCGGACGCGAAGATAGGTCTGATGACCAGACCTAATAATTTTCCTATAAAATGACCCTCTCCTACTCGCAACTATTGTTTTTGTTGTTGGTTCTCGCCTCTGTTTTGCTTGTTTTATTTTCATAGTGTAACAAAATTGTTGATTCTTTTATCTATATATTTCTTTATCCAAAATAATCGAACCGAGAACTTTTACTTGAAATTTGAAAGTGATTTGGACAAAGCATGCTGGAGGTACATGATTTACACTAATGGCACAATTAGAGTTTATTCTTTCTCCCACGCTTCGCTCTTCGGTGCTACCAACTTCCCGGCTTTCTGCTACGGAATTTTCATCTTCTCGTTCTAAATCCTGCTTAAGTCCTGCTACCAAATAGACCCTAAATTTCGGCGAAACATCTGGAACTACGTTTGTTTTTCCTTACTAGAAGCAGGCAAGGGCTCTGCGATCACTATGAGGGATTCCGTGTCCCTTTAATTATCCCTACTTTCCACTGAATGCTCTTTTCTATCTTTATGTTCTCGATATAGGGATAATAAATGATGATCCTCCATGCAAATTTTATTATTTGCAGCTGGGTTAGAACAGTGATACAATTACCAAACAAGATCTGAGAAGCTCTCTAGTTTTGTATCAACTGAAGAAACTATGCTGTTATGCATACATTATGAAAACTAGGTTGCAGCAAGGCTTTTGCAGGTGCAATCAAAAGCATTTTAGATGTTGATCCCAATTCATTATCTTTTAATCTTTCTTTTTCTCCTGATCTCTGTGCCTGTTAGCTGTTATTGTTTGCTTAGATCATGTTTCATTATATTTCCTTCACATATTATTTTAATGTATTAATTGTTGCCCTTTCTTTAGCAGAATTTATGATTCTATCTATTTCGTTGCTTCATTGTTGCAAATTGAGTAGATTTGATTTGTATGTTATTGGTTTGTGGAATTAGGTTAAAAACTTATGCATCTCATACTAATTAACTTAAGAGTTTTTCATAGTATGATTATATCAATATTATTCTTTCGCATGGTGCTTATGGGGGCAGAGGGATATTGAGAAAGTAAGAGAGAGAAAGAGAGAGTAAGAAAGGGGAGAGAGAGAGAGAGAGAGAGAGAGAGAGAGAGAGAGAGAGAGAGTGAACGTTGTTCAAGTTGTAAAAGGAAATCTCGTCGTGTGCGTCAATATATGCACATTTTTTGCGTTGATCAATATTTAGGTTATTCTTTAGTGTAATTTTCAACTAGGATACCACCGCTAATAAACATCCGTATTAAATCCCATTTTATACATGTTTTTTACAAGCATTTGTGATAAGCGGTCATTCTTAGAGTTGGTGGCTGAGGAAAAATGGTAGTTAAGGAATAAGTATGTGTTTCAACCTTTATCTTTATTGAGTTTCTCAGGTACCAAATATAAAACTCTATTTGATAGTGAGAGGTAAAGCAAGGGAGGAAAAGGATGTCATCGATTCAAGTTAGATTGATAACAGTGTCCTTGGATGGAAGTGGAGATTACGACAAGGTGCAGGAAGCAATCGATTCAGTGTCACTTTCTAATGGCACGAGGACAGTGATCCAGGTGTCCCCTGGGCTTTACAAGGGCCCTTTATATGTTCCTAAGACCAAGAACCTCATTACCCTTACTGCCTATAGCCCTGAGAAGACCATTATCTCCTGGCAGAACACTGCCACATGCATTAACCACCACCAGGTTCGTAAGTACCATCATAGCATTATCATATCTTTTGGTTGTCTTATCATGCGTTCACTCCTAAATTTGACTTTATTGTCTTTCCTTCTTCAATTGATAAATCAATCAGGCATCACGTGTGATCGGCACTGGAACATTTGGTTGTGGAACCGTCATCATTGAAGGAGAGGATTTCATTGCCGAGAATATTACCTTTGAAAACTCAGCCCCTCAGGTTCATTTAGTAATATCAGTTTTGCACCGGGATGATGCAACGCATGCTTTTGAAGTTTTTTTGTTTTTCCTTCTTCTGTGCTTTATTTTTGCAGGGTTCTGGCCAAGCTGTTGCGGTCCGAGTTACAGCCGATCGCTGTGCATTCTATAATTGCAGGTTTCTTGGATGGCAGGTGCAAGTTATTTGACAATCTCCCTCCTCTTTATTTGCATGCAAGATGTGCTTGTAGCATCTACTTTACCTGTTCATTTTGTGATAAAAATTTCAAAATCTATAGAAAATCTGTCATCTAAATAAATCCCTTCACTTAAATAATTATTAATTTGACAGCAATGAGACCAATTCTAAACCATTTTGGATAGTTATTGATGGTGATGGTCTTGAGTACAATACTCTAAATTCTCATAAGAATTCTACTTTCCTCTTGGCTAGTTCGGTTGGATTGTTCATGTAGACTTCAACATTATACTAGTAAAGGTTATTTCCTTGTCAGTTGAAGAATGTGAATTTTAACAATTTTGTAGGATACCGTATATTTGCATTATGGCAAACATTATTTGCGAGATTGCTATATTGAAGGAAGTGTGGATTTCATTTTTGGGAATGCCACTGCACTTCTTGAACATTGTCACATCAATTGCAAATCTCCAGGATTTATAACTGCTCAAAGTAGAAAATCCTCTCAAGAATCAACGGGTTACGTGTTTTTGAGGTATGCATGTATTTACTATTTCTGCCCATGTGCTGTTTGTGTGCTGCAAACCATTTAGTTCATCATGTGTAGATAGATCCCATGTTCCATCCTTTTTTGTCACCCTTTCATACTTTCACTGGCAAGCCACCCAGGCAATGAGCAGGGAAAGAATACTTCAAATCATCTATTTGTAGGTAGAATGAGAACAGTTGCAATAAAGCAGTTTAACTATTCATAAGATTTTATTTTCTTCTTGAGAAAATAACCTAAACAACGCCACGCAATGGAAAAAAACTGCAATGTCCGTGTTTAATAATATTCATATCTTTGCATCCCTATTCATGCATCATAGGCAATAATAGAAACTTTTTTCTTCTGAGAAAAAGAAAAAGAAGAAAACTCACTGATTCTTCAGGTCCGGATGCAGGCTTTTCCCCATCCAACAACCCCAAAGCAATTATGAATGAAGCTAACAATTCCAGTAGTTGTGCATGTACATGGCCATGCACATACTAGCTTGCAAGCACATGAACCAAAAATAGTCCTTAACCACATTCATGAGTAGGGGCATGCATTATTTTAATAAAATTGAAAAATTGAACCAAAACGGACTTATTTGGTTGGTTTGATTTGGTTTTTAAAGTATAGGTTTGATTAATTTGGGCTTTCTTTGAATTTTGACTATTGGTTTAATTTTTGCTTTTGTAAATCTGGTCAAATAAAAAATCGAATTACATGAATATTTTCAAGTATTAAATCAAAAAAAGTTCATGAATTATAGATAAACAAGTGATAGAAAGATTAGCATGTTCAATGCTTATATGCTTATTTGAAATTATTCTCTGTTTTAATGACAAAATACTATTGGTATTAAAAAATTTGATTTACTTAAAAATAGAATCGAATAAATCAAACTATTTTCAATTTCGTTGTATATATAGTTTGGTTGGCTTGATTTTCTAAAATTGAGATTCAAACCAATTGGTTTGACAAATTCATCAATCAATACGTCCAAACAATTTGAATGCACATCTATATTCGTGAGCATTTCTTACAACAACAACAACAAATAGGCCTTTGTCCCACTACGTGGGGTCGGCTACATGAATCCTTTTTCTTCATTGTGTCCTGTTAAAAGTCAAATTCTCATTTAAGTCTAACAATGAAAGATCATTTCTAATATTTTCTAACCAAGTCTTTTTAGGTCTACCTCTACCTTTCTTAACACAAGTCAAATCTAAAACCTCTACTTTCCTAACCAGGTCATCGGAAGGCCGCCGTTTTATGTGAGCAAACCATCTAAGGAGACTCTCTCTAATCTTATCTTCCACTGGAGCTACTCCAACCTTTTCTCGTATATGATCATTTCGTATCCTATCTCTAAGGGTAAAACCACTCATCCACCTAAGCATCATCATCTCTGCAACACTTAACTTAGTATTATGCTTCTCTTTTAATGGCCAACATTCGGCACCATAAAGCATTGCAGGCCTCACCACCATCTTATAAAATTTTCCCTTAGGTTTGAGGGGGACTTCTCTATCACACAACAAGCCCGATGCATTCCTCCACTTCAACCATCCAACTTGAATTCTGTTGATAATATCCCCATCTATTTCCCCATCACTCTGAACAATAGATTCAAGATATCTAAAACGTGTACTCTTATTAATGACTTGATCGCCCAAAGTCATAATTCCCTCACTAGGTCTATTACTACTAAAATCACACTCCATATATTCCATTTTAGATCTACTCAAGCGAAAACCTTTAGACTCTAAGGTTGACCTCCATAATTCAAGTTTACCTTCAACTCCCTCTCTAGTCTTATCAATAAGAAGAATATCATCAGCAAAAAGCATACACCAAGGTACATCCTCTTGCAAATGTCTAGTGAGAACATCCATGACTAAAGCAAAAAGATATGGGCTTAAGGATGATCCTTGATGTAATCCAACCGAAATAGAAAAATACTTGGTCAAACAACCTTGTGTTTGAACACAAGTAATAGCTCCTGCATACATATCTTTAATGATTTGAATATAAGCATTATTTACTCCTTTTTGTTCAAGAACTCTCCATAATACTTCTCTTGGAACTTTATCATAGGCTTTCTCTAAATCAATAAATATCATATGTAGATCCTCCTTATTCTCTCTATATTTCTCCATCAAACCTCTCAATAAATGTATGGCTTCCATAGTAGACCTACCTGGCATGAATCCGAATTGATTTTGAGAAACATTAGTATCACGCCGCAACCTACGCTCCATAACTCGCTCTCATAGTTTTAGAGTATGACACATTAACTTAATTCCTCTATAATTCGCACAATCTTGTGCATCACCTTTATTCTTAAAAATAGGAATTAACACACTCATTGTCCACTCATCTGGCATCTTTTGTCTTAAAAACAGTATTAAAAAGTTTAGTAAGCCAAGAAATTCCTTCATCTCCTAAGCATTTCCACTCCTCTATTGGAATATCATCAGGTCCAACAGCTTTTCCACCCTTCATTTTCTTTAAAGCCTCTCTGACTTCGGTTTTACTAATACGCCGATAAAAACAGAAATCTTTATTTTCATTTAGGGTGTTAAGGCCACTAAAGTCAATCGTATTTTCACATTCTTAATTAAAAAGATTAGCAAAATATCTCATCCACCTTTGTTGAATATCATTTTCTAAGAAAAGTATTTTTTGATCTTCATTCTTAATACACTTCACTTGAACTAAATTCTTACTTCTATTCTCTTTGTTTGGCTAACTTATACATATATCTTTCTCCATCCTTAGTATCTAATCTATTATATAAATCATTAAAAGTTAAGATCTTCGTATCACATATTGCTTTTTTAGATTCCTTACGTGCCTTTTTATATTTTTCCCAATTATCAGAATTTTTACATTTAAACTAATTATTATAGCAAATCTTTTTATTTTTTTATCTTTTCTTACACATTTGGATTCCACCACCAACTATTTTTATTATCAGGAGTTTTTTTCTTTGATACTCCAAGCATATCTTTTGCAATAATCTTAATATTACTAGCCACTTTTTCTCACATAACATTAGCATCCTCATGCACAGATAAAATCTTAAGATCTAAAATCTTACTTTCAAAAATATTTTTATTAATATTCTTTAAATGTCTTCATCTAATCATTGTTTTACTTTATTTTTTATTTTCTGCCCCTTTATCTTAAAGTCTAAAACTAATAGTCG
Organism: Dendrobium chrysotoxum; assembly: GCA_019925795.1. Lineage (NCBI taxonomy): Eukaryota > Viridiplantae > Streptophyta > Magnoliopsida > Asparagales > Orchidaceae > Dendrobium > Dendrobium chrysotoxum. The sequence continues at coordinate 94,403,146 of CM034313.1, read as the reverse complement.
ATGTTGGGTACATAAATTTTCACTCGGAATAACTTTACAATCTTTGCAATCTAAACGATCTAATTTTCTTATAAGAAAATAATCAATTTGAGCTTTACTATATCCATTTTTATAAGTGATGAGATGCTCATCTCTTTTCTTAAATAGGGTATTAGCAATTAAAAAATCATAAGCTAATAAAAAATCTAATATGGTCTTACCACCTTCATTTGTCGTTCCAAATCTATGACCTCCATGAATGCTTTTAAAATCATCTACCACTCTACCAACATGTCCATTTAAATCTCCTCCAATAAAAACTCTTTCTTCTAGAGGTATTTCTTGAATAGTGAAAAAATAATAACTGATTAAATTTCAAAGCAGCAGTCCATGTTAATAAAAATAACCCTTTTTTTGCTAGAAAGGGAAATCAAGCCTGGGAACTAAACATAACATAAAAATAACATGAAACAATATCGTAATTAAAGAGAAAAGCTGTACTTAGAAGATAATGATGAAGTAAACTAATGTGAGAATACAACACAAAATATTTAAGATATGCCGAAAATGAAATTGTCTATTGATGAGTTGCAATTATCCATACCTCTCCTGTATTTTTCTTATTATCTTTGGATTTAAAGAAAAATCTAAAAGTGCTATGGGACCAATATCATGAAGAAAAAAAATTTAAACTTGTACATGCAATGAAATGCTACAGGAGCAATATCAAGCTTCATCCAAAATATATATGTGCACAGATCTATACAATAATCATTATCATCAATAATTTCTAATAGAATGCATTTTTATCATAATTATAAAAGAATATGTGATGTAGAACGGGAGGGGGTGGGGGAAGATAATAAGATTAAAAATCTGAAATTAAATTTCAAATTTCCTCTAATCAAGGGATTTAAATTTTGAAATTCAAATAAGATGGAGGGAAAGATAAACAGGTGGTTAATTATTCCCCTAATTGAATTTCTTTACAGGAAAGGAAATAATTAAAATAGGGGAGAGAGAGGGGCCGGCCTAATAAGGAGGGAAAAGAAAAGACGTCCACATGCAATGTATGTGGACTCATGCATTAATGGGAGATTGAAGAGTTAAATCTGAAATAATTTCAGATTTAATATAATTAAAGGATTTCCTAAAATATATTTAGGTTATTTAGGAAAGAATTTAAAATTCAAATTCATTTGAATTTGAATTCAGAAACTTTCCAAATAAGATGAGCTAATTTAGGAAAGTAATGATGGTGAAATGAAATTGGAATCAAGGGAACTTGGAGGGTGGGCCAGCGATTGGGGTTTTGAGGGTGGACGGTGGTCGGCGGCTTGAGGTCAGGGGAGGGTGTAGCTAGTGGGTTGGGTGGGGGAAAGCGCTTGGCTGGTGGGTTGTGGTGGAGTGGCCGACGGTTGGAGATGGGGAAAGAAAGGGTGGTGGTGTTTGATTTAGAGAGTGGGAGGAGGGAAGTGGGAAGCTTGGCCGGCAGCTATGGAGGGGGTATGGCCGGCGGTCAAGGGAGGAGAAAAGGAGTTTAGGGAAAGAAAGATAAAATCGCGAGCCTGGACATTTCCTGCGACTAACGGGTGATGCGTTGCCTTTCACCAAAGGACTTCAAGCCACGAGCTCGGACCCATCCTGCGGCTAGTGGAAACTACGATTCCCTCCCATAGGGATCTCACCTAGGTCCTCCCAAGGAACAGAAGTGCAGAACAATTTTTTATTAAAACTCCATCATGTCATTACAATAGCAAAGGGCCTCTATATATAGGCCTAAAATAAAAAGAAATTAAAACAAGACAAATATGCACATAGGGCTTACATATGCCTACTCCCTCAAGTGAGGGTAAAAAAGAAAAATGCATAATTAAATAAAAATTACAAATAATATTTAAGATAATGTGGGACAATCATGACCGTCGATCTTTAATTCCTCCTTGGGTAGGCATGGACGGTTAGATGTCCGCATCATTCTCCTGGGATAGAAAAGAGCTCGACTCCATCGAGTTCGCATCCCGGGTGTGCAATCATGCTCTGATACCAAACTGATGTAGAACGGGAGGGGTGGGAGAAGATAATAAGATTAAAAATCTGAAATTAAATTTCAGATTTCCTCTAATCAAGGGATTTAAATTTTGAAATTCAAATAAGATGGAGGGAAGGATAAATAGGGATCTAAAAGAAATAGAAGGATCATAATGAAATTGAAGTCACTACAAGGTCCTAAAGGTGCGCGAGGGGGGGGGGGGACACACATCTAAAGGCTTTCTAAGTTTTAAGTAAACTTGCAACACCGGGGGCTACGACTCGGTGGTTTCGCCCGTTGCTCCCCCACCAGAATGAATGGGGGCGACTGATGCTTGGATTCGTTTGTCCAAGCTCCTTCGTCTGTTGCTCCCATTGCTCCTTACTTTTGCTCTCTCAAAAGTACCTCGCAAAGAAATCGCAGAAAAACAAAGAAAGGTTGTGTTAGAGTATGTAATATTTAACATGCAAATAATTAAAAATGAAAATGCAATTAAAATAATAACGTACCCTTTTTCGGGCTTGGATACCGGTTGAGTCATTTCCTTTTTGAATCTTTCAATCTTTGCAAGTTCTTTATCACATTTCATTTCAAAACACAAGTTGTAAAAGAAGTAGTAGAAAGAGAAAGAGGGGTAGAGAGAGGAAGAGAGTTGCTATATGCTTGCCAAATTTATACTTCCCAACAATCACCCAATGAACTCATCTTTCAACTCACCCCATTATACTAAAATTAATAAGAAGCACTTCATGCAACATATACACAAAAAGACAATGTAACTTTCTTCTCTAACTACCATATAAAACAACTCAAATCATCTTATACTCACTTTCATCACAATGGGCTACAAATACATATGTCAAATTTTGCAAAAGATCTTAAATCCACTTTCCAATCAACTCATAATTGATGAAATACATAGGAGGTATACTTGAAAGTCATAAGTAAAATTACTAAGCATGTGCCAAATCACTTTTTATGTCTCTACCAAAGCCACCATAAGGAAACCATGTATACTTGAGAATGGAAGCCAAGATTATACTTTTCCAAACCAAACAACAAGCCAACTACTTATTTGACCTTGAAACCCAATATTTTAGTGAAAATACAATCATTAGAAAGAGGTTTTGATTCTAAGCCACTCTCCCCAAAGGTTAAAAATAATGCTTCAACAACATAGGTAACATCACATTGAATCTACAAAACACATGCATATTCTCCAACAAGTTTTCTACCTTCATGCTATATGCCTTCAAATGTCCAAAAGAAGCTTGCAAATACATAAACCGGAAAACAATTTATACATAAGGATATCCTTCCAATGCAATGAATTCCTATGCTCATAATAATGATTTTGTCAAGAAGAGCATCTCACGTTATAATAATAAAGCTCACATCCAGATAAAATAAGATGTAGGAAATCAAACTCCAACTCAAGAGAGAATAATAGCAACGAAAATCATTCAAAAGTTAGAGCTCATCACGTGGATCTTTTTTTCTTTTTTTTTTTCTATGTTTTTGAATGTTCTTTTAGTCTGTTTTCCCATTTAATAATTTTTAAAATAGTGGAATATATTAGTACTAAAATGACGCTTACTGATCACTTGCACTTGCTTATCTTCATTAAATTCCTTATGGACATTTTCTTATACCACGTGCGTCCTAAAGCCATTGCTAAAATGGTTCAAGTATCCATTCAACCCTTGATTTCTTTGTATCCTCTATTTTTTTTCATAAATTTTGCAAGCTTTTTGGCTGTACTAGCTTGCTAATGTGTTGGAATTACCAATTCCTGCATTTTTTAAAGTTTCCAATTTGTTGTTCATCGTTAAATGCAGGTGTGTTATTACTGGCAATGGTGGTGCGTCATATGCATATCTTGGGCGGCCATGGGGTCCATTTGGAAGGGTTGTTTTTGCCTATACCTGGATGGATGCGTGCATAAGACCTGTTGGGTGGCACAACTGGGATAAGCCCGAGAATGAGAGAAGTGCCTGCTTTTATGAATACAGGTAATGTTGCTTTGAGGAAGGATAAGTTGGCTTAGATTTCATACCTCTAAATCTCATTACAAGTAAACTAAATTTCTCGTGAAAGCTAGAATAAAATGAAACTACATCTTGATGCTCCTTTCATTAGTAATTAGCTCGAGTTGACAGATCTAATAACTTTGATTGTGGATCCATGCGGCTTTGCAGCTAAACCTTAATGCTAATGTTGGAATTTGTTGTTTCCTTTTTTGTTATGGATTGCTTTGTTTATGAGTCAGAAGCCTGGATGAATCATTCTGTTTATTCTCAGCAAGGTATTTTGGTTGCATGCTTGTGTGTGCGTGACCGTGCCTTACCACAACCATTCATGCATATATAATGCAATGCAAGTTCGTTTGGTCTTTGGTTACAAGTCTATTTTGTGTTCGTCTTTATTTGTATTTAAATTAATTATCACCATAAAAATTAGCTGTTAAATATGTCCATTTAGTTTTTAAATATTTTTGACATTTTGTATATGTGTAGTAGAGGACGTATTAGGCAAGTATTTGACAGCTATGAAGCATTCCTTTCTAGTCATAATATGTTCTAGGTTAGTATTTGAGTGTTGAGTCTATAAAAGTAGTGCTAGTCTTGTATTAACAGGACATGATGAATCAAGATTTGAAATTTTTGTGTGGCCTCCTTTCTAGGATTTTTATTTTTCTACTTCAGCTCTACCTCTTTATCTTGAGGCTTTCATTCGTCCAACTTCTTTATTCATTTCTTCTATCTACCAAACCAGCTATCCTCCTATAACTTATTCTTCTAATTCTTTTCGTGTTGTTCGTTATCTATATGATATTAGATGTCAAGCACGATCACGTACCTTGCTCTTGTTGCAACTACAAATCAAATATTCATATCTTCCAGACAACCGCACCTCTTGGCTCATCCGCATGTTACATATCAAGAATCATTGCTTCCACCCCCGCACTTACATCCAACCGTCTTCATTACTCACTTCGCTCACATCGAACTGTAGGCTCCGTGTTTAATCACGCACTCATATCTCCTTGGTTGCACCCCACCCTAGATGTTCACTTATTTCGCATCCTCTTCAATTTGGTATACCCCACACATTTTCCTGCTCCCTCAGTGCCAACATAACTTGCTTGCTCGGAAAACTTTAAACTGAAAGTGCAAAGAGGACGTTGTGTCATATCCCAAGATTTAAATGTAAAAAATATTCTTATTTCTTCAATATTAATAACACAGAGCCATCTAAAATATTCAAATAACAGTAAACATAAACATTTTTATTTTGATTCATATCATTAAAAGAATAATGGATAACAATCCAGATATAATTACTTTCTCACATAGCTCCAGAGCATAAAATCACAGAACTATCAAAAGAATATATTTATACAAAACATACCTACAACCTGTACTGCAACCCTTATTAACTAGTCCTATTTCATCGAGGCCTTATGTGATGCCCCAGAATCTAATTTGGAAGAATTATTCTTTTAATCTTTTAATAAATAACAACCAGAGCTATCTAATATCATCTATCAGTAATAAACAACAAAAATAGATTCTATAATTCATTTTCTCAAAACTCATATACACTACTCAGGATCTATACAATCATCATATATCTATCATATCCTGAGTACAAAATAATAACTAAAATAAAAAGAAACAGAACCTGAAGAATCCTGACCAGCCTCACACTTATGCTCCCTTGTGCTGATCTAAAATTATTTAACCACATAATGAGCTAAAAAATCCAGCAGGTCACCAAAACCTTCAACTGAATTCAAAGCACGACAAATGAGCAATATGCATGTCAACAGGCAAATCATAACAGTTACATTCATATAATCATTAAATCAGTGCAAAAATAGTAAAATTCACATGCAGTAATAGTATAATCTATAAATAGTAAAACACTACAGTACGGAAGCAAGTAAAGCAGTAAATCAGTACAAGTGTTAAATCTATAAAACAATCGTCATATCCGTAATACTAATTAATACAGAAGTCGGATAAAGCATTGAATCAAAACATTAGTAAAGACTATCAAAATCAAATTAATATAGTAAAATCATATAAGAATATACACATGCTATCTAGGCCTCTTATATCATGTGCTCAGTATATCGCATGCTTAGTATGAGTACATTGAATCAATATTATCAAATTTTACGATATTCAGATCGGTAATAATAACAATCTAGTGGCATAAGCAATAGAATAATGCAATTGTTGGAGAATTTTGTATTCCTCTTAACGGATTGCATACTTTATGGTTGAGTACGGCATAAGAATGACGATATATTACCCCGAAGGATAAAAATATCATTTTCTTATGGACTCAATGACAAAACTTGCAATTTAACAGAGATTCCCCCGTTCAATGTTTGGTTGAACGGGGTTTATTTATTCTGGGGTACAGATGCCCCATAGGGGCAAGCCCTTATGGTTAATTACATCTCAAGTTTTGATACTTGAGAAGACTTTTGATTAAATTAGAGGTTTTCTCTTATTTTTTTAGAGTCATTTAGATTTTGATTAAAGTTTAATTTTGATTTTGAAAATCCATGAAAGTCTTGTTTGAAGGATTTTTTTGTCCTTTAGGAGTTTCAAGGAATAGAGGATCGATTTGGAATCAGATTTTTGGAATGAGGGCCAAAGGGAATGAAGTAGGAGCATTTGATTCTGAGGGAAACTCAGAAGTGCTCAAACTACCCTATGTTGGGCTTTATGTTTTAGAAATCTGATTTTAGTTCAAGTTGATATTGTTCATTAGAAGGTTGGGGCTTACATTTTAACAACACTTGTTGGAGGAATTGCCCGAGAGTTGAGGGCTTACATAGTGATTGAAATCAACTTATTGCCTCAGACCCTAAAGCTAAGGTGAGGCCTACTGAGAGGTAGGGCCTCGAACCTAAATCTAACGGATACAAAAGGACTTACAAATTGTACCTCACAAGAGGCACAACCAACCCGACCCCTGAATTTCTTGTCCTGCCTGGAAAGGACTGCCAGCTAGACTCCTCCTAATCGCTTTTAAAACCATGATTTCTGGTTTCAATGCATATGAAGAGTGGTAGGTAATTGTTGTTTAGGAAATATATCTTACAACTTGGCTTTGAGGCCAAGATGCCTAAGTATGCAAGGTATGCAGAATGCTGACTCGGATGCAGATTTTTTTGTTATCTAATCCTTAAGTGAGGGCTTCTACATGTGACTCTTTTTTGGCTATGCATGATTATTTTAAGTTTTGAAAACTTGGCTCTTTGAAAGAGAGCCATGCAATTTTTTTTTGTTAGAAAATCGTGGAGCCTAATTTCATTTTTTAGGTTGTTTATATTTTAATGGGTAGAAAACTTATTTTGTCCTAAGAGCCTACCGCATCACAGTCCAGGCCACACCCACACAAACAAGTGAATAAACCTAGGAAAAAGACATGCTTTTCTAGTGCGCACAGTAAACAAGCAAACATATGCATATATAAATCAAGTGCAGAAAAAGAAAATAATGTCCAAATTATTACAAATAGTTTTGGCAGCTGAGTTGCCTGCCATTATACAACCCAGTTAATTTTTACAGACTCTACTTGTGGGGTCTTCAAGCTTTGTCTTCCGGATAGATCTTTAGGCATCACTTCCAAGAAGCACATCCTACTCGATCCACCTCTCCTTTGATTCAAACCCTCACAAGTTTTACATCTTAATCTAATCAAATATATTTTGAAAAGAAAAAAGACTCAAACCTGCAAAACAGAGTGAGTAGGTAGTTTATATAAAAGGGGTATACCTTCCTAATTTGGATTTAGGAAGATGAAAGGGAGTTTAAAAGTTCTCCTACAATCTTGGCCCATAGGAAATGATGATTAGAATGCAACTTATAAGTTGCCAATTGAAGACACTCTTTGGACCTTTGGTGTTCAAAGAGGGGTGATCATCCACTTAATTTAGGTTAAGTGAATGGAGGAGCTTCTTTGAATATTTGATATCCAAAGAAGAATACATACGTTCGCTTAATTTAGATTAAGCGAACGGTGGAGCATTCCCTAGATTCAAATCCCAGGGCTTTGCTTGTGCCCTTTTGAGCCTTTCTAGAGGTCATTTGGGAACCTCTATATGGGCTTTGAAGGCCACTAGCAAAGAAGGCATTTACTGGTTTTGTGCTCCAACAAAGAAAATGGAGAAACTTAGACTTTGGCTCTAAGTTTCGCTTGTATCTTTTAGGCCCCTTTAGAGGTCATTTGGGTACCTCTACATGGGCTTTGAGGGCTACTAGCAAGGAAAGCATTTGTTGGTTTTGTGCTCCAACAAACAAGGTAGAAGAGCTTGAGATTTGGCCTGAAGCTCAAATGGCTTATGCAATGACATACCTTGGAGTCTTAAAAAGTTCCAAATAATCATGCATGACGAAGAAAGATAATTGTCTGTTGATTCTGCTTTAACAAACAAGTGATGAAAGAACTTGAAAGTTGGTTTCAAGTCCAAGAGTCTATAACATGATAATATTTAGGACCCTTTTAGGAGAATCCATAATACAAATCGTGAGGGTGATTACATGTTCTCCTACAATTTTTTGAGTTGTAGGAGAGAGGAAAGAAAGAGCAACTTGAAGGTTGCAACTCAAGAAGTTCTTTTGAGCATTCGGCGTTCAAAAGAAGAGTTTAACTCTCCTAATTTAGGTAAGGAGAGTGAAAAGGGGAAGGATATTCATTTGTTGACTTTATGACTCAACAAACGAACGTGGAAGCTTAGGATTTGGCTCTAAGTTCAAAAAAAAAAATTATGCAATGATATTTTCGGAGACTTTGAGAAGTCCCCAAGTAATCATGCGTGGGAGAATATTTGTTGGTGTTACGTTCCAACAAAAGAGAGGAAAGAACTTGGAAGTTGATACCAAGTTCAAAGAATTCATGCAATATTGTGTTTGGAGCTTTGAGATGCTCCAAATGTCATGCATAAGAGAGATAATTTGTAGTTTTGGAACTACAAACAAAGAGGCAATCATCAAATGTAATAAAATATTTAGAGCTTGGGGAGGCTCCAAAATACCATCCATGAAAGAGATGGTCGTTCGTTGATTTTGTCTCAACAAACATGGTATCGTACACCTAGGATTTTGATCCTAAGGTTATAAGACATCATACAATCTAACACTTGGAGCTTTGAGAACGCTCCAAGTATCATGCATGAAGAAGATATTTGTTGGTTTTATGCTCCAACAAATAAGGTGGGAGAACTTGGAGGTTGGTTCCAAGTTTCAAAGAATTCATGCAATGATGTGTTTGGAGTCTTGAGGTGCTCAAATGTCATGCATAAAGGAGAGATAGCTTGTAGTTTTAGAACTACAAACAAAGAGGAAAATCATCAAGTTTTGTACTCGATGACATAAGATCATCTACCTATGTAGGTTAGGCAAATGAGATAGGCTAGGATGAGAATCCTAAGCCTAAAGAGGATATTCATTCGTCGATGTTGTGTCTCAACAAAAGATAGAGGGAGCTTAGAATTTAGTCCTAAGCTCCAAAATTTTCATACAATGATACATTAGAACTTTGAAGAATTCCAAATCATCATATATGAGAAAAGAGACATGTTCATTTGCTAATTTTGTGTTATTAGCAAATGAAAGGAAGATTTTGGACTTATTCCTAAAGTTTTAATGATTCATGTAATGGAGCATTTGGAGCTTGGAGAAGCTCCAAAATACCACACATGTAGATGTACATGTTTGTTGATTTTCTTTGTCTCAACAAAAGGGAAGTGACTTAGAATTTATTTCTAAGTTCGAAAACTTATGTAGTGTGACATTTGGAACCTTGAGGAGGTTCCACATTCGATGCATGAGGAAAAGATGATTGTTTGTTGATTTTAGTGCATCAATCAACAAACAAATCATCAACTTAGGATTTGGTCCTAAGGTCACATGTTTCATGTAATGAGGTGTTTGGAGCATTGAGGTGCTCCAAACCATTATGCATGTGAAGGAAGGGGATACGCCGGAAAGCCTCTAATGTATGCTAGGGTTCATGCAATCTAACACTTAGAGTTTTGAGAAAACTCCAAGCATCATGCATGAAAGGAAAGTGTATGTTTGTTGATTTTGCCTCAACAAGAGAGGTGGATAGCTTAGAGTTTGGTTCCAAGCTCCAATGATTTACATATATGACATTTAAAGCCTTGAGGTGGCTTCAAATATTACATATAAGAGAAATATTTGTTGGTTTGGTGCTCCAACAAACAAGGTAAAAGAGCTTGAGATTTGGCCTCAAGCTCAAATGACTTATGCAATGATATACTTTGGAGACTTAGGGAATTCCAAATAATCATGCATGAAAGAGGTGATTTTTTTTTGTTTGTATGAATATTTTGGATTTGTTAGGAGAAGGGATGGGTATTTCCTAATGTCTTGGAGAGTTTTCCCTAAATCAATTTTGGCATGATTTAGAAATTTGGAAGCTTGTATTTGGTCATGTTAATTTGCAAATTAAACAAAATAAGCTTAAGTAATCTCTAAGTGTGATGGGGTGTTAATCATGAGCCTTTGGGGTCCATGAAACACTCCAAATTAGCTTCACGAACACTTGAGATTAAATGAGCATATTTAGGCAAATTTGTAAATTAAAAGACTTTACTAACCTAAGCAAGAAAAAACATAATATATGGCTTAAATCATTGCATGATAGGAAATTTGCATTCAAGGCTTTTAAGGGGTCAAATCATTTTTGACATGATTTGAATCATTAAAGGCATTGAAATAATTTTGCAAACTTTGAAATATTTGCATAAACAAAATAATGAGCCATAAACATTTTCATCATAAGTTATGCAACATGCCCAAAAGTGAGTTTAATCAAACACACTTGCTTTAGGATTTTTTTTTTGAAATGAACCTTTAGGATTCATATTAAATCCTACAACAAGTCATCAAAAGCATTTTAGACATATTGCAAGACTTATGACAAACTCTACAAGTTTCAACAAACTCCTAAACCACATGTCTATTTGTCATTACACTAGTGTTGATTAGGGATATGTGTGTAACGTGGAGTTGGAGGAATATGCAAGCTACACATTCAATTTGCCTATGCATAACAACACACCCTAGGATTTAAACATATGTGAAGGTATTAAGCTCAATATGATGCACAAACATGCATTTGAGAAGCGTTGGATAACAACCCAACACCTCTACACGCGTCAAAATCCTCTCCGGGCTCTCACATGAGAGCCAACAAATGAAAATTACCAAATTTTCACTGTTTTGCGGAGTGGACAGCCAACAAGGGGGTTTTGGGAGAGCACAAATTAAAGTTTTCTATGGACCTATGGCTTTGGATCGTCAACCATACAATCATGGGCCTTGGGGGATCCTAGGTTTTCCTAAGTTTTAGGTTTTACCTCGCCGGGTTGTCACGGCGCAAGCCACAATGCACTCGCCTAGCTAAAGGCGAGAAAGTATGCTGTCCAAGTGCTCCAATCCAAGCTCTAAGTGCTCCCAAGCTCCAATGCAAGCTCCGAATCGCTGTCCAAGCTCCTTTGATGACCCCAAACTGCTGTCCAATACGTTTTTGGAGGGAGAAAGCTGCTGTCCAATCCTCTCCGGACGTCGCCGCTGCTGTCCAAGATGTTCCGGAGGTTCCCTTTGCTGTCCAAGGTGTTCCGGAGGAGGAAAACTGCTGTCCAAGACTTTCCGGAGGAGGAAAGCTGCTGTCCAAGACTTTCCGGAGGAGGAAAGCTGCTGTCCAAGAGCTCCAAACAGCAGTTTTCACTATTTGAAAGTCTCCGGATGTTGATCTCGTCGTCAGGAGGTCGCCGGCGATGATTTGGAAGAAAGTGGAAGCTTCCTACCTCCTCTTGATTGCCACAAGGACCCACTACAACAGCTCTTTGCTCTCCTTTTCAATCCATGGAAGAAGACAGCAGCTAGGGGAGATGAGATCTCCTCTTCTTTCAGCTTCGACTCCAAGAAACGCATGCAAAGAGGAAGATATTCGGCCGGCACTCCCTCCTAGCTAGGTCGCACGCAAGGAGGAGAGGAACAGGGGCTTCCTCTCTCGGCTAGGGAGGCGGACGACTGATCCGCACGCGAAGGAGGTCGAGGGTCACACGAAGTGGTTTCCTCTCTCGCTCTCCCGCTCTTCTCTCTCGCTCGCTCTCGGCTTGGGGTCGGGACGGACGAAACGAACCAGGGGAGCCGAATGGCTCCCCCTCTCCCTCTTGCGCTCTCTTGTCCGGAGATGATTACTGCATTAACGGGCAAAGAGCGTGTATAGGTGGTTTGCCGGTCCGGTGCAAACTACGAGAACAGGGATCTGAGTTCAGAGATTATACCTGCTTTGGGTTGACGGTGCTGATGTCGAGGTCGAGGTCGAGGTCGAGGTCGAGGTCGAGGACTGTCCCTACCATGCTACAAGAGCACGTATAGGGCTTACCTGCCTCGTCATACCTATTGCACTGGATTCCCCCCCACCGTGCTACAAGAGCGCGTATAGGAGGTCCACCAGCGCATCAAGCGCGTCGAGGATAGGATTTGGGATTTATACCTTGCGCGTGTTGTTGGCCAGGTCGGCTCGTGGAGGTCAGAGGAGTATGTCTTCCTTTCCCCTCCTTCCCCCTTCTTTTTTCTTTTTTTTTATTTATTTATCATTAATTATAATTAATTATAATTAATAAAAATTCATTATAATTAATAATAATTAAAATTATTAAAAATAATTAATTATTATTAATGAGAGTTAATTATAATTAATTAAAAATAATTAATTGTTATTAATAAAAAATTTAATTATAATTAATTAAATAATTAATTATAATTAACAGAAATTAATCATAATTAATTAAAAAATTAAAAATAATTAATTGATTATTAATAAAATTTAATTATGGTTAATTAAACATAATTAATTATCATTATTAATGATTAATTATAATTAATTATATTTACTATTAAATAATTATAATAAATTAAAATTAATTTATAATTAATAATAATGATGATAATTAAGCGGGATTTAGGCTTGATTTGAATCGGATTAGGGAACTGTGAAATCTCACAGAGGCATAAGTCCTCTATTTCCCTCTTTTTGCTTGCCTTAAGGGGCGATTCAGCAACAGGATTTATGCGATTCGGCCAAAGAAGCACGCGGAAGAGAGTAAGTTACCTTCACAGCTAGTGAGCTCCCACTGTTGCTTGCGATCGAACAGGAAGGGACGCCGTCAAGGGAGCGGAGTCGATCAACAATAAGAGAGGCGGAGAGACTTCGACGGATTTACAGGCTCTAGCCGAAGAAGTGCGTGAACGGGAGAGTATTACCTTCACAGCGAGCGGAGCTCCCACCCTGGCTTCCAATCAAAGTGTCGTAATTTCCGATCCTACAGGAAGGGACGCCGTCGGAGAGCGAAGTCGAACAGCGGGAAGAAGCGCACGCAAGGAAGAAAGTTGCCTTCACAGCTAGTGAGCCCCTGTTGTCACTTGCAATCAAAATGTCATAACTTCCGATCCACAGGGAAGGAACGTCGCAGACGGAGCGAAGTCGATCAAACACGACGGGGCCAAAGGAGCACACGAAGGGAGGGATTGCGAGTGGGTTTTTTTTGGAGAGGAGCCGAAGCCTTCCCTTCTTCTCCTTTTAACGACGTGCTTGGACAACGCATTCAAGGCGACAAGGGACGTCGACGTGCGGCTGCGGGATTTCGGGGATCTCGCGATCGTGTGGAATTCGGCGCTATAGGTAAGAGCAGTATATTATTTTTTTTTCGTTTCCTGTTATCTACAGTATGCGGATCAACAGAAGCTTTTAACCTCAAAAACATATACAAATGTCTATCTCCTACCCTCTCGACGTAAGCATGCTACTTTGTGCTTTGTCCATCAGTTGGGTTACCAGACTGGCAAACAACATCATCGAGTCAGACATCGTAGCTTCTACCGTACTCGCAACATGATTGAAATTATGCCCATCAGCTACCTCTTGATCTTGGGGATTCATGATTACCTAACACATAAGGGTAATGAACATGAATAAAGCATTGCAAATCTCACCACCATCTTATAGAATTTTCCATTAAATTTGAGGGGTATTTTTCTATTACACAACAAGCACGATGCATTCCTCTACTATAACCATCCAACTTGAATTCTACTTATAATATCTCCATCTAACCATCACTTTGAACAATAGACTTGAGATATCTAAAATATGTACTTTTTTAATGACTTGATCTCTCCACTAGATATATTATTACTAAGATTGCACTCCATATATTTGGTTTTAGATCTACTCAAATAAAAACCTTCAGACTCTATGGTTGACCTCCATAATTCAAATTTTCCTTCAACTCCTTTAATCTTATTAATAAGAAGGATATCATCAATAAAAAGCATATGCCAGGGTACATCCTCTTGCAAATTACTAGTAAGAACATTCATGACTAAAGTAAAAAAGATATGAGCTTAAAGTTGATCACTGATGTAATTCAACTAAAATAGGAAAATACTTGGTCAAACCACTTTATGTTTGAACACAAGTACCAACTCTTCTATACATATCCTTAATGACTTGAATATATGCATTATTAACTTCTTTCTTTTCTATAACTCTCCAAAGCTCCTCTTCTGAAATTTTATCATGTGCTTTCTCTAAATCAATAAATATCACATGTAGATCTTTATTCTCTCTATGCTTCTCCATCAAACCTCTCAATAAATATATGGATTCCATAGTAGTAGACCTACCAGCATGAATCCAAATTGATTTTGAGAAACATTAGTATTACGTCGTAACCTATGCTCAATAACTCTCTACCATAGTTTTAATGTATGACGCATTAACCTAATTTTTCTATAATTTGCACACTCTTGTGCATCACCTTTTTTTTTTTTTTTAAATAAGAATCAACACACTTATTCTCCAATCATCTAGCATCATTTTAGTTTTTAAAATAATATTAAAAAGTCTAGTAAACAAAAAATGTTTTTCATCTCCTAAGTATTTACATACCTCTATTGGAATATCGTCAAGTCTAATAGTTTTTCCACATTTCATTTTCTGTAAAGTCTCTCTAACTTCATTTTTACTAATACGACGATAAAAATAAAAAATTTATTTTTATTTAGGATGCAAAGGTCAATAAAGTCATCGTATTCTCATAATCTTCATTGAAAAGCTTATTGAAGTATCTCATCCACCTATTTTGAATATCATCTTTTAATAAAAGTCATTTTTTATCTTCATCCTTAATGCACTTCACTTGAATTGAACCCTTACTACTCCTATCTCTTAGTTTTGCTAACTTATACATATATCTTTTGCCCTTTTTAGTATCTAATCTATTATATAAATTATTAAAAGCTAAATTATTTATATCGTATTGTGCTTTCTTAAATTTCTTTTGGGCCCATCTATATCTTTACCAATTTTATGAGTTTCTACATTTAAACCAATTTTTATAACAAAAATTATTATTTTTTATCTTTTCTGGCATATTTTGATTCCACTATTAACTATTTTTATTATTAAGAGTTTTCTTTTTAATACTCTAAGCACATACTTTGTAACTTTCTTTTTATCACAGAGCATGAACTTCTTCATGCACAATCAAAATTTTAATATTTTGAATCTTACTATTCAAAATATTTTTTTAGTGTTCTTTAAATGTTCTCATATAATTGTACGATAACATTTATATTTTTGTATATCTAGCCTCTTTATCTTAAAGTCTAAAACTAATTAGCTATGCTAGAATAATTTTATAATCTTTGCAATTTAAATGATTTATTTTTCTTATAAAAAAATAATTATCTGAGTTTTACTATTTTCATTCTTATAAGTGATGAGACCTAAAAATACTTTATTAGAAAATATTAGAAATGACTTTTCTTTATTAGATCTAAATGAGAATTCGACTCTTAATAGGATACAATGGAGAAAAAGGATTCATATAGCTGACCCCACGTAATGGGATAAAGGCTTGATATTGTTGTTGTTGTATTCTTATAATTGATGAGATGCTCCTCTCTTTTCTTAAATAAGATATTAGCAATTACAAAATCATAAGTTGAAGTAAAATCTAATATGGTCCTACAACCTCCATTAATCTCTCTAAATTCATAGCTATAATGAATAATTTTAAAACCTTCTATCACTCTACCAACATTTCTATTTAAATCTCATTCAATAAAATTTTTTCTAGTGGTATTCTTTTGTATTAATTATCTATTTCATTCCAAAATTTTAATTTTAAACCTACTTAAGAAGCATAAGCATTTATAATAT
This sequence comes from Dendrobium chrysotoxum, assembly GCA_019925795.1. Taxonomy (NCBI): domain Eukaryota; kingdom Viridiplantae; phylum Streptophyta; class Magnoliopsida; order Asparagales; family Orchidaceae; genus Dendrobium; species Dendrobium chrysotoxum. The sequence goes on along the minus strand of CM034313.1, from coordinate 94,386,852 downwards.
TAATAACCTTAGCATCCACAACAATTTTTAAAACTATAATTCTACTTACAATTCTATTAATTTCTACAACATTATCCTTTAAACTCTCATCTATAATGATGATTGATTCACTTTTCATGATAAAAATGATTACATTTTTCTATTTAAATGATTCTATTATTTCATAAACCCTAGAATGGGAAGGAAGTGTTGTAGTTTTGAGGAACTTATTTCCAAAGAGATTCTACTTGTAGAATGATCTAAAATCATAGCATTAATACCAAGTCGATGAAAGAACATGCTAAAAGAATAATAAAATCTATGGCAGATAATATGAGATTTTAAGGGCTGTTTGTTTGTAAGTGAGTGTAAAGTAAATGCAATGGTTTTGAAAAGTTTAGTGTTTAGTTGGATGAAAATAAATCCAAATAAATTGAATGCAGTGTATTCTCTTCTAGTTTATTTTTGAGGTAAACTCTTCTCGCCCAGTTTTGAGCGAGAACTTTTACACCGCTCAAAAGCTTGCTTGACCATTGTCGATGGCCACCGCCACCCTGTTGTTGGCCACCGCCACCTTCCACTACCTGTCGCCGGCCACCGCCAACCACTGCCACCCCCGGCCGCCCACCACCGTCGCCTCATCCCGCCACTGTTGACTGCAAATCACTGTTGCCGCCCACTGCCGCCCCGGGACCTAAAGTGAAAGAATTTCTTTTCTTTTCTTCTTTAGTATATGTTCAATTCATTCTATTTCTTTTATCTTTTATTTAATAACCAGATCAATAAACATCCAGATCATTTTGATATGTCACTCACAAGTTTGATTTTTCTATAATTAATATAATTATTTTTTTTAACATTGGCATCAAAATATTTTTTCCTTAATCATTTGGCATCTTAGTATTAAAAAAATGCTTGTTGAGGATTTGTTTTATCAAACCGCAACTTTTTTTTGGATGACACTCCAAATCTTAATATGTATTTTATTTTTACCTAAAGCTTTACTTTCATGTATCTTATTCAGAGCTAAATCAATTTTTTTTGGATCAATATATAATATTTCTCATTATTATTGATGAAGAAAATAGATAGAGTTAATTATATTAGAGGGATGGTGAGTCTAGCATATGTTCAAGATAAGGGAGTGGAAAATAAGATCGATTGACTGACCATTGATATAATGAGTGATAGAAGATATATCAATAAAATATGTTGATAAAATTTATGTAGTAAGATTATGAAAAAAAGAGAGTAGATAATTAGAAGTGCAAAAAGATTTGTGAAAAACAAGTTTAGGATTTAGACTTAGGAGATTCATATGTTGACACTAGTTTATTAGGACTAGGCTAATCATAATGGTCAGGTCTATATGTTCAAAATAATTTTACATTGAGGCTATTAAAATACTGTTATGTTAACGTATTGGTGCTCGCTGCTTGTGACTTATTTAGTTACAATAGTTCTAGATACTAGGTGGTGATATCTAGTTGATGGTTATTTATGTTTCAATTTGTCTGCAAAAGACTTTTGTATTGTACAAGTTACAAGTGAATTTATCCATGGAAGTTTGGCTGATTTCTAAATTCATGTAATTTCTATTTTTCCCATAATTTTAATGGATATATTTTTTGGGTTAAACTATGGGCGAGTACATGTGTATCTGAAAATGCCAGAATCATTTTTTAGGAATGGAGTTGTAGAATAGTGTTTTGCGACTTTCTTTTTACTAGTTTACTAAGATCTTTTTTTGAGGAATCATATGCTGAAAGTGCTTGTATTTGCGGGGCTATGTTGGTGTTGATAACCTGCTTTAATTAACTCGCGCAATTTGACAGGTGCTCTGGACCGGGAAGCCATCTTTCAAACCGAGTAACATGGTCCAGAGAGTTACTGGATGAGGAGGCTGAACAATTTCTTATGCACTCCTTTATTGATCCAAATCCTGAAAGGCCGTGGTTAGCGCAAAGAATGGCAGCGAGAATACCATTTTCTGCATAAGTAGCATTAGCCACATGTTTTGCTTTCATCCAAAGTGGCGTTGAGGCAATGTCAAACATTTCTTCCTTTTATTAATAACCTACAAGTGGAGATTTAAGCTAAATGGCCTGTCAATTCGTACTACATTCAGGAAAGTTCGCAAGTTATGTTTAGCTATCAATGAAGGTACTTGCAAGATATAAAGAACAAGATAAGGTTTTTAGTGGATGAATTATTTGCGTTTCGTAATGTTTTTTAGAAGCACGTATCTCTTTTAATCAGATATTTGTTGCATGTAATTCTACGAAGCTACAGTTATTAGAAAGTCCTTGCAAGTTTTGCGATACCGTCTTCAGCAACCAGTAACCTCCAGCAGCAGCAACTAGTCAAATAGGCGGATAGGGGTAGGCCGACTCGTCCCTCATTCTCATTTTGCTCCAGCTCTGCCACGTGTTATTAAGACATTGTTCTATTTTATTTTTATACTTAAATGCTCCTAGTTTTTTTTTTTTTTTTAAGCTAGTTCTCTTTGTTCTTTTTGTTTATTTTTCTCTTTTTAATAAGGAGTTTGGTAGTTTAGTTTTGTCTGTTTTTCTTACAAAATTATTGTTCTCTTGTAACCGTTCATTTTTGGAATGAAAATGGATATATTTGCCCCTAATTTTTCCAATAAAAAAAAGCTCCTACTTTTTCTGTTGCGTGAGTTGGATTACATGATGGTGTTTTAAAATCTAATGCTGATAGAGATTGGTAAACGTTGGGATATGGATATGGATGTATATTTTAAATATATAATGAAAATGTTTTTTTTTTTTGTCTGCCTATATGGCTTTCTTAGATTTAAATTACAGTTTAAAAAAAAAAATTTATATGAGACATTTCTTACAAATACATACAAATTTTCTCTAAATTTATTGTAGGTATAGCACAATATTATACCAGACGAGCTGTTAGTGCATTTGAGGGCAATAAACAAAATGCACTTGGTGAAGATATAGACCTGGCCATTATGATTAGCCTAGTCCTAATAAATTTTGAATTAAATTATGGGTGTATAAACGTGTACCGCCTTGATTGTGATTTTGAAAGAGTCATTACCATTTACGTTGAAGAAAGAAATGGCCAAATTTCCCTTGTTATTTTGGATGGTTTTTATTTTTTTATTTATTTTTTTGGTTGTTTTATTTTTTTATTTTTATGGGTTGGCTTAACCTACATCCTTATTCCATATCACTTAGTCAACTAAGGTCAAATTAACAATCCATTGACGGAGCGCACCATGGTAGGTTTACTAGACAACCTAAAAAGGCTAAATATATATCAGGTCCATGGGCTCAATAGATGACCCATGAAGCTTAGGGGAATGACCTAGCGAACAGCCCATGACCCAATTGTCACTCAACCTCTGAGCTAGGATTTGACCAAAGCTAAGGAGGCAGGACTCACAAGGTTGTCATTTATGGTGAGGATAGCCTTAAAGACTATTGAATCAAATATAATAACTATAAGGAAGTTTAGAAAGCAATTACATGGCTAACAAGAAATGGTGATGAGATATTATAATTTTGGTATCAAAATGCTCTTTTTGTGAAGCACTTAGTACGCAAAATACTAATGAATCAACACTTTATAGAAGGTATAGCAATTTTCTTCAAGTGTAGGAAACAATTGTAGGTCTACTAGCTAATGACTACGATGATGGAGTCATAGGAACTTCGATAGGTTCAAATATTTAGGTTTACTAGCTAATTTGATCAACTCATAATTTTATATTAAAATAGCTGCTATTTTTAATACAGAGATTAAATATTTTTTTATGAATAAAATTTTTATTAATATATTCAAGGGTTTAACTTGCTGTTTGGCTAGTAAAATTTAACGTAAGTAGGATTTTTTTTAAAAAAAAACATGTAGATCCAAATTTAGTAAATCTTTAGTGGATTAAAAATTGAAAGTTGTTTAACATGAGAATTAATAATCTCTGAAATTCTTATAAATCGTTTGATTATTCATTTAACTATATAAAAAATTTCTTGAGCAATCATTACATTCATTAAATTTTGTGAATAATGAGATTTAACAATCGTGAATTTAATTAATAAGGGTTGAAATTTATTTAATTAAAATAATTAGAAATCTATCACATAGATCTTAATATTTATGTATATAATACCTTAATCTTTAACACATAATAAAAATATCAACCACATCTATCTATGTTGCCCATCAGTAATTTAAAATATAGACGTTTTTATGTATTTTAGAGGTTAAAATGCTATGTAAAAATATAATCATTTATATATAAAATATGTAAATATGTAAAAAGTAAATAGTATGTATATAAATATCTTAATATTTAAAATCATAAAAACCAATTCGACAATATTTGAAATAAATTTTGTTAGAATACCATCTAACTCCAAAATGCCCCAAAAAGTATGGAGAGCTTTGACTTTATAAGCCTCATAATAGCTAAAATTGGCCAAGTATGCCCAATATTTTGTTATTTGGAAAAAATGTCTGAAGTTTTATTTTATAACTAAACGCCCTTCTAATACGTATGTCCCTTATTTAGGAAAAATGATATTTTGCCCTTGCATTCTCACTTGCTGATTTCATCATTCTTTCATGTGAGATTTCTTTGTTTAGTAGGATAAGATGATTGCAACGGTGGAGTTCAATTGATGAAATCAATTTATCATTGACTTTGACAGTCATAGGTAACTTTTTTATGTTATATGATTTTTGTATCATATGTGTTGCATGCTAGAAAATTTACGGTGATAGTGAGATTATTTAATGTATTAATTTTATGCAAAAATCTTACACATGTAAAAGGGAAGAACATAAGAGACACATGAATTTTTATGTGAAAATCCTAAGAAGCAAAAAAATGAGTTTTATGTAGAATACCTAAGAAGCACAAAAATCATGGAGTATGACCCACATGAAATGATCTATTATATGTTATATTATAGAGGCGTTCTATTTCCCTCCACGAATGGAGACATGATTAAAAATTAAAGAACTCAAAATTAATCTTTTGTAAATATAGTAGAGCTTGCTAAGAAATAATCGAGGGATGATGACGGTGATTATATGATGTTAGTCGGGCAACAACGATTTATTGATGACAATCATGCGATGGTAATCAAACAATGACAACTAGATAATAATGAATAAACTATGACAGTCAAGCCGTGGTGTTTCGATAATGAAGGTTGGGAGACAAAATTCGTATTATATCAATGGCTAGTGTTAATTTTTAGTGTAAAATATGGGGTGGAGCTCTACAGTTCTCAAATCTTTATGTTCTCCCTAAAATCAAGTTAATGTCCCCTCATGGGAAGAATGACGACCCATTATAGTAATTTAGGAGTGAAATTTTGCAAAATAGCTAAATTTCCATAACATTATATTGGAAGACCCATATTGAATATTTTAAACATAAACTCTATTTAGCATTTAAGCACCTTAATGATCTCAAAATTGACTGATCATGGCCTCGTTGGATTCATCTCATTGAGGCATTTGATTTGATTAAAAACATATAAGATTTGATGACACTTTGATTCTTTAATTAATACCACAAAGTTCCAACTATACATCAAATGCTTGATGTGGGCTCATTTTGACTTGTATCATATCACCTTTTGTCTTATTTAGACATTTAGTTTGAATGCAAGTTTATTGAAATCGATGTTTGAATGGTCATGAATTTGATTCCGGCAGTTTTCCTATTTGAATATTGTATCAAGATTCATGCTTGATAAGATGATTTTTCTTATGACATATCAATTGCACATTAATTTTGGACATTGAATACTATGCCATTAGAAAATATATGTAAGGTTTTTGACAAATTTCATGACAATAAAATATAATTTTAAGAAAATTATGAGGTGCAACTATTCCTTGGATACATGTAGGCAAATATATTTTTTGTAACCTCTAACTAACTTCACCCAACTATGGCCTCTAACCACCGACACCTAACTACAGTCTATCAACCACAGTTGCTCGACTAAGTCTATCAACAACTGTCGTTCAACTATAATCTCTTAATTACTATCTCCAAACTACTATCTTTTGACTATCATTGCTAAAGGTTTGAGTGAGTCAAGCCGACTCGTGAGCTGGCTCGGGCTCGACTCGATAAATGGTTCGTGGGCTAAGCTCGATGAGCTAATGAGCCAAGATTGAGCCAACCCTGACTCGATTTGTTAGCTCAGGAGCCAACTAGTTTAAAAATATTAATATAAAATATACCTAAAATATATTATGATTTAGAATTTTAAGTGCAAAGTTGTTAAAAATATTTAAAAATTATATCTCACTTTCTTATATTAAGTGATTATTTATTATTTTTCCTATAATTTATCATTTTGTTTACCATTTTATTATAATAATTACTTAAATCATAATCATTTTCTCTTTTTCATAATAAATAAGTCGGCTCAAACTCGTTGAATAAAGCTCGAGCTTGAGCTCAAACTCGATTAATTAATCAAGCTCAAACTTGAAGTAACTCGAGCTCAACTAGACTCATTTATACCCCTAATCATTGCACATTTACAATCTCCTAAACATTTCCACCTAACAAAATCTTGCGACCATTGTTTGCCCGCATGTCAATGCATGTTGTCATTGACACCATTTCTTGTCACTAACATCAACACCCACCATCACCGCTAAGGTTGACGTGCACTATTGACATAAACTCTAACTCTTAATGTTAACACCAAACTTTATACTAGACTTACTAGTTTTAGTCTCATCTCCTCAAAGAAGAACTACCAAACATATAACAAACAACCTCTCAAATACAACTCTAACGCCACAATGCTCTTTTATCTTCCACCATAAAATTCATTCTCTACATTTCATGTATGTCATATTGCATCAATAACCCTCTTAATTCTTGGGATGGGCATCATTTATAATCAACAATATATATTAATTGAATTATTTCAATTTGGTAAGACCCTGTATTCTTTTTTTAATGGATTTTTCTAGTGAAAATGTTTTCCCTTGAAACTCATCGTTAATTGTGTGTATGTGCTAAATTTTGGTACAAAGTTAAGATAGTTAACATCTTGCCAAATAACAAAAATGACAACTTTAAATTCTATAGAATCTTAAATCCAATTTCTAATTTATTTTGCCTTAAATCTCGAATTAGTAAATCCTTTCATTGGTCTTATTTAACTTGAAATCTACGAGTCTCATGAACACCTCTTCTTCTTCACAAACCATTGATCTAGTCGATGCCTTCTCTAGCGAGCTCCCGTTGCAACTTCCTTGCTTCTTTGTTGACAAGGGTTTATGGATTTTATTGGACAAGATTTTTGGGAGAAAGAGAATGTAACAGCCCAAACTCTTAACTATCGAGATATTGTTCGCTTTAATCTAAGGGCCTCACAGTTTGTCCTATTGATGTAACTTCCCAGGAGGTCACTCATCCCATGATTTTTTCTGAATTAGCACGCTTAGTTATGTAATTTCTTAAATGAAATTTCAACTATTATACTAAAAGGCACCTCGATGTTTAAAAGTTTAGCTTCTTTTACTTAAGGGGTTTCACATAGTAGGTTTAATATTTGAAAATTTTTATATTATTTGATATTAATTAAGTATGATATATTAATTAAAAGTTTAAATTAATCATAATAATTAATAAATTAGGTAAGAAAAATGTTTATTTAAACAAATTAAAATTTACAATTTAAGTTGATTAAGTAGAATTAATTATATTTAATTAAATATATATAAATTACTAATTAATAATTTATTAAGATATTAGTCATATAATTATAAATTAATTAACAAAAAATTATTTAATTGGTTTCCTCTCTCTCTCTCTCTCTCTCTCTCTCTCTCTCTCACACACACACACACACACACACACACACTAGCCCCTTAGGATGAAATGACATGGAGTTTTGGTGGAAAAGGATATTTAATTATAAAATTCAGGACAAGTGCCACGGCGCCCAACAGTGCCCACCACAGCACTCCCTCTGGGAGCCCACAACACCATAGTACCATCTCAACGACGCTATGTTGAATTACTTTCCAAAATTCCAGAGAGCTTAGGGTCTGGCTCCACCGATTCCAGCACCACAGCACTCCATGTGGAAAATTTTAGATTTCTAGAACATGCAAACAGACCCTTAGAATCTGCTTCAGAACATATGTAGACTCTCACATGCATACAAAATATTTTCAAACACATGTTGAAGGGTTTATATGCAAAAATTTAACATAATACCTTGAATAAGGTCAAATCATAGCAGGTTAAACTACACTAAATCTATAGGTGTTACAACTCTCCCATCCTTAGAAAAATATCATTCTCAATATTTCAAAATTTAGACCGTCAGAACATATTAAGATATAACTGCTTCATCTCATATTCTTTTTCCCATATAGCTTCTCTTTTCGTTTTATTTTTTTACTGAAATTTAATAATTAGAATATATTTGTTTCTTGATCTTCTAACATCATAAGGCAAAATTCTCTCTTATTCTTCTAAATAGCTTAGGTTGAGATATACCTCAATTTCTCCTACAGACACATGATTTTCATAATTAGATATCCATTTCTTCAAAAAAGACATGAAATACATTATGAATATTAGCCATATGATATGGCAAGTATAATATATAGGTAGATTTTCCAATCCTTTAAATAATTCAAATCGTTCAACATACATTGGACTCAACTTCCCTTCTTTACCAAATCTATTGATGTCTTTCATTAGTCAGAATTTCACATGCACAAAATCTCCTACCTGGAATTCCACATCCCAATGCTTGGCATCGAAGTACTATTTTTTCCTATCTTACCTAGCTTTTAATTTGTCTCTAATCAGATTCCTTTTCACCCACCTATATCCAAGACAGAGGGGTTTAACATTTTTTACTGTACAGAGCTTCATAAGGGGTCATATTTATACTTGATTGAAAATTGTTATGTAGGCCAACTCGATCAGAAGAATATAATCCTCCCAATCGCTTCCAAAGTTCAAAACACATAGCCTCAAAAGATCTTCTAATACTTAAATAGTTCTCTCAGACAGCATGTCCGTCTATAAATGAAAAGATGCAGTAAAATATAATTTTGTATACAAATTTTGTTGAATGGAAGTAAACCTTCCATCTATGTCAGAAATAATTACCTTCGGTATACTATGTAGTTGGATGATTTCACGCACATATACATGTGCCAATCTATCTATAAAATTAGACTGTCATATTAGAATGAAATGAGAAAATTTTATCAGACGATCCATTACAACACACACACTACCAGAAATGTGTTATTTTTGCGGCACTTGGCAACAATGGGTTTAAAGCCACTGTAATAGATGACTTTCTCCAGCGGTTTAAAACTCTATTATAGAGGCTGTAAAAAATGCTTTAAAGAGCCCTAATCTCTCATACGCCAAGTGAGCCTCCTAGCATTTATCTCTTCTCTCCTTCGATTGAGCCTCTTCTATTCTCCCTTCAATATATTGACCACCATGCTTTCTCCACACCCCGCAGTAGCAGCATCGACCAACAACCTTTGTCCCGCCACCGACTTGCAGTTGCTGAAGCAACTAAAAAAACATTTAGTACCTTTTTGTGATTTTTTTTTTATAAATTTATTATTTTCCTATCTAAGTAGGTGATGGATGTTCATTAATCTTTCTTATATTAATGATTGAGATAATGTCTCTTTCTGAAAAACTATAAACCAAAAGAGTTTAGCCAAAGCTTTATAATCAAACACTAAAATATCCCTAGATAAGTTAGCAAGCAAGAAATTTATATCAACTCTCTATGAAATGTTTATTATAGGAATTAGAGAGCATATCATTTAAATTGCAACTTTTTGTGTGGATATTATATAGTTGAAACTTTCTCTTTATTAATTCTCTATGAAATGTGATTGAGATCTTGTAATTATTATAAATATTGAATTAAGACTCACAAAATTATGATTAAACCCTTTATGTGGGATAAGAGTTCTTTCTTTAGCAATAAGAAGGCTTTTAAAATCTTGTTAAACATTATAATTTATTCTTTATTTTTAATATTTATATTATTGCCATTATAAATAGGTTCTTCTAATCCTATAGAAATCTAAATTATGATTGTGCTAACATTATGTATTCTTGTAACCTCATAGAAAGAAAAATAATAAATCCTTAAGCTCAATTGATAGGGTTACCTTAAATAACAATTTAATTCACAGAGGAATATTTAAATCACGAGCCATTTAAAATATGTAATGACCAAATATTAAGGACGTGTTATATATCACTCATAATTTTTTCATCACCTAGTTGGTGGCATACATGAGACCACTGTGTTGAAGATTTAGATATATTTATTAGATATGTTAAACATATTCTACTATTATTACTACTCGAGATATCATAAAAGTTTCCTTAATCTTTTTAACTTGAATTACAAAGCCACATAATTATCTATTCATGTCTCCTAAATCAAAGAGAAAGTAAACTCACAACTCACTTTCGTAAACACATTAAGTCCAAATAATGGAGAAGGAGAAGAGGACTTTGGTAAGTGAGGAGAATGGAGGAATGTGGTGTGACCTTTATAGGGATAAAGACACAAAATGAGGAGTTTTGTATGATGGGATGCATATGATATGCCAAATTCCTATTCAAATAAGTTTGGGCTTCTTAGACCTTACTCTAAATTTAAAATATAAAAAACACCTTAGCATAATAAATTCTAAAACATTAATACTCTATGTGAATAAATTTTAAGTCGACATTGCTTAAGGTTTTTTTATGCTTCCCTAGATTATGGCCTGTATGCAATTTTGGAATCACAATTTTATTTTAGATATATCAATTAAGATGAGCTCTTTGAAACTACATTTTTTCAGATATATCAATTAAATGATAAGCTCGCAAATGGTAAGAAAATTTTTAAGTTCTAGTTTTAATACATGTTATTTGATTGTTAGAAGGTCATAATTATCTTACTATTGACATGGAGGCAATGAAAATTTCTCTGATGACTGACGCTATGGAGAAAGAGTGTCACAACCCAACCCGACTAGGGCAGTTCATATCGTGTTGAGCTGTGACAGGCAAGTCCCAATATCTAGTTTTGGAATTATTTCAAATTTTCTACTAAGATTCATTGAAATAAATGACAAACTACAGAGCTACTAAAATATTTAAATACTAAAAAACTCATCCATAAAGTTTCTTTCATTCATCAAAATAAATATCTACACTACCGTACATGGCTACAGGCAAGAGCTACAGATCTAAAAATTTAACTAGCCATAACTGTACAAAAATCAAAATAACAAAATACCTATAATCTCAGATCTGATCCTGAACTGCTAGTCCACAACCTCTTTTCTTTTCCCAGATCCTGAAAATTAGAAGTAAAATCACAATGAGTTATAACAGCTCAGCAAGCCACACAAACCAATCTAAATTTTCAAATATTCTTTTATCAAATATTCTGTCAAATATCTAAAAGCAGTTAAATTGCATTTAAATAAGCACTGAATTGAGAATCACAAAATTAGGAAATGTAATAAATGCATAGTAGTTATTCTATGATTCAAATAAAAGTACAGAATAAATGAAAAAATTGAAATTCACATCATAGAGTAGTTCAGATCATATTTTTCGGACCTAGACATAATCTCAAAAGATTTGGGCCCCTATGACTCCCTTTTTATTTATGCTTATAGCACCAGAACATATCAGATATCCCTGTCTTAGACAGAATCTCAAAGGATTCTGACCCCTTATAACTCCCAGCAATTCCCTGATACAGACATAATGTGTCTTACCTCGAGACGAACAACTTTCCCAACTAGACCGACAGACAAATACGGCCCGAAGTCGCCCAAAAATCGGATTTCCTCCTTTCTCAGTTCTCTTTTTCTCTTATTTTCTCCTTAGCCGTTCTCTGTTAAGGGAAATAACATGGCATGTTTATATAAATCTAAGTGGAATTAGATATTTATTAAAATATTAATTAATCTAATTATTTAATATTAAAATATTAATTTAATTTAAATTCTTTTATATCTTTACATCCAGAAATTTAAAAATTACAGAAAAATATTTATAAATTAGCAAATTTTATTTAACAAATTCGGGTGAAATTAGTTTGTAAAACGAACACCTAACGGTCTCAAAAATCCCACTTGTATCGATAGGTGCCGATTTCTTAAGAAAATTCAACAGTGCCCAAGAATTATGAAAAAAATAGGGAAGCTAAAACACGACATTATAAATATTCTGGTTAAGACGGTTTGTGATTTGGACTTCTCTAGGTCAACCAAAAAAATCTTGAAATTTTAAAGGGTTTCACAAGGAGCCTGTCACTTTAATGAATTGAACTATTTGACATTAACTCTTGTATTATGTGACTCCTTCTATTCGTGTTTTAATATTCCTTTGTGTATGTTTTTTTATCTTTGTTTCATAGTTATTTGACTATTAAACAAGTTCAACAACAATCAAAAGGTGATGGAAATATATTATGTTTATCTTCTTAATCCAAAGGTTATGGTTATGTTTTTTGTGTTTCCTTTGACCATCATTCATCTTTTTTATCTCTTATCATGTTTATCTTATTTTGTGGATATTTATTTTGTGTATTTATGTGAGCTTAATGAACTTTTCTCTTATGTATTTTTTATCTTATTTCATGACATGGTGATGGCTATGTAGCTATTAGATTTATTTAAATTTAGTTATTATATTTTTAGCATAAAGATAATGTTTTCATATATAAAACTTTAGCTAAACAATTGCAACTCTCTCTTCTATTTACCCATATATCCAACCACTCTATTAGCATTGTAGAAGAAATTTAAATAAGGGAATCTTAAATGATTTCCTTTGTATAGCATCATGTGTATCATTAACAAATGATGAAGAAGAATGAGATAGAGATAATGAGCTTTTACATATAAATTGAAGTGAGAAGAAAATAAGAGAGAATGAAGCTCTATATCAAAGGGCCTACCAAATGCCCTAAACACATAAAAGCACAGGTTGTTGAGCATAAGCCATAATACAATCTTTCCTTTTAAATATCTAATCTTACTTAATAGTTCTAATTATTTGAATATTTTAGTGACGTCTTCTTATTCTTTTTTTATGGTGTTCTTCATAAAATCAATGCTTTTTCAACCAAGTGAGTTCTTACCTATGATTAAAACTGCCATAAAAACTAATGCATTTCAATTCTTCCAAGCAAATTGTAAAAACGTTGCTAAATGTCTTTGCAGCAAATACCAATCATAGCAAACATGCAACATTTTTGAAACTGCTGCAAACTATTTTGTGGTAGTTAAAACCACCACGAAAGCAAATTTAATGTGTCGCAAAAAGTGATTTTTTTTAGTAGTGATATGGCACCGTGCCCCTGTCTCAACCTAGGAAAACTCATAGTGAAGTTCATAGTCACCTCTTCTCATTTTCACTATGGAATAGGCAATGACAAAAAAACTTACCGGTCGTTGATGCTCTGCTTTTACTAACTGACAAGCTTCACATTTAGAAACAAAATCTACTACATCCTTTCAATTCAAGCCACAAGAACATATCTTTCAGAGCGTTATACATTTTGAAGCTTTCTCGATGAATAATATAACCTAAATAATGAGCTTCATGCATAATCTCTCACCTCAAAATTTCAAAAGTAGGAACTCACAATCTGCCCTTGCAGATCCGCCAGAATTTTTTTTATGGGGCACAAATTGTCGATTTTAAAAATACCTTCAATATTTTTCATTTGGGCTTCATATTGACATCGGCGGTTTAAATAAATTAGAGTTGTTAACATAAAAATATAAATTATATAACAAAAAAACTTTTAATAAAGAGCATCTGGAATAATTAAATAAAAATAAATATATTTTAATAATATAATAATATATCAAAAAAAGAAATAGCATTCAAATACAAAATTTTTAACTTGAATAAAAAATTAAGATTCATGTCTTGATAACTTGTACAATTGTAATTTATTGTATTTGCTTTATTAAAATTCCTATCAAAAGAAAATTTGAGTTTTAAAATTAAAGAAAACCACAAATCATAAAAAATAAAATCATGAAAAAAAAAAACCAACAACTTGAGCTTTGAATAATTAGTACATCTTTCTACCCATGAGAAGTTAGCTTAACTTGTGTATATCCTAAGTTCATTATTAAAGTAAGCTAGGTGTTGAATAGTTTAAGACAACCATAGTTAAAGAAATATTACCTACGATGTAGAAGTTGAAGATGGCTCTGAAGTGTGTGTGTGTGTGTGTGTGTGTGAGAGAGAGAGAGAGAGAGAGAGAGAGAGAGAGAGAGAGAGAGAGAGAGAGAGACCAAAATAGAAGGAAGTGGAAGACTAGAAGCGAGAGGGAGAGCAGAATTGTAGAACTCACGGCCTCATGCAAGATGAGTTATGCCTCACAGTGACAAAATGATGATAGGAGTCAAGGCGAACGTTGCATATGAGTTGCTGAGGATGGGAGAAGGCAAAGGTCGAGCACCGAGTGGAACTGTCGAGGACAAGTGGAGCTACCGAGCACCGGAGAAGGAAGATGAGAAGGAGCAATTATGGCACACTTCCTCTTTGCTATTCAATAAAAGAATGATTAGTAACTTGATTTATACCTAATCAAAATTCACATGTTTAATTGGCATTCATAAAAAAATTCATGTATATATAAATTTTTCACCTTAGGGCATTGCGATGTTGTATCGTTGGTGCAGTGATGTTGTGGCACTGAGAAGTGAGTGTTTTAACACTTTGTGCTAGAATGTAACACTACGGTGCTAGTTAGGGGCGTTGCGACACCAAACTCTTTGTTTGAGTACCTGAAATATCCTCTTGAGAGCACTTCAATCTATGTTTATGAATATCCAAATCCATTTTCTAAAATTAATTTTTTCCGTTTGAGTAGCTAGCTTGAGAGAGAGGGAGAGAATTTAGAGAGAGAAAATAGAATTTGGAAGTCGTAGAGTCAATTTTGCCCAATAGGCCAATTGAGAAAGTTGTTCATTTCGAGGTAGGGTGCCATTACCCTATGTTAGATTTGAATTTCATCACTTGTGTGCTTATTTTGTATTTTATTTGACTAGATTTATACAAACATAAATTTACGGAGATTTAGAAACTTTGCATCATTTAACTTTTGGTATATGATAGAATAAGATATTTTGGTCAAATTGACTAAAAAAATATCACCAGATATTTTGCGATGTATACAATTTTAAGTATTGCAATGAATATGTTGAAATTAATAGAAATTGCTATCAATAATAAATGTTTTAAAATGATGTTATAAATTTTACTCATGTGTTTTTAGATTAGCTACTATTGAATGTGTTGACAAGTTTACCCTGTAAATACTGCTATTTCTATTGTATATATGAAAAATCATTCATTTCTATATCATGTCTTTGAATGTTGTTCATATATGTTAAAAGTGCAGTTATTTTTATGTTTATATTTTTTAAAATATATGAAAAGAGGGAGAGGAGAAAATGCAACTAGTGGTTATTGATATTTTATGTGCAATATAAGTAGAGTTATAAGGGCATGTGTGATGAGTGTAAATAATGTTATATTTTATATGTTAAATTTTTAGTGAAACTATTTTGTTTTAGTTATGTTTGTGCAAAAAAAAATGCAGGAAATATGCAAAAAATTTTAAGTATGGTGCAACGTCGAGGCGTTGGACACTACACTGCTATGGGGCCATCTTTGACACCGCCGGAGCGCCCAATATGGACATGGCGGCAATGTCAGAAGAGTCAGTACTGTAAAACCAATTCTCTGTCTACACAGTGCTGCGACGCCAATTTCCAACACCGCCAAGCCAAGGGGAGTGCCATATGGACGCCGTAGCGCTCAGCCGTTAGCAGTGTCGCAACGCTACAGTTGTAACAGTTCATGACATTATCTGACAACTAAGTGACGCGTCTATTCACTAAACAACAGTCCATGTCAGCAAGCCCCACAGCAGAGCAAACCCTTCAGCCTTGCGACGTTTGTTCATTTTATGGGCACTGTGACACAAGTGTATCTAGTGTCGCGATGCCAAAATCTGTTTTCTGTGTTTCTCTATAAGTAGTTCATTTGTAATGTTAGTAAGAGAGTTTAGTCACTTAGTTAATTTCAGTCTTCACAATGCTTCTCTGCAATTTTCTTAGGAGTGATAATTTAGAAAATTTAAGGAGCGCTAGATCAACTTCATAAGAGTATTTTTTGGAAGCAATTCTATAAATTTAAGGAGGGATGTAGAGGAGATCATTAAAATCATCTGGTGATATCTTTTTTGTGTACTTTTTTATTTTGTATAATTAATGAAAATAATTTTGCTTCACTTGTTCTTCGTGTCTGACTAAATTTTTTAGTTTTAAATTAATGGTGTAAATGGAATATGGAGTACTAATGAGTTTTCTTTATTGATAATTTAATGATGTTTTCAATATACCATTTCTTCATTTAATACACAGTGGCCATATGTGTAGTTAATATCAGATGTAATGTAGAGCTTATAAATAGGAAAGTAGGCACAACCAAGTATATTGGATTGGTATGATGCAAGTATAAGCATAGTGCTTGACATATATCAAATTTATAGAGATGAATTATAATGATGGGGTTTTAATAGTACATACTTTACTTACTCTTCTAAGATTTTAATAGGGTGACTACCTATGGGAGTTTAGAGTGGTATTATAGTTGGAAAGGTTTAATCTGTCCTTTATCTATTTATGCTTGACTAAGTGGTCGGTGATGCATATGCTATGAATAACATCAATATAAAAGAGAATCATTAGGAAATATATTGTATTTACATTCCATCAATCCAAAATATTTTATTCAAATAGTATTTCATTTAAATTTGTTTATTGATTTTAAACTAAGTGATTGAATCTCCACCAAAACTTATTTTTATTAAGTAGGATAATTGTTGTAATTGTAGCAGGCAATACTAGTATTTGCAAGTAAACATTCTTTACTCATAGGATTGATACTCCATTCTATCACTATATTACTTGATTTGGCACGTATACTTACGTATATTAAGTGGGGTTTTTATAATTTTTATATCAAAGAGAACCTAAGCATTATTTAAAGATTGATAGAGCTCTAAATCATTTTCATAATTCTTTAGGTTACTCCACCGCTCCCATTAATATGCACACCTATGATTCCTCTATCTCTATGTATAATATGTCTAAATATATGTGAGATGAACAAGTGGAGGTATAAATGTAAGTAGAATTATAAGGGGCTAAGGAAAAAATATGATTAAGTGGAGGTATAAGTGAAAGTAGAGTTAAAAGGGGCTAATGGAAAATATGATCAAGTGGAGGTATAAGGATGCATAGAAAATGTGATGTGTTCTGAAATGATATGTTGAATATTATTTTCTGTTATGTATTTCATTTCTGATATCATTTTCAAGGAAATGCTCATGTTAATGTTTCTGACATGTTCTTACTATTGTTTGACATATAACTATGGTTAACACTTGTTTATATTGATGCAAACCCATGATAAAAATAATCATGGTTATCTATTCAGAGATATATTTTATTGCTCATACAATGTTCAACTTTTATGCAAATTGTTTTAAGGTAGAAATTGAATTCTTTAATAGTCTCGTTAGCATACTGAGCAAGGGTTGCTCACTTTTGTTTTTCCTACATGTTATTTCGAAAAGGTTAAGGCCCCGTTTGAGTTGAGATCGTTGATAAGAGTTGAAGTTTGGGTTATAGGTGTGTTCTTTATATATATGTGAATTCTTTTTGGTGATCAGATTATTGTATGCATGTTGGTTTAGAGAGAGATTATACATGGATTATTGGATATTATTCTTTTGACAATATGAATAAAATGAAATGAAGCAATGATCAAAATATTTAAGATTATTATTATCTAATGATGTAGAAGGCTTTGTGTGTGAATATTAATAAAAAAATTTATTCCATTTAAGTTTTGAGAAATGAGTCACTTGTCATGGTCCCAACATGATGCAACCTGTTTCATCATAGTAGATTGTATTTGGTTGGGTTGTAACAATACCTACACTTCTAATATAGGATTAGATGATTTCTCACATATTTTCCTTTAGCGAGTTGCTGTCAACTTTAACAAAGGATTGCACAACCTTTAACTGATTTTTTTAAACTAAGGCTCACTATCAATATAAAATAGGTTGACTTTCATAATAACTCAAGCAAAACATAATGAAAGATGGCTATATATATAATGTCCATTGCTCGTAAATCGACATTTTGTGACTCCAAACTTATGCATAATGATGACACTTAACTGTATCCAATCATGGGCCCCTCACCCTCACGTGTTAAGAATGCAATAGTGAAAGAAGAATTCAATATTGCTATTAGCCCTAAAACAACTATCACTTAAGACAAACAAAATGCACTATCTTGAAAATTTTATTTGACAACAATAATTTGCATTGAATTTTTCTTGCAGGGTTGCAATATATGTGACCCTCCTATAGGATTAATTGCAACCAACATCAATAAAGGCTATCTAACCATATGAAAATGAGGCCCTCTATTAACATTGCCTTGCAACATCTACAAAAAAACATGTTTTTGTGTTGATTCAAAATTTAATTATTAACAAATTTAATTAAACATTTAATCAAGTAATATATTTATTTTAAATTTAATATATTTAAATTAATTATTTTAAAGTAATTTTATTTTAATTTATTAATATTTAAGTTAACTTTATTTTTAATTAAAAAAATAATCAATTAAAAATATATTTTATTAGATTTGTACATATTAATTATTTTAAAAAAATGTGAATACAAAAATAAAAATTTTAATTATATTTATACATACTAAATTTAAATGACAATATATTTTATTTAAATGTTATTTTATAAAATTATTCTAAAAGAGATTCTAACATATTTAATATTATTTTTAAAATATGCATTTTCTATAAAAAACAAAAATCAAAATTAATTTGCATTTTATGAAAAATATAAATTAAATTATATTTTTCATAAAAATAAGAATCATTTTGATATATTTGCTCATTTTTAAATTTAAATTTAATTACATTTGTTCTACTTCATTAAATTAAAATAATCCTCCAAATAATAAAAAAAAAATCCTCCAAATTAAAATTTTGCCTTCATTAAAATAAATAACCCCATATTTGGGTTAGATAGTACTGCGGATTTGCGCTTGCATCCAAACGGCTTCTGCAAACGTTCTATTTTGCAGTAGAAGGCGGCATCTCGTTCGATTGTCCTCACGCGCTCGTTAGGTTTCCACCAGCTTTCTCCGTTGGGTCATCGAAGGTAATGATGATCGCCGTTCCTGCTGTTGTCAAACGGTACTCTGTGCCCCTGGTTCTTTTTGCCCTTGGTCTTTTCTTCCAACTGGTCGTTCTGCCTTCGTCGTATCCTACATCGCATTACGATGGTGAATATTAATCCTTTTGCCTTGTTATGTTTGATTCCTCCATCTTTCCGAGCACTTCTTCAAATGTAAAAGTTAATCTTTCAATCTCCTGCCAGTTCTGCGGGTCAAAAGGCTTGCGCCGGTGGAGGAGATTGAGGAAGCGTACAACAAGATATCCTCTAAGTGGTACGATGATTATATATTGCGAACGCCCAAATCTTGAACTTTGTTGCCATCATTGCCTGCTCAGAAGTTCTGCCAACGTTTATTCCTTTGCAGCATTTGATAAAAAAGATCAACTTCTTTGATGCGAATTCCCTTTTCATTTATCAGCAAAAGCTTATCCATCAGTGGTGCTAATTTCCTTCTTCATGTACTTAGTAGCTGTTAATAAGTTTATATATATATATATATATATACACACACACACACAAATACACACACATACACACACATACACAAATACATACATACATATCTATATGTACATATATGCGCACATACATACATAGATATCTATATGTACATATATTCATACATATACACACACAAACAATAGGAGAATTTGATTATCTATGCATCTTAATACATAATTGGACATATGTCCACTATTTGTTGTCTTGGAGATGACCAAAGGCTCGTTTCAGATGAAATCACCGCCCTCTTGTATTTCTAAACTATTTATTGAAGCCCGTTGTGAATGAAGTTAGTTCAAACTAGTTCAAATTCAAACATATATACTTGCAATAAAAACTTGTCCAAAGCAATCACATCACCATCAAAGGCTTTCATCATGGAGCATGATTTTTCCTAGCTAGTCGAATCGAAGAGTCGTCCTAGGCATGCTCATCAGTGGACTCATACGAATTCATCCAAGCCCTTAGGAATCCCTTATCTTGATGGAGATCAACCTTCCAAGACCATTCACCATCATCCGTGCAGTAAAGTCACCAATAACATCCCTTGATCTAGCTACAAGAATTGTACACCTCGGTGAACCCTTAGCTTGCCTATGGGGACTCTGCCTGTGCACCCAAAGGTCTAAATACCGCCTCCAAGGACTTGCCTTCAAATCCAGAGGATTCGCCTGCATAGACTCACCCTGCATGCTACATCTCGAGTACTCGCCCTGGGGACTCGCCTTGGAACTGAAGACCTTGTTAGAGATAGAGCAATGTGTACGCCTACCAGTCAATGCCACTTCTCTTATAAAATCTGTAATGGGTCATACTTTACATTGTACTTTTTACCTTTTCCATTTTTGGTGTAGCCACCCTTGTATCCCTCTCATTCTTATAAATAAAGGCTGAAAAGACACATTTTAGATCTTTTGGGACATTGTTTGATATCTTGGCATACTATGAGCATATGTTTTACTTCCATCTCTCCTTTTCTCTCTCTGTCTTCATACTCACCCAAATCTCTTTAATTTCTTTAGTTTTTGCCTAGAAAATTGCTTGCTAGTCAAATCAGGTCTCATCCATGGATAAATTTGGATCCAACATCCCGAAAGGTGTGATGAACATGTCTGATGCTAATGACAAGAAGGCAAGCACATCTTGAAGATTAGCATAACACAGAGTCGTCGGTGAACATGGATACTCCCAACTACACCACTCGCCTTGAACTCATGGAGATGAAAGAAATGTTAACTAAAATGATTCAAGATGCACTATGAGGATTGTCAAGAAATATTCCTAGATAGAGCGCCCTCGAAGGATTCTCTGACTCGGCTTTTTACCATAGAAGGCCAAAAAATTAGGGTGCTCACCTTGAAGCCCAATGTTTATCCCACAAGCATTGTCATTAGCAATGAAGAATACTACAATCCTCCTTTGCGAGTAAGAAAAAAATGTAGTTCAAACTGACCAATACATTATGAAGGGAGATTACAGAGGCAAGGCCACCTCCCAAATTCAAATTTCTCAACTTAGAGTCCTAGAGGGGGAGGACTGATCCATCTGACCACGTCACCTACTTCAAATCAATGATATTGATGCTCGACATTGACGACGCCTTGAAGTGTTAGTTATTCTTTACCATCTTCAAAGAGTTAGCTATTGGGGGTGAGAAGTAAAACATTGCAGCGAAACAAATAAGAAATAAAAGCAGCAGAAAGTAAGGGGCACCAGGATTTAACGTGAAAAAATTCAAAATCGAGAAAAAATCACGGAGCCACACTACACCAAGAAATCACTCTGAAAATTGGGAGAAATAAATACAGATCCCTATTCTTTCTCACTATCATCTTATCTCTCTTCTCTCTTACACCGTTCTTACACAAGAACAAACAAAGAGATACAGTACAAACCACCATGGGACGCCACCGTTAATGAAAAACAAGAAAGGAAAAAACAAGCCCATCTCGCAGCACTGCGGTGCTCATTTGGAGTGCTGTGATGCTTTAACCTCTGTTATTCAGTCCGTCTGATAGCTCTGTGGCACTCAATATAGAGCGTTGCGGCTCTCCGCCCTCTTTTGATTTTGCAAAAAATTGTCCAGCGCCTAGGCGTTGGGTACACAACATTAAGGTGCTCGGGCATACAGCGCCAGAGCGCTCTGACACACAACATTGGGGCACTCGGACATACAGCACCGGGTAACACCTGATTGATCAACACAATCAGATTCTACATATAACTAACAATCTCTGAGTTGAAAATTGATTGCAGTCAATCCTTCTCTCCATCTATAACACCAATCATAGCACCTATAGTGTGACTCACCAGTGCTCTTATCTTTTATGAAGACCAACTGAAGCTACACATAACTTCAGTTTATCAATTGTCATCATCTTCGTTAGCATGTCTGCAGTATTTTAGGTTGTGTGTATCTTTTCGAATGATACTGAAGCTGGATGTGCTTTGTCCTGACATGAAATGCAATATTCTTGGCTAGATGAATAACGCTCATGCTGTTTCTATGCAACTTTTCATTCCTTTGCCCCTTGCCAAGTTCAACTATGAAACTTTGCAACCATATCATTTCCTGCTAGCCTCAGTGATAGTAATGTATTCAGCTTCTGTGGTTGAGAGCGTAACAATCTTCTGTAACCATGGTTTAAAATTGCATAATAAGAGGCACGCCTCAGCACAATTTTGCCTCTTCAAGCCTCAAAGCCCACGCAATGAGTTCAGGATTTGAGGCGTACGCCTCAAATTTACTGAGGCGCGCCTCGCCTCATGTTTTAGAGGTGTCTGCCTCTAGAAATTAAAAAAAAACCCTAACATAATATATATCTGTTCGGTTCAGACCCCCCAACCCCCATGCGGTCTTCTGTCATTTCCCGAAGGGATCTTGAGCGGCTCGACGACGCGAGCATTGAAGGCGACGAGATCTTCCTGGCTCGACGATGCGAGCATTGAAGGCGAGGGGATCCTTCTTCATCGACGGAGCGGTTCGACGACGCAAGCATTGAATCCGATGGGTACGGGAAGGTTCTTTTTCTTCATTTTTTTCATCTTCTTCGTCGTCCTTTATGTAAAATTTTTTATTTAAGATTAGGACTGAGGTGTTGTTTATTTAATGCGCTTTTACTGCACTTTTGCTGCGCTTTCACTGCGCTTTCACTGCGCTTTTGCTGCGCTTTCATTATTATATTTTATATTCTTCTCATAAAGGATGGTCAGAAGTAAGGATAAAGCTGCATCAGGTCATAGAAAAGATCCAGCATAGAAACATAGCGCTTAGGTGGATGTAGGAGGAAGTGATAAAACATATATATATATATATATATATATATATATATCTAAAATATAATTACTGTGACAAAGTTGTGAAGGGTGGTGTGACTAGGATGAAGGATCACCTTTCAGGGTCTCACAAGAATGTTGCTCCATGCTCCAAAATTCTTGATACTGTAAGGGAGGAGATAAAGTCATACATGAATAAGTCTACCACGTCAAAACATCTTGCACAAAAGCAATTTGAGGATAGAGTTGATGTTGGCTCCTACTATGGGAGTGAGCGCAACATTAGGAAAATTTGTAATATTATTGATGATAGGTGGGAGCTACAGCTTCACCGTCACTTGCATACAGAGAATAAGTCTACAAACCTTAAAATAAAATTGGGATTGTATCATTTCATGGATTAGCTAATAAGTGATGCAATTGAAAGATCAAATGCTGACATGCAATTGGTACCTTTTAGGAACAAAGAAGGTTTTTTTGGATTACAACAAGTAAATGATACAATTGCTAAATGATCTCCAGGTAATTTCATTTAATGTTTTAAACATTTATTTAAAAGTTGTTCTTTGCACTAATTAAACTGTCTTATGTAAATATTAGTTGAGTGGTGGATTCAATTGGTGATTGGATTTCAGAATTGCAGCATTTTACTGTGAAAGTTTTGGGTTTGATATGCTCTTCATCTGGCTGTGAAAGAAATTGGAGTACCTACAGCCAAGTACATATAAAGAGGAGAAATCGTTTGTCTACATTAAGGATGAATTCGCTGGTGTATATTATGTACAATAGGAGACTCAGAGATAGGAATTTGAAGAAAAAAGGATTAATGGATGATGAAGATTCTTGCTTTGCGAGGATGTGCCATCTGATAATGAGTAGTTTATAGATGATGAAGTTGAAGTGATGCCATCTGAATTACAAGATGAAGAATTAAATGTTGATTTCTTTGATGGTCATAAAGCATCTACATCCACCACAACTCAACAACAAATAAAAAAGGTATATAAATAATATAGTTTTCTTAGACTTTTATTAATGTATTATACTATTATTCATTTTGATATTGTTCAAAAATATTTAGGGAAGAAGAAAATAACTGATATTGAGGAAGAAGTAGTTGATTGGGAGATATTTGACTCTATAGGAGAGGAGGAAGGGGAGAGATTAGTTCATCATAATGATGATTCAAATGAAGACCCCCTTAGTGATGACTGTGTTGATGACTTATGAGTTCTTATGTGATATGTCATTGCTATTTATTTTTGGAATTATATGTTAATGAAAAGAATACTGTGATTTGGAAAAGATAAAATTTGAGTTGAACTATATTTCATGTTGTCTTATTATTGGGATATTTTAATTTCACTTCATATCTTATGCCTTTTTATGTTTTATATTTTTTACTTATTAGTATATAAAAAATTTATCATTTTATTTTTACGCAATCTTTTAATTTTGAGGCTTACGCCTCGCCTCACGAACGAAAAACGCCTCAATACTCGATTACGCAATTTTAAACATTGTCTGTAACTTGAAAACCCAACTCATTACAGTCTTTCCCAGAATGAAGATATAACTGATTCTGCTCCTCCTACCATCATGATCTCCAACAAGATCATAATCTACATACCCATGCACCTTGCACCTTGAAGTAAAGAGCTTACTCATAAATTTGCTGACTACTCACTACATATGCTATTTCAGGTCTGCCATAGATCATAACATATATCAAACTTTCAACTACTGAAGCATATGAAGTCCTCTCCATCGATTCTTGCTTTGTATCAGATTTCGATGATTGATCCCTAGATAGCTTAAAATGACTACCCAAGAGAGTGCAAATTGACTTTGCCTCACTCATGTTGAATCTCTGTAGCACATTTTCAACATACTCAGCTTAAGACAGCTTCAATATACATGCACTTCTATTCCTGTTGATTCTTATATCGAGAATTTATATTGTTGGATCCAAATCTTTCATTTCAAACTCCTTTGATAATTGCTCCTTCAGACATGTTATCTTCTCCATATCTGACCCTACAATCAACATATCATCCATATGCAAAAGCAAAATAATATAGCAGCTATCAAAGAAAAAATAATAGTGATCTGCCTGGCACTTCACGTGCCCATTGTTTGACATAAATCTGTCAAATCTCCTGTACCATTGTCTTGGTGCTTGCTTCAACCCATATAGGCTCTTTTTGAGCCTACACTCCATATCTTCTTTACCTGCTACCACATATCCCTGTGGTTGCACAATATAACTTTTCTTCAAGGTTACCATTGTGAAACCGCTTAAGTAAAAGAAGCTAAACTCTTAAACATCGAGGTGCCTTTTAGTGTAATGATTGAAATTTCATTAAGAAACTCCACAGTTAAGTGTGCTCATTCCAAAGCAATTCTGAGATGGGTGACCTGCTAGGAAGTTATACAAACAAGACAAAACGGTGAGGCTCTTAGGCCAAAGTGGATAATATCTCGATAGTTAAGAGTTTGAGCTGTTATTAATGATATCAAAATAATACACTAGCCTGAAGATGGAAACTATGTGCCATACAAGACAAAGTGTTATGCTATGGGAGCCACCTATTGAATCTTGTATAGAACAAAGTGTTACATGATGGGAGCCACCACTTGAATTTGTAGGGACAACCTCTATAATCCTATATACCTAGTGGATGATTCTGGGATAAAGATGCTAACAAAGACGTCATTTACTTAAGTAGGGGAGATTGTGAAATCCTGAGTAAAATAAGCTAAATTTTTAAATATCGAGGCGCCTTTTAATGTAATGGTTGGAATTTCATTAAAAAATTTCACAGTTAAGCGTGCTCATCTCATAGCAATTCTGGGATGGGTGACCTACTGAGAAGTTACACCAACAGGACAAAACCGTGAGGCTTTTAGGCCAAAGCTGATAATTTCTCAATAGTTAAGAGTTTGGGCTGTGAGCCTGTGAGTTTTTGATTACTGCTAGGCTTTTGAGCTCACTATGCGGTTAAATAATTTCAGGTCAGGGCAGAGGATTATGAGTGTGAGACTGGTCAGAATTCTTCAGGTTTATTCTTTTTTATTTTAGTTATTCTTTTGTATTCATGACAGAGTTATTTTGACGTAATTGTATAGATCTTCAGTAGTGTATATAATTTTTTTTGGAAAATTAATACAGATGTACAAGGATGTTTTGAATTATAGAATTTATTTTTGCTGTTTATACTGATAGATGATATTAGATAGCTCTGATTTTTGTATATTAAAAGATAAAAGAATAATTCTTCCAAATTAAATTCTGGGGCATCACAATCATGAAGAAATATTGTCTTTACATCTATCCACTCTAGATGTAAATCCTTCACTGCTGCTATGCTCAATACAACTTTGTCTGTATTCATGTTTACCACTAGAGAGAAAATTTTAGTGAAATCACTCCTCCCGTTTGCTGAAACCTTTAAGTATAAGCCTTATCTTGTAGTGCTTGCTACCATCAGGTTCTTCTTTTAGCTTGTAAACCCACTTATTCTACAACGCTCTCTAACCACTAGTAGCCATATCAAATCCTAAGTCTGATTCAACTCAAGTTAATGCATCTCATCATTCATGACTTGCTCCCACTTCTTTGAGTCATCAACTTGATTGGCCTCATCGTAGCACTCTGGTTCACCATTATCTGTCAGCAATAGATAATACAAGAAGGGAGAATATCTTTGTATTGGCTTTGAGATTCTGGTGGATCTCCTAACTTTAATAATATGTGTCTTAGAAACCTTTTGTGCTTCATCAATTTTGCCTTTTTGATCATCATCATCCTCTATTTCAACATATTTATAAGAATTTTCAGGAGTCTCATTTCTATCCTTTTATATTTTTTTTCATTGAATTTAATATCCTTGCTCCTGATGAATTTTTGATTCTATTAATTCTAGAATTTATAGCCAAATTCATCTGAGCCATATTAAATAAATGTACACTTGATAGATTTTGGATCAAGGCATCAAGCTTACTCCTAGATAAAACATAAAAAAGCACAAGATATGAAGTGTCAAGTAATAAGTTATTTGAAATTAAAGTGAAATCCAAACAGCACAATAATAAGACGACATAAAATATAGTTCAACTCAAAATTCTATCTTTCTCGAATCAAAATATCATTTTCATTAACATATAATTCAAAAAATAAGTAGCAATGACATAACAACTTAGAAGTCATCAGCACTGTCATCACTAAGGGAGTCTTCATTTGAATCATTGTTATGATGAACTACTCTCTCTCCTTCCTCCTCTCCTATGGAGTCCAATATCTCCCAATCAGCTCCTTCCTCAAAATCAATTATCTTCCTCTTCCTAAATATTTTTGAACAATATTAAGATGAGTAATATATTAATAAAAGTAAAGTCTAAGAAAACTATGTTATTTATATACCTTTTTTGATTTGTTCTTGAGTTGTGGTGGATATAAATTCTCTATGACCACTAAAGAAATCAACACTTAAATCTTCCTCTCGTAATTCAGACGGCATCACTTCCACTTAATCATCTACAAACCACTCATCATCATATGCCATATCCTCACAAAGCAAATGATCTTCGTCATCCCTTAACCCTTTTTTCTTCAAGTTTCTATCTCTGAGTCTCCTACTGTACATAATGTACACTAGTGAATTCATCCTCAATGTTGATAAATGATTTCTCCTCTTTATATGCACTTGGTTGTAGGTACTCCAATTCTGTTCACAGCCAGATGAAGAACATATTAATGCCAAAACTTTCACAGCAAAACTCTGCAATTCTGGATTGCCATCACCAAACTGAATCCACCACTCAACTAAGATTTACATAAATGAGTATAGTCAGTGCTCAAAGAACAACTTTTAAATAAATGATTAAAACAATAAATGAAATTACCTAGAGATCGTTTGAAAATAGTGTCCTTTGCTTGTTGTAATTTAAAAAAATCTTCTTTATTCCTAAAAGGTACTAATTGCATGTCAGCATTTGATCTTTTAGTTGTATCACCTATCAATCGATCCATGCAATGATACAATCCCAACTTTATTTCAGAATTTGTAGACTTATTCTTTGCATATTGATACTAAGGGTTTAAGTAATAGCCTGTTGCATATAAGTGTCTTATGTCCTTCCCACGATGCTTGCTAACATTATGACATGTTAATAGAAATCATACCCATCAAACACTACGCCCTAATTAGATCTAGTAATTGTGGTGTTAAAGGGAAGTTTTTCTTAATCATCCTAAAATAGTTGATGTCCAAGTGTATGTAAACCTACTAAGGCAAGAATGGCCTTTAACCTTTCCCAAGCATTAATAACCTTATAGTAAGATAGGTAACAAATGTGTTTGGTGTAGAGGGGATAGATAACAATGACACATCTGTTGTCGCAAAAGAAGAAGAGGAAGGCAGAGGCGGACCTGATGAGTTGATGAGCCGGCGGACCTAACGAGTCGATGAGCCACACGCAGAAAAAATAAGAAGTGGAAGGCAGTCGCGGTTGAGGGTGCAGGCGAGGCCGCAGTAGTTATGGTTGAGTCGTCGAGGCCAGCAAAGTCGCGGACGAGGTCGAAGATAAGAGGCCACGCGAAGGAGAAGAATCGCAAGCTTACGAGAGACGAAGAGGCGAGGCTAGGTATGACACGGGTAAAGTCTTACTAGTGAAATATATAATAGGTTTAGATTTTTTTTTAATGTCAAGAGGCGAACGCCTCGAATAAATAAGGTGAGGTTCGCCTTAGGTGTACGCCTCAAATTCTGTCATCAAAGCATAAGCCTTGAAGCGTAAACGGGAGAAATTGCGCTGAGGTGCGCCTCAAGGCGTGCAATTTTAAACCATGGGTTTTGCTAAAAAAATTGTGTTAATGCTAGGGCGTCCCCTGGAAGCGACGCGCTGTATGGCCTGAATACAGCGACAAGTGTGCAAGGGCCGCTGCACCGCCGCCCGGGTGCAGTGTTAAATAGGCAAGGGTTCCCACATCAAGGACGGATGTGGGCAAAGAAGCTAGTCCATGAAACTAAAATTAGGATAGGAACTTGGAATTTAGGTTCTCTTACAGGAAAATTAATGGAATTAATAGATATTATGATTCATAGGAAGATAAATATTCTGTGCATTCAGGAAACTAAATACGTTGGAGAGAAGGCTAAGGAGATTGATAGTTTAGGATTTAAACTTTGGTATTCGGGTAGGAGTCGTACTAGAAATGGTGTAGGCGTGATTTTAGATAAGAGTTTGAAGGATAATATTATAAATATTAATAGAATTGGAGATAGAATTATAGCTTTAAAAATTATTGTTGATGCTAAGATTGTTAACATTATAAGTGCTTATGCTCCTCAAGTGGGTTTGGATATGGATTCAAAATTAAAATTTTAGAATGACTTAGAAGAATTAATACAAAAGATACTTCTTGAAGAAAGAGTTTTTATTGGAGGAGATTTAAATGGACATGTTGGTAGAGAGGTAGATGATTTTAAAAGCATTCATGGTGGCCATGGGTATGGAACGACAAATGAAGGTGGTAAGTCCATATTAGATTTTTGTTTAGCTTATGATTTTTTAATTGCTAATACCTTATTTAAGAAAAGGAATGAGCATCTTATTACTTATAAAAATGGATATAGCACAACTCAGATTGATTATTTTCTTATAAGAAAAGTAGATCGTTTAGAATGCAAAGATTGTAAAGTTATTCCGAGTGAAAATTTATGTACCCAACATCGTTTATTAGTTTTGGACTTGAAGATAATGGGGCAGAAAATAAAAAATAAAGTAAAACGATATTCTAGGATTAGATGGGGGTATTTAAAGAATATTAATAAAAATATTTTTGAGAGTAAGATTTTAGATCTTAAGATTTTGTCTGTGCATGAGGATGCTAATATTATGTGGGAAAAAGTGGCTAGTGATATTAAGAATATTGCAAAAGATGTGCTTGGAGTTTCAAAGGGAAAAACTCCTAATAGTAAAAATAGTTGGTGGTGGAATCCAAATGTGCAAGAAAAGATAAAAAATAAGAAGATTTGTTATAAAAATTGGTTTAATTATAAAAATTCTGATAATTGAAAAATATATAAAGATGCACGTAAGGAATCTAAGAAAGCAATATGCGATGCAAAGAGTTTAGTTTTTAGTGATTTATATAATAGATTAGATACTAAGGAGGGAGAAAGATATATGTATAAGTTAGCCAAACAAAGAGATAGGAGTAGTAAGGATTTAGTTCAAGTGAAGTGTATTAAGGATGAAGATCAAAAAGTACTTTTTTTAGAAGATATTCAAGAAAGGTGGATGAGATATTTTGCTAAACATTTTAATGAAGAATGTGAAAATAAAATTGACTGTAGTGACCTTAGCACCCTAAATAAAAATAAAGATTTTTGTTTCTATCGGCGTATTAGTAAAACTGAAGTTTGAGAGGCTTTAAAGAAAATGAAGGGTGGAAAAGCTGTTGGACCTGATGATATTCCAATAGAGGTGTGGAAATGCTTAGGAGATGAAGGAATTTCTTGGCTTACTAAACTTTTTAATACTGTTTGAAGACTAAAAAGATGCCAGATGAGTGGAGAATGAGCGTGTTAATCCCTGTTTTTAAGAATAAAGGTGATGCACAAGATTGTACGAATTATAGAGGAATTAAGTTAATGTGTCATACTTTAAAATTATGGGAACGAGTTATGGAGCATAGGTTGCGGCGTGATAATAATGTTTCTCAAAATCAATTTGGATTCATGCCGGGTAGGTCTACTATGGAAGCCATACATTTATTAAGAGGTTTGATGGAGAAATATAGAGAGAATAAGGAGGATTTACATATGATATTTATTGATTTAGAAAAAGCATATGATAAAGTTCCAAGAGAAGTGCTATGGAGAGTTCTTGAAAAGAAAAGAGTTAATAACGCTTATATTCAAATCATTAAAGATATGTATGCAGGAGCTATTACTTGTGTTCAAACACAAGGTGGTTTGACCAAGTATTTCCCTATTTCGGTTGGATTATATCAAGGATCAGCCTTAAGCCCGTATCTTTTTGCTTTAGTCATGGATGTTCTCACTAGACATTTGCAAGAGGATGTACCTTGGTGTATGCTTTTTGCTTATGATATTCTTCTTGTTGATAAGACTAGAGAGGGAGTTGAAGGTAAACTAGAATTGTGGAGGTCAACCTTAGAGTCTAAAGGTTTCCGCTTGAGTAGATCTAAAACAAAATATATGGAGTGTAATTTTAGTAATAATAGACCTAGTGAGGGGATTGTGACTTTGGGCGATCAAGTCATTAATAAGAGTACACGTTTTAGATATCTTGGATCTATTGTTCAGAGTGATGGTGAAATAGATGGGGATATTATCAGCAGAATTCAAGTTGGATGGTTGAAATGGAGGAATGCATCTGGCTTATTGTGTGATAGAAAAGTACCCCTCAAACTTAAGGGAAAATTCTATAAGATGGTGGTGAGACCTGCAATGCTTTATGGTGCCAAATGTTGGCCATTAAAAGAGAAGCATAATTCTAAGTTAAGTGTTGCAGAGATGAGGATGCTCAGGTGGATGAGTGGCTTTACCCTTAGAGATAGGATACGAAATGAGTATATTCGTGAAAAGGTTGGAGTAGCTCCAGTGGAAGATAAGATTAGAGAGAGTCGCCTTAGATGGTTTGGTCACATAAAACGACGGCCTCCTGATGACCCGGTTAGGAAAGTAGAGGTCTTAGATTTGACTTATATTAAGAAAGGTAGAGGTAGACCTAAAAAGACTTGGTTAGAAAATATTAGAAATGATCTTTCTTTATTAGATTTAAATGAGAATTTGGCTTTTAACAGGACACAATGGAGAAAAAGGATCCATGTAGCCGACCCCACGTAGTGGGATAAAGGCTTGATGTTGTTGTTGTTGTTGTTGTTGTTGTTGTTTTGCTTCAAAACCTTGTTAGCACCTTATTTTAAGCTCAAATCATGTATTGAGCACTATCTTCCCCTAATAAGATATTGGGTTTGTTGGTCGCTTTCCTTCTAATAGATACATATGACAATTTGGTGGTATTCAAGTATATTGTTCTTGTTTGACTCATTAAATATTATAGGTACTCTTCTTAATTGGCTGCCTATAGTTACGAGTGTTAGCCTCAATATCAATCTCACTATTGATCTGATCGAACATGATGAAGTTGATGGATGGTGGATGTACTGTCATGTGAAACGATTTCAAAATTCCTCACTTGCACCGAACTTGTCAAATGTTGCACGTTTCACAAAAAGAACTTTGTTGACACGTTCGAAATGCTGAAATTACCTAGGAAGGACACTGATATTGCCCTATCCATTATACGAAGGTGAACATAAAATTTGCCCGTGCATGAGGTGATGACATGGAATTCATGACACACGAGGAATGAGAATTTGTACTAGGAAGTCAATAAACGTTCCCTTTATTTTTTTTATATTTTATTATTATGATAAAAAATTATATTCTCCATCCATTCTCGCCTTGCCTCTATGCTGAATTCCCAAGAATCTTTCTCAAAGTAGGTACTATAGCGATATCAAATCTAGCCCCATCCCCATCCTTGCGTCTTTGCATCTTGACATCCTAGCATAGGCATTAAAAAAAAAAACTATAAAACTACTTGTCCTGTCATTTGTCGCCCAAAGCCCTTCATCTCTTTCTCTTCTTGTTCATGTAAAACGCCAGCTCCCATCAAAATCATTCTCCCGCTCTTTGTTCTCGCTCTCTCTCAAGCAGCACACAATCTCTATCTTTTCCTCTCTCTAGAATCCGCATGGGACTCCCTCTCCCTTACTCCTTTGTTTCGTACTTAGCTCAACGATGCCACCCTCACACAACTTTATCTCTTATTCCTCACATTAATTCTCCCTTTTCGCTCCAATCCATTACCAAAACCATCGACAATAAAGAGACAACGAGGTTGTAAGGGGAGCTCATTGGGAGAAAGCATCGAAGAGCCCAACTGCATGAAGAAGTAAGGAGGTTGCACAATTGCTCGTTGGTATGAGGCACCTACGAGTTAATGGAATGTGGAGGAGGAAGTCACATGAGAGCCTACTTAAGAAGGCCTGGATAGATCCAACCTGGACAGATCCAGTGGCATCAGAAGAAGTGAGCAAGTGGCGTTGTAGCTCATTGGAGAAGGTTAAATAGTGCTAACGACGTGTAGAGAAGAAGAGGCGTTTGTGTGCTTGTGGATTTAAGTTAAATTCACACATGGCCTAGATTTACCAAGTTTGGATTTAGATAAAGGAGAAATGAGATTTAATCTTCTACTTCAAGTTGTCGTTTTGGTTGTTTGGTAGGATTTTAGTTAAATCCTATTTAAAGCCTACTCAAGCCCTGGTACTAAAGTGCCCCTCCTCTCCTTCTTACTCTCTCTCTCGCTCTCTTTCTCAACCATCGTCTCTCCTTTCTTCTCTCACTCATTCTCTAGTCTCCTCTTTATTTTGCCTCTATTTCTCTCCCTACGCTTCTTCTCTCACTCATGGGGAGGTTGCCAAAGTTTAGACTGATATGGGACTTAAACAGAACAAAACAGAAAGAACTTTAGATGTAAATGCGACAATAAAATATAAATAATAAGGATAAAATTACAAAACCATAAAATAAAGTTAAAATTGTAATATGAGAACAAAGTTGTCCACAAGAATGAAACTCTAGAAAGGGCCTAGAAGGGACTCGAAGAACTTGCTATAGGCAAGAGCGCGAACAGAACCTCTTCACTACTTTTAGAGCACTCATAGTTCTCTTGAATGCTCCTAAGTAAATGAGAAAACCCATGTGAATGGTGAAATGAGCTAAGGAATCTCTCCTATTTATATGAGATGAAGGAATTCTATTTTGGGCCCTCCAAATAAAAATATAAATCATGTGAAAAAAAAAAATGACATCTTAAAACATGTGACAAGATTCTAACTTGTATTGCTTGCCACTGAATCTGCAATGTGTAGATTCAGGTGGATAGAAGTTAACCATTAAAAACTTAATGAAATTTACACGCATCTTTATGATGAAATATTTGCACAAGTAAAGAAAG
Organism: Dendrobium chrysotoxum; assembly: GCA_019925795.1. Taxonomy (NCBI): domain Eukaryota; kingdom Viridiplantae; phylum Streptophyta; class Magnoliopsida; order Asparagales; family Orchidaceae; genus Dendrobium; species Dendrobium chrysotoxum. The sequence continues at coordinate 94,352,686 of CM034313.1, read as the reverse complement.
ATTTTTTTTCAAATCATGTACATGCAACACAAGAAATCCTGCAAACTTAATTATAATGCCTAAAAAATCATGGAAGTGCATCATGGAAGTGTTCACCCTCAAGAAAAGATGGCGATAGGGCACGAACACTGCTTTCACAAGCTTATAGGTCCTATTTTTCTCGAGGTAGATTGAATTTTGAATTTAACCAGATTTCTCCTGAGAGTAGTGTTAGGATTTATTTAGTTCTGAGGTTTCACTTTCTATGAGCGTAAACCCTCATAGTTAATTGGAGCCGTAAGCCCCAAACTAAACAAATTAACGGGTCTGGTCTCATATAGACAAAGTATGAGGCAACATGTGAGTAGCCACCTCAAGAGAGCAAAGTAGGTCCTCCCTTCTTAGTCTGAGAATCAACAATCGAAACATCAAAACTCTGAGATGGTAAATCCTCAATTAGACATCTATAGACCAGTCTGAAGCGGTCAACTACATGCACAGGAGAGAATATGAACAACCTAATCTGAGCCCGATCAGTGGCTGAAGTCACTCTAGAAAGGTGAAGCAAAGAAGTGAATGTATGATCCATGAAGTAGCCTGGTAACTTAGCATAGATGAATGCACTTGCAACGTGGATATGCACCCATCCATGATATAATTCCACGATACCTCAGTAATACACAGACGTCGACTGTAGGAAGCAATAATCTGACTAAAGCCTCTATATATTCTTGCAAGCACTGTCAGAGCTAGTGAAATCTATTTGCCACTGGCAATCATGTTGGCCATCAAAAGGGTGTTGGGACGAAAAACTCTACTCTGGCCTGGAAAGATAAAGTAATATAGCCACGTGGCTAAAAAAAACCAAAGAGGTCTCCTTTGAAATCTCCCTAGCGGTAATTGACTGTGCTCCGGTGGCCAATCTAGGCTTAAATAGATCAGCTGAAAACTGCTCACTAGATTGAAGTCCCGTGCCAAATGGGACATGGGGCTGAGCATCTTGCAATACATACGCCTCTCGGGTCAATAAACTCTCAATCCAGGCATCTAAAGGAACAGTAGCCCCACGACGACCACTTCTCTGCCTCTGAAGACAGTAGTAGTGGGGTGTGGAATCGCCGTGTGGGTTCGTCAGAACTGCAGGACGACAGATCAGGTCCAGACGGTGTTAGGCTCGGACGCAGGAGAGACAACGGCGGGCTAGGTTCGGTTGTGGGAGTTGATAGAGGCCAACAGGAGATCAGCCAAAGCCGAGCTTCTAACTTCAATGTGCGTAAGTGAGCATGAAAACTCTAAGCTTCGTTCTTGTTTATTTTATATAAGCCGTTCGTCACTGAAATGTGTCTGACAGCGTGCCAGACGTCGGAACATGGGTATCGGTTGCCGCCTGATTTGTTTTCTTTTTTTTTTTTTATCAACATGATAGCTAAACCAGATATGGGATTCATGTATATGAATATATAGCTAATCTAATTCATACATGTGCCATTGTGGCAATTTAGTTGCAGAATATTGCTTGGAATATATTATGCTGCAAAGTAATGAAAGATAAAACCAGTATTTATTGTGGTCGTTTCATATCTTTTTCTCCACATATTATGCTGCAAATTAATGAAAGATAAAACCAGTATTTACTGTGGTCATTCCGTATCTTTTTCTCCACTTCCAAATTATATTTCCTTATAGGTATCGAAGTATCTGCTCTCTTTATTTTTTGTTATCATTGAATTGTGTATTTACTATATGAATTTTAGCTTGAAGATTGTTCAAATAAAATATAATAGTTGTGATATGTTAAGAAGAGAATGAGGCAAACAGAGGGAATATTCAACTTTGAAACTGTCAAGTAATTTCCAAAGTGCCTCTCAGTTCTTTCACGCATGATAAATAATGCAACGAGTAATGAAGTGGTAGAGGTTCTCATAATCAGCTATGTCTAGATATGGTGAACAAGCTTGTTATTCACCGCTAGATGAATTTAACTATGAAAGGCCATACTGCCAATCCATGACAAGGAACATATTAAATATATCATTTTGGGGGCAAACTTCCCTTGCGGCCAGTAGTTAAGAATCAGCTTTCTACCATATCTATCTATAAAAAGAAAAAATGTGTGTACACTAGCAAGCCAGATAATTTCCTGTTATACTCTCCTGAAGCATAACTTTATGTTTCATTTAACATTAAGATCATGCCACATCATGTTAAGGTTCCATCAAGCAATGATAGCATGGTGATTTGGCAAAAAGAAAAAAAAGAGAAGCAGGGATTCTGGCTGCTATATGAGGTCTACTACCATATATACATATGCCTCATTCGAGTAAATTCATTAAGAAGGCTTCCAAAAAAAAAAAAAAATATTATTCAGTAGAAGCTAGGTGAAAGTGAGATGCTACATGGCAATTTTTTTTCAGCAGAAGATTTGCGAGACTTCTTCAGGCTCCATAAAGATGCCAAGTTTGAAATTCATAATATATATATAGGAATTGTGCTTGTCGCAACACTAATGCTCAAGAAGTGGACGATAACAGTGGTTATCCATAAAGATCCAAATGTATTTAAGGCATTAGGAAAAACACTATGCCTGCACAACAAGGTTTTCTATATAGTCAAGATGCAGCCATGAATTTATTTACAGTTTATAACTGTAGCTGTAAATTCAAGTAAATTTGGATATCTATTTAAATAAATTTATAATTATGAGAATGATTTCAAGCTCCAAGCAATGAAATAATATGAGAGCTCCAAGAATATTTCATGAATGAATAAAGAAAAAAAAAGCTTGACACCTTCTATATTTGAAAATAAATGATCAATAGAGGGAAGCCACGTCCGTAAGAAATCGTTCCGGTCGCCCACGACATCCACGACATGATAGAAATAACTGTTTCCAGAATGTATACAAAACAAAATAGAAATGAAAATGAGAAGTGGATGCTCACTTCTAATCAATTTTCAAGCAAAGAGAGTTTTGGTTCGTCTCCGTCTCCTGTTCGCAAGCCCGACGTCAAATTTAATTGGTTAATCTAATTGAGCAAATCAAATCTAACATATATAAATTATAAAAAATACACTTGGAATCTAAACCAATTAATTGAACAAATTAAATTAATTCAACCTTCAATTAACTCATATAATTGATTAATAATCAAATTAATTTTAACATAATTAACTTTAAAATACATTTAAAATTCAAATTAACAAATTAAACAATTGATTCAAATTAAAACTTAATTTCAATTAAAATACATTTAATTAAATCATCTAATTAATTTATGCAAGTAAAATAAAAGAAAAATGCTAAGAATCAATGTTTCCACTATCCAATCAGCCTAAGCACAAACTACTAGCAGCTCTCAAACACAAGCTCTCGAAACAACAAAAACTCTCCAACTAACAAGCTCAAGCACTCTTAGACTCTCAACAACAGCTCCTGTAACTACATGAGAGCTCTCTAATCTGCTGGCTACGAGCACCTGCAAGCAAACAAACAAAAGTTAGCGCGTCAATAAACAAGACTAAATTAATGCTGAAAAAGAGTAAATCTAACTACTGCAGAAAAACAACAGTGCTAAAGTAGAATAACAACAACTATAGTAGAAAAGGCTACAAGCACAAAACAACAAAAACTACTGAAAGATAGAAAACAACTACTGGCAAGTAAGTGTCAAAACTACAGTCTAGTGTTAGACTAGCAAGCGACTACACACCACCTGGGCTACTTCTAAATGAAGTAGTAAGATCCACTCATTAAGGAACTTTTAAATGAACGAACCTAGATCCAAAAACTCAAATCCCAATGGGCAACCTTGTTTATAAGAACTAGATTGTAAGACCCATCATTTGACCACTTTCATTGAAAGCTGTAAGTCCAATTTTAGAGGAAATCTTTAGGTAAAAATAACCTAACCTCTAACCCCTGATTAACACACTTGGGCTACTTCTAAGCGAAGCACTAAGACCCGCGCGTTAGGGAACTTCTAAATGAACGGCCCTATATCCAAATAATTAAAACCATACGGGCAGCCTTGTTTATAAGAACTAGGTTGTAAGACCCACCATCCGACAACTTTCAAATGAAAGCCGTAAGTCCGACCTTAGAGGAAAGTTTTAGATAAAAATGACATAACTTCTAACCCCCAATTAACTTCCCGGCAACTTCTAATAGAAGCCATAAGTTTGACCTCTGAAGGAAACGTTTAGGCGATAACATAACCTAGAACCCTCACTTTGGCATCCTAGTCTATAGGGCCAGGTTATAAGACCCACCATACGAGCTATTTAGCTTATAGGGCTAGGTCGTAAGACCCGTCATTAGACAACTTCTAAGGAAGCCATAAGACCTATCCAACCAAAAATCTTCGGGTTACTTCTAATAGAAGCCACAAGACCCACTCATATCCAAAATCTTCAGGCCACCTTTAATAAAGGCCGTAAGTCCCACTATTAGGACTACTGTCAAATGAAAACCGTAAGCCCCACCTAAATCCAACAAATCGGGCAACTCTTAAGCAGAGCAATAAGCCCCAACCCAAATCCAACTAAATTAAAATTCACACATCTCTACTTTAGTTTACTCGGGATCCCTGAGAGGAGGCAACCCATGGCTGCTAATCAGATTCCTTGGACACTACAATCAATGGTTGCTAGTGTTGGTAAACTGAACACACGGTATACTCAAGACGACAGAAACATGGGATCTTGATCGGGTGTACCTTCATCTCCCATAATTAAAGATTAAAATACTGTTGCACATTCTCACACTTTTTGCACGAAGCTAAATGCATTTCATCCTTAATCGAGAGTGCTCTTCTAATGCGTTAGGAGGGGTAATTAACTTGAGGGCTTGCGCTCATAGGAAGTAGAACCCAGATCTAAATAAACCCTAACACTACTATCAGAGAAAATCTGGTTAAATGTTAAATTCAATTTACCTCGGGAAAAATTAAGGGAACCCCTAAGTTTGTAAGAGCAAGGTTCGCACATATCGATGATTTTTCTAGAGCGAACAAAGATTTAAAAAAAACTTGAACAGTAAGTTCACAAAAAATTATGCAAGTGCATTATACATGTACATTGAAAATCATGCAAGCCCATTGAAAGCATGCATGTTCTCTAAACTATGTTCAATCATTTCTATATAAAATTGTGTGCGTGGGCTCCGACAAACATGCTAGTTTCTCAAACCTAAACTCTAAAAATGCTTGTGGATTAAAAACAAGAACGTACTTGAATTTCTTCTACTCTGAGATATGTGTAGATATTTTAAAAGACTTGCTATCATTTTGAAAATTCAAACTTCTTTTTAAAATTCAAAGTCAAGCTTGACATATACACACACTCTCGAGCGGGTGGCCCTACCTTAGCATTGAGGTGTAAGTCTTGAAATTCATGTATGATCCTGCATGTCACAATTATTAGAGTTGACAATACTTGAACCCCATGAGCGGGCTGCCCTCCCTGCAGGATTGAGTTGTAAGTCTTAAAATTCATGTAACGATCCTCCATGTCACAATAGCTGAAGTCAACAATTCTTGAACCCCATAATTCCGATCCTTCGCTAGCAGGTGGTCTTAGTTGACAAGGTTTAAATTAGCAAAAGTGTAGTCATCCAAGTGTATCCATGATGGTCGCGTTGATAAAAATATCATATTGATGGGATTTTATTTTCAAAAATACCCCTAAAATCCAAAAGCAAATCATTTTGATCTTAAATACTGTTGTAAATATAAACATTAAAAGAGTTCAAAAACATAAAAATCCATAAAAAACTTAAAAAATATAAAGAATTTAAGCAAAACCTATCACCCTAAGCTAAAGCAATAGACATCAATCTTTCATAATAGTTTTTTGAGGGTGATAGATTTAAGATAAACTAAGATTACAAAGAGCTAATGTCTTGTTAAATATATCCCTATGATCACTCTTAAATGATCTCATGCTAGTAAGAATATGACACGCGTCCTCTAATTGGGTGGCTTTATCACCACTTGACACTACTAAATAACGATTATTGACTAGGGCCATTAGATCAATTGATTTTGTTGTAATGACACAATTAAATATGGTCAAGGCCAAAGTATGGATGTTCCACAATGACTCAATCTCTTGAGTTGTAATTCAAAGGATGCATTTGATAGGACATAAAGTACTATATTAGCTAAGGTTGACTTTAAATTATCCACTTAGATAAACATCTATCCTAGACCCCCTTGAACGATGCAACCCATGATCACCAAAAGGGATCCTTCGATCAAGTTGAGTCTACTACTTTCACTATCTAAGTAGATCAAGGTCCATGACAAGAAATGATGGAGCCATGAGATATTGATCGGGTTTGTTATCATTGCCTCACCATCTACTTTAAGCTTAAGTTTGTAAATTTCCTAGCTAAAATCAAAATTATTGCTACTATAAACTAAGCACTTATTACATATCGATTAGCCTTAATAAAAAATTTTCTATTGTCTCTAGGAGAGATATTTAACCTTAGGGGTTTACGCCTATGGGAAACTAGGAACTAGTTCGAAACTCCTTGTAAAATGTTAGTGAATTCTCTGGATGTTGTTTTATTTGCAATCTAATATGCTTTGAACATCTCACCCATAACCAAAACTCTTATAGAAGAGCCGGATGCAAAATTTGGAGCCCACAAAGAGTTGTTTTTTAAGGGAATTCATTGTTGGAATTCTACTTTTGTTTCATTTGCTTAAATGGCCCAAATATAGGCATTCCATTAGTTGATTAATCTATTAAAATCAACAATTCTATAATTAAGAATTGATCTCTTTCTGAGGAAATTTGTTGCGCAATACTTCTTTGTTTCATTTGTTTACATGGCACAAAGATTAGCATAGCATTCCTTTTTATTTTGGGCCTTTGGCACAAGAATAGCATAGCATTCGTTAGCACAATTCTGCTTTTGTTTCATTTGCTTACATGGCACAAAGAATAGCATAAAATTCCTTTTTTTTTTCATTTTTTTATTTTTGCACGAATGACATTCTGGTTATTGGTTAATCTTTTAACATGGACTATTATCGTCACTGAAAAGCAAAATCCGTACTAATGGCGAAGTCGTCCATTCCGTTGTACATAGCCTATTAAAGATGGATCAGTCAATTTTTTTCATGCTGTTTATTTTGTCTCCAATCTGAAAGCAAATCATATGTTTGGTTTTTTTCCTTTTCTGGCTTAAATTTCCTGAAATTTGATTTCTTTTCTGATTTGTGAAAATTTCACAGTAAAGTTTTTATAATGTTACATTTGATTTCAATTCAAAACTTAGGTTTTCGAATTTGGACGTGCCAACTGTTCCTGAATTTCTTAAGGTTAGTAAATTAAGGTTTTTGTAAGATGTGATTGCTAACTTATGTACCATTTACAATGTACCAAGCGTGTCAAATGTTTATTTCTGTTTCACTTGAAAGAAATAGTCTTATGTCACTTTTTAAAGCTGAATCAGAGCCTTTGCTTTAATAATTAATGCAAAATCGTAAAACACCCATTGATTGTATTATACTAGTTAGAGGAGAAATGCTATAAATAAATATTTCTTTTGAAGTTATGTCAAATGGCGATGCAATCTTTAGGTTTGTCCCATATGCAGATATGACCATAAAACTGTGAGTTTCCATCAACAAATTGATGATTTTGTGGATCACGTTTACCTCTACAGCTGCTTCATTCTTGATTATTGTTGATTCATTCAATAAAGTGAAATTTGATTTTGATTAAATTGAATGGCTTGGTAAATATTATTCTTCTCAAAGATCTGCTGAAGCTTTTAAATATGTTGATTTCTCATTTCGATGAGTTTGCTCATATATAAGCACATTAAATTGGCTCAGTAGAGCCTAACATTTTAGTCTGTTTGTATCAGTTTTTAGTAGTGGAATAAGGAAATAGTGCAGATCTCCCAATAAATGCCTAAGTTTTGTTTTAACTCAAAGGATCTTGTCAAGGAACTCATAAACAATGAAAAAGCATACACATGCTACATGTGTATTGCATTACTAGCTGTATTCTGCGTTACCTTAGTGATGTTGCCTATAACAGTAGTTGGGTTAGTTTTGTAAAGATGCAATTCTAGGTTGTATACTATTAGATTTTTTTCAAGTGCAATGTGACGTGTAAGGTTGTTTTTTTGCTTCAATGCACAATGTGAAGCTGTGTTTTGCTCATGAATTTTATGTGTATACATATATTACGTGCATATAATATTTTATTTAATGATAAAAAGATTAAAATGGTCACTTGACTCTTATGAAAGACCAAAATGGCTCCCAATTATATTAAAGAACTATTTTGTTCCCTCAACTCTATAAAGAGAAATCAAAATAATCCCACTATTAAAAAATAATGGTAAAAATTAATAAATTAATGATTATGCCTGATGGTGGGAAGGTATATCTGGAATACAACAAATTCTTCAAACCCTGGTAGTAGTAAATTCGTCCACCACAATACCGGACGATCTCAGTTACTCTCGTTTATATATGAAAGTTTTTGTTGGATATGAAAAAAGTTTAGTCACTAAAAAATTATATTTATTAAACAACTTAATTAAAAATTTTTCTAAAACTACCCCTAATTTTAACACCGTTAAGTCCAATATCTATTAGTTTGGATGTTGGGATTATTTTAGTTCATCTTTAAAGAGTTGAGGGTTTTAGAAAACCTTGAGAAAAATGATCAATGGCACATTTTGGTAATCATAATACTACAGACGATTATTCAATAATGTGTCCACCATTGTTTGAAAACATACCTTTTGATTCTTCAAAAAAAGTCAATGGATCATTTTGGTTCTTTTCTTTTCGTTTAATTAACTAGACTGAACTTATATCAAATGATAATTTTCAATAAATATAATGACACTTGTAATAAAACATTGTTTATTTAATAAATGACTTAAAAAGTTACTTAAAATGAAAATGAATATTATTCATCTACTTGATTTGAAGATGATCTTCAAGAGTGGATCTGCACATTCTAGCAACTTTTATTATACATGAGAATCCCAAAGAATAGTAGTGTTGTAAATTTTAAGAAATTTCATTATTATAACAATGTCAAAGTTAAGTTTTATGAATTTCTTCATCTTCAGTTTTCTTCATCTTCAAACTCTGCTTAGTTGCTTGCATGTTTTGAGTCATCCTCTGAAGGAATTGTCCTGTAGTTTGTTACATTGCTCCCTTTAAACCTCCCATTAGGACTAGTGAGATGTTTCTTGGGCTTGGGCTATGTCTCGATTGGCCTCTTTACCACCTAAAATGCCAATGTGGCAAAGAATATTTGACCTGATTTTTAATTTATGCACTTCCAAGTTAGATCCTTCTGATTGCATTAGAATTGATTATATTTAGCACTTTAATGTCATAGAATAATTATAACAATAACATTAATTCTTAAAAAAAATTACATCACAATGATGGCATCTTCAATTTAGAACTAAATCTCAAGAAAGTACAATAAATCCAAGTGAAGATTTAAACCAAATAAAATATTATGCCTAAGAATTTTTAGATAAGTTGAAGAGTTAAGTTATATATCATGAAAGCAAAACCAAGTTAGCAATATAATTGAAAAACATAAATAAAAAATTAAAATGAATATCCTTCCTACTTTTGCACACATCTAACATGCTATTCTCTTTTTTGTCACCCTCAATTTGGATATTAGCAACTTTTTTTTGCTGAATACTTGGATCAATACAACATTGATCGTCTTATTATGGTTTTATAAATTTATCTTTATATCTCAATGATATTCTCTTTTAGCATAATATTTCAAAGATAGATCTTTACCCACTAGCTTAAATTTTATTTTTACCCTCATCTATACCCTTTTCATCTGTATATAAATTCAAGTTACATAAATTTATCACAATTATGTATCAGAGTATCTTCTAATAATATTGATCAATACTTGTGAATATCAAAATTGAATATTAGATGCTTAGTTTTTGTTCTACTAATTCTAAGTAATCTATCTTAACATTTACTCCATTGGCCTAATTTTTCACTTATTTTAGTGGATGTGATTAAAACTATGCCATATGCAAATTATTCGGTTGCTGGACCATTTTGGCATTAGCATGAACACAATTGGAACTAAATGGAATCTTATTTAAAAATATTCTGAAAGTTTTAAAACTCATGTGCACGAACAAATTAGCACGAACACAATTGGGACGAAATGGAATCTTTTTTAAAAATATTCCAAAAGTTTTAAAACTCATGTGCACGAACAAGTTCCTGAAATAAATTTGCAAATACACGAACTAAACATGCAAATTAACCCCAAAAAGATGTGCAAGCAAATAAAATGCGATACAACAAACTTAAATGAATAGCTGGGCATGCATGGCAATAACTTTTACACACATTTTAACAAACCTATCACTGTCAAACTCAAAGCAAGATAGTTTCAATATGTTTTTCATGCTTCTTAATAAAAATCAAGTTCAAATTATGTTGCTCTAAAAAGCATGCCGTCACTTTAGAACTTAAACCCTCTTTCAAGCATACCTAACATATTACAAGTAGGCTTTCTATTGGGTCATCCTATATAAGACAGAGTCGTAAGTCGCAATCCTCCAAATGCCAAGTACTAGAGTTGACAAGATTTATGTCCCTCAACAAATATTCTCATAATAAAGGAATAGTTGTAAATCTTTGTTACCCAGTCCAAAACAAATGAAACTCTCTTAGACTAGGAATCAAACTGACAATGAATATCATAAGAAAATTTGTAAATTTACATTTGCATAAGGCCTTTAGGCTTCAACAAGGGGCAATAATTCAGGTTCACAAGCTGAGTTGCAGATATTACCCAAAAATGATCTTATACGAATATAATCAATATGAACTTAAGGTTTTATTAAATAGGTAAAAAATCTCAAACCGAAGTAAACTCGATCCAAGTTTTAAAATTACATAATGAGGTATTGAGGCGTTTGTCGTCCGTACGGTGAGGCATAAGACTCAAGGCATTTTGAGGCGTAAATCTCACAATAAAAAAATTGATTATAGTTAAAATGAAGGTAAGTAGTAATATATTAGCATTATAACCAATTAATATATTACAAAATGATATTTTAATAGTATAATATAATGAGAAGTAACAAATTTATGTTTATATTAAGTAAAAAATTGTGCAAATTAGGAGTGTAATGCAAACTTGCTGTCAAAGGAATATAAGATATCAAAATCAAATAAATATAATATAATATATCAAATCAAAGTAAGACATTTACAAAATTTAGCACAAAATGATTCTCTCCTTCATTCCTACTGTCCAACATTGAACTTTTAAAGATCAAATTAGCAACATAACAAATAATCAGAAGTCCTTAGCGCTCTCATCACTCAGGGTATTTATTAGAGTCATCATCATAGTGAATAGTTTTCTCTCTTGGCTCATCTTTTGCGGAGTCAAGTTCCATTGATGGGCTTTGTGCATGACCAATGCTCATAGTGTCCTTCAACTAGCATTAAGCATGAGTCAGCATGTTGTTGCAAAGGCCACACCATTTGCCTTACCAACCTTCTCCACTAATCAACAGGCCATGATACTCTTACCGTTTTACTTTTGCAATATGTAGGAACTGTCATAGTAACTCATGACCAATTGGCTTAACATCGGCCCATTCACTAACCAATGAGAGGATATGGGTGAGTTGTTTGGTTAGAAACTAATATGAGGTTAAGGATGCCATCTTGGCTAGCATGCCCCACAGCTTATAATTTTTTTAATAAAATGAATTAAAATATAATAGAACCATCACATCACACCAATTTCAACAAGCCATCTTAGCTAGTGAATACCATGAGATTGATTAATAAAATTTTAGTTGGATCTGGTTAAGGATGCCATCTAGGCTAGCATGCTCCACAGCTTATAATTTTTTTAATAAAATGAATTAAAATATAATTGAACCATCACATCTCACCAATTTCAACAAGCCATCTTAGCTAGTGAACACCATGAGATTGATAAAATTTTAGTTGGATCTGGTCCCATTATTTTCCCATAATAACTTGTCAGTTTTGCAGTGCCAAAAGTTGACCATGTCAATCTTTTGAAGAGCCAAGGGGTTCGCATCATTGCTAGGTGTGAATCATGTGGCATTTACATCAACTAGTTGATATTCTCAAAATGAGCCTTATCATTTTATTAAAATATTTATTAAAGTAATCTTCCCAAGGCATGTAAGGGGGCCAATCTTTGCCACGTGATATCTATGCAGGCTTATCCAAAATGAGCTATATCATCATTTGGACCCCACAATTTTAACTAAATTCATCCTTCTGATGACTTGAGTGGATCCCATCATTTTTGCATTACATCCACGTGTGCTCCACATTGACAAACTTATGCATGCCACATTATCATCAGGACCTTGTGGTTTTGATCAAGTGGTTCTGGTGAGTAGGGCACCAATGTGTTTGACCTGTCAGGTGACATGCTTAAAGGCTGTTATGTTTTTCTCTATGGTGCTTTCATGTCCACCAAATAAATTAATTAAAAAAAAAAATTATATTATTTATTCATGTATTTGAGAGAATTGAAATTAAAAAAATTATCCTAGACGTTCTTTAAATTCCAAATATTCCTTATGCTAAATTAAACAATTTTATTGATTCTCTTTAGACAATTCAAAATTAAAATATGTCCTCTAAAACCTTCTTGAAATTACAAATATATTTTGGGTATTTTAAAATTGCACAAAGGCTTAAAATTCATGAAATAATGCTGAAAAGGCTTTCAGATATTTAAAATTTTCAAGAAATCTGAAAATAATCAAAACTTTCTTAATCAAGACTATACCGCAAAATTTCAATTTTTTTGCCTATAAAAGTGATTTGAAATTTTGCTACTTTAGTATCGATAAAAAAAATCCTTGAAAATTATGTAGTCCTTAGTGGAATGCTTTGGATCAGGAATATCATAGTTCTTACTAGGACACTCAACATTCATAGCCACTGTTTATTGCCTCAAAAGTCTGAAGTCAGAGGAAGCTCGCAACATAGTGCTAGTGATCACAATGAAGCCTCCCTTATCTAATGCCTAAGGTTAGAGCTTTATGCTTGATTTGAAACTAATTGTCACGAGCTAAGGCGGATTGATTCTTTGAATTGTTCCACTCGGTAAAAGCCTATTTAGTGGTACCATTGGATCTGGATAGGGTTTGTCTTTGATTATCTCTATTTCTGCATTTCTGAATGCATGAAGCCCTAGTGAAATGGGCTATATATGCAATACCAATGCCATAAAGCTGATTCCTTCAATGTAGAGCCGATCTTCTTCTTAATCAAGAATGCTCTCTTAACTGGGTGAGATAATAAGCTGTGGGGGATTGCACCCACTAGAACCCCATAATTAAAATCCTTGTTATATCAATTTTGTTATACAAACATCAACATTCCCTTGGAAAATACCTCTTTATGTTTCCTTTCCTCACATAAGCACTTGGGAGATTTTTCTCAGGAGCTCACATATGCATATAACCACTTCTTTGCATGAATATGTGCATAAAGTGAAAGTGACCATTGGGCTAATTTTCTTATGCAGTTATATGCTAATAGGCAAATTCTTAAGATGAATAAAAAATCTCCCATTATAGAACGTAAATTTCAACTGATATGCTATCCTCGGTTTCATGAGCTTGTGAGGTTTTAAGGAGACTTCACGGTGATGCCTATGTTTATGCCTGCTTATACTAGCTTCTGTCCTTAAACACACCGGCACTAGTGGCTAGCAATTGTAGAATTGAAACAAGGAAGAAAACTCTCTTTTCAGTTTGCATACGTTTAATGCGCTGAAGAAGGTTCAAATTATTGTTTGAACATAGCTGGATTGACAAGTCTAAAATATATGCTTGGTAAATCTGGATAATAGAAGGATAGGTTGATAAATATTTATTTTAATTAAAATATTGGGAGTAGGTATGTTAAGGTTAATTATAAAGAGGTTCTTTCGACAGCTGCATTGGAGTACATAGGTCAGGTTTGTATCCATGTAGAAGGGCTCTGAAGAAAAAGAATTAAGCTGAAAAAATGATGTTAACATGCTAAAAAAAATTATCTACCTAAGGAATACTAAAGTGAGCCACAAATATGTTGTAAAGAAACAATGATAGTGACTATTAAGTTGATAAATAAGGAAGAGGACCACAAACTATTCAAGCTGCTGAAAGCACAGAAAATTGGTAGGACACCATTCAGCAAGTATAATTATGACTGAATCAGTTTGAATGCAGGCTTCCTTAACAACAAAGCTGCACTTCAAAAAACTATTGTACATTGTTTTTTTGGGCTCTGGGTTTGATCTTACCAGCATGATTGAAGATTTAGCAATCTATTTGTACATGCATGCTAGCATGTCGCGATTGACTTTTTTCCTAATTTGTTAATGTATGCCTTTCTTTTATTCATCTTCCACGCTTCACGTACCTAGCTGCTAGCAGCTTCACTGTTATAAGTAAAGATAGGTTGAGAACCTTTTTTGGTCACTTTTGGAACATTTTTAGCTATTGATTAGTTATTTGAACCAAATCTTGTGTTTTTGTAGCAAATACTTGGCTCAAATCTGCCCTTATGTCAGTATATTTATGACCTCAAAAAGTTCTTCGATTTGTCAGAATGTTATCTATGAAAATTATCAGTTCAATACCAAAGTGCAAGCATATGTTTAAGCCATTTTGGCAATCGTCTAGTTATTTGGACCAAATTTTCTAGGTTGGGTGGTATGTACCTTTCTCAAATTTCTCTGAAAGTTTCTATGTTTTTAACCTTGAAAAATCTTCAGCTAGTCAAAAAATTATTTCATGCAATTTATCTCAAGTCTCTATTTTCTTAACCTGCACTGCTTAACTGCAAGTTTGCATTATATCCTGATTACTGAGAATACTTTAGATGAAATGCTGTTTATAATATGTGTAAGTTGCAAGACTGCTCGATTGTTTTCATTGGACTGTTTATCTGGTTTTACAGATTCGCTATGCATTTGAGCTATTGACTAATCCATTATGGAAGAGGGATTATGACCATTTTGCTATTGATGAGCAGCTGGTGAGTTTTTTTTTGCTTTTTAGTTGTTCTACATGTATGAATGTTTAGACTTGCTGTTTAATATAACCATCATATTCATCAATATCTTTTATAAGTGTATTCAACGACATTTATTCTGTGCTTTAGCCAGTTATCAATGAGGCCATCAGAAGATATGCGGGTAAAGACTACTTAAAAATCGATCTCCCATTACTAGATGCAACTCCACGTGGTAGGAGACTTTAGCTTCTTTATTTAGTTAGGCATCATGCTTGTTTATATGTTTCTTTATTGAAATGTAATGCATGAGTTAGCTTTGTACCAGACTTGATGAATCAAGATTTTAATGTCCTGACATTTGAAGAATTTAAGTCCTTCGTTGGAGGATCAAAAGCAGTGTTGATACAGGTATGGTCATGTGCCATATTACACGTGTTATTACTGTAGTATATTTCAAACCCAGATTTATAAGTTTTTCCCTACTTAATATGTAATCTGGAATGCCTCTTGACCATTAATAACTGTCATATTATTTAATTGAGTTGTAATAGCTTATGTTTTGGTACTCATGTTTTTGGTTATCATTATAATGATTATTCTCAGGGTTTTATTTTTAGGTTTTTTCATTTGGAAGTCATCACTGTGCGAAATTTATCAAGAGCTGGAAGAGAATAGGTATGTGATACCTGGTGAAGGATTAATCAATGTACTTCTATGCCTATTAAATGCTACTAATAATTATACGAGAATATTTTGAATGTCCTCTTTCTAGAGTCTGTAAGAGTTGATAACGGTTATCTTCCGTAGATCCACTGCAAATCTTAAATATTTTC
The DNA here is from genome assembly GCA_019925795.1 of Dendrobium chrysotoxum. Taxonomy (NCBI): domain Eukaryota; kingdom Viridiplantae; phylum Streptophyta; class Magnoliopsida; order Asparagales; family Orchidaceae; genus Dendrobium; species Dendrobium chrysotoxum. The sequence goes on along the minus strand of CM034313.1, from coordinate 94,336,818 downwards.
TGAAAGTTTGAATCAGGAAATTATCTGTTGCAATTTCCTTATGACACTCGTGTCTGAGTAAGTTTACGTGGATGATGTTATTGGTGGCTCTAATTCGATGGTATGTAACAATTGAAGTTAGAGTGTTGGCTTTAAGCATGTGCCCTCTACAATAATATTGATTTTTTTCTTACAAAATAATTTGAATTGTTCATGTAAGGACTTTTTGACTTTTTAGTTGATAAAAATGTATAAAGCGACACATCATTTTCAATCTATTGACTCATACACATTCACTAGCCGATTGCTTGCTTCAAAGCCACTCTCCTTTTATGTTAGAATATATTGTCATAGTCAGGTCTACTACTGTTGTTACTAAGCTTTTATTGCTGGCTAAGATTTGCTTTCTTCAAAACCTTAAAGCAAAGGGCACACTCAGGTATTACCAGATATGTTGGAAGCTAGCTTCTTCTAGTTTTGGCCTTGTAGAGTCGCTGGCATAGCGAATGTGAAACAAGCTTTAGCAGCTTTGTTTTTTGTGATCCTATCGCTCGTATGCAAAACCTATGACAAATTTGATTTTTAAACTTTTATTGATGTGAAACATATGCATGGAAGCAAGAATTGCTCATAAGAGATTAATGTAATTATTGAACTTTGCTTACTAATAGTAAACCCTTTTTTGCGTGCTCAAGTTAATCTTTAAGAATGTGTCATGAGAGATTCGGTAAAAGCAATGGGTTACAAGTTGAGAGTAGTAGGACTTGCAAAATAAATTTTAACAACTACTAAGTAATGCAAATAACAAGTTTAACAAGATCCCCACGTTTAAAATTTAGATCGTTCACCTTGAGATCCCTCACTCGCTCTCTTAATAGTGGAGGTTAGCGGATGAACGTTGCAAGCACACTTAGCGAAGCCACTAGAAGACAAGTGGCGCGGAGGGTAGTAGTCGCCGGAGAGGTAGCCGGAATTGGAGGAGGTGGTGGATGACCGTAGATTATCCAACGTCCCTTTGATCTTTGCTCGTCGATCACGTCAACTAAGTCGTATTGGATGCGGTCGATGTACTCCTCAACGGTGTCGTCGAAATCAAAGCCCACGTCAAAGAAGGGTGACTGGAGGATGTCGACTTGACCTCGATCGTCATGCACGAATCCAAAGTTCCATTCGGGTTCCTCCATGCATATTGAAGTGGGGAGGAGAGGGGAAGGAGGTGGCGGGTGGAGAGGGAGGCCGGCGGTTTGGGTAGGGGTGGGGGTTTGGGATGGCGGGAGGAAGAGAGGGTAGGAGGCTAGGTTTGATTTGGAACGCGTTGGGGTTAGATAACCTAAAATTAATTTCAGGTTAAGTGAAATTGGAGGGAAACACTTTGAAATTAAATTTAAATTTCAAATAAGACTTGGGCAATTATTAGAGAGGGAATTAGGGGAACAATTAATTGTGATTGGGAGTTGATTAGGAGGGAGAAAAGGCAAGGGAGGGGCCGGCCACATAAAGGAGGAGCAATGTGTCTAGATTCATTGTATGTGGGCCATGAGGATTAAATGCTAATTGACATCAAATCTGAAATTAATTTTAGATTTGAGTAATTAGAGGGAGGTTTCCTAATATTGGGATTTATTAGGGAGGGAACTATTTGAATTCAAATGTTGAATTGAATTCAAATTGATAATCCTTCCTAATGGGGAGAGTTATTTTAGGAAAGTATTTATGGGCTTTGAATTTTGAAAATTTCAAAATCCTTGGAGGGAAATTAGGAAGGCCGGCGGCTTTGGGCTTGGGAGGAGGGGAACGGTGGGGGAGGGGAAGTCCGGCGGCTGGCGGTGGGGTGGCCGGCGGGTTCAGGCGTCCGGGGAGGCCGGTGGTGGGGGAGTGGGGGTCGGTCCAAGGGGAAAAGGAGGGGGCGGTGAGGTGGGGAAGGAGATGCCGGCGGGTTAGGGGTTGGGGCGGGTGGTTGGAGGTGGAGATGATGGGAAATAGGGAGGTGACTGGCGGTGGGGGGGGGGGGGAACTAAGAGGAATCAGCGGGTGGGAGGCGGGGAGGAGAAGAAGAATAGATGAAAGAAATAAAATACAAGGACCACGAACCGAGGACTCTTCCACCGGTTGATGGGTATTTCGCTTGCTCTCACCTTGAGCTCTCTTTCTCTCCTCTAGTGCTCACACAAGATGAAGAAGAAGACAAAGGAAATTTTCATTAATCATTCATCATCTCATACAATGTAAGGGGCCTCATATAAATAGGCCGAAAGGAAGAAAATAAAATACTAAAATGCCCTCGGGCTACAACATCAAGTGACCACGCATAAGGGTAAAACAGTAAAACTGAAAAAAAAAAGTAAACTACTACATAAAATGACTCAGAATATAAACTCCTGATCGTGGCCGTCGATCTCTGGTGTCTCCGATGGTACACGTGTCGAAATCACTGACGATGTCCTCATCATTTATTCATTTGGATTTATAGTCATACTTTCTGAAATGCTTACAATTGGTTTTTTTCAGAACAAATTATAATATGCTGGACTTGGTTTTGAGGGTAAACCTTAATGCAATGGTTAGGTTGATCCATTTTGACCCAGTTTCATTGGTTCAAATCATAAAAAAATGAGTCTTCTCTTTATAGTGGTAGTGGTAGAGAATTGCAATGAATTACTAGCGGAATCCTTGAAGCAATGAAAGGAAGGAATTGAAGGAAGCCGTAATTGGTGAAGATGAGGTTTCAATCACATGCTAAGTATTTGAATAGAGAGAATCAACTAACCATTTTATCATTCAATATTCATGGCATCACCAATACTTATTTAGTTCCACTATTCATAATATTTGACCAATATATGTAAAAGGTCAATTATATAAGGACTAAGACAATCACAAACGAGTCTTAGTGTCAAAGCAATAAAAAATTCAGAAAAATCAATACAAAAACCTACAAAGATGCATTTGAAGATAACATGATTAATATGAATTATACATAATAAATTGAGTACTAAATAATTTGACATGACTGAATAGCTGGTAAATGTCTGCTATGAACTTTCTTTGGGTTTAAAGAATTTTACTCCAAAAAAGTTAAAACAAAAAAGGTGTACTTTGTTTTTTTTTTTTTCCTCCGGCAAACAAAAGTTAAAACAAAAAACCAAGCAGCCAAGCTCAAACTGAGACCCTCCAGCAGCCCAAATAAATGACTTTTTCTGACCCCCCATGATAAAATCGGTTTGAGCTTGGCTGCTTGGTTTTTTGGCTGTTTTTGGGAGCTGCTGTGTTCTACTACCTTTTTAGCTCATTAATGCTGTCCAGGTTCATTCCCTGTTTTTCCCGGATTCAGTCCCCTGTTCCGCCTTCCCCCTTGGCTGCCTGTTCGGGTTCCCTGTGGTGCCCATTTCTTCCCCCTTGGCTGCCTGTTCCGGTTCACTGTGTGGCTCTTCGGGTGTTGATTCTGGACCGCCTGCTGGCCTTCCATTTCCTCTTTTCTGATTGGTCTGTTGGGCGGCTGTTTGGCTGCCTCTTTTCTCTTATAAATTTGAGATGTTTTGAAGCATAAAATGAGATAATAATGTAATTTTTGGAAGCTAAAAACCTGAGGGTTTTTGTTGAAAAAGCTTGCGAGCTTGTTCCATTTTCCTTCTCCTCTTCTAGGAAAGCTTGCGAGCTTCTCCTCTCTTCGTCTCGGCTTCTAATCTCTTTCTTCTCTCCGCAAGTTCGATGCCACTTGTATCTTTCTTCTCAAATGAATGGAAAAGCTTCTTTAGGTTTTTTCTATGTGTGGTTTAAGTTGTTATTCTCTATATTTAGTTCTCTAAGTGTTTTTTGTGTGCTCCTACATGTTTTGGAGAGTTTATCTTTTTTATTAGGAGTCTTTTTATATGCTTGCAAAAATTAGGGTCTTCCTAATTTTTTGCTTGCATCAAATATAGAGCAAAATTTATCCACCATATGCAACAATTTATCTTGGTGACAAATTTCAGTTTAACTTTAGCTTGCAAAAAGCCAATGCCTTGCAAAGCATTTCACTGTGATTTCCTCTCAAATGATCTCTTGCTAGTGAGGATGTGATAAATGTCCTTTAACTAATGATTTTTCTATTAAATGGCACAAAAGTTAAACGGTTATGGCCGGGGCCCTTCGACTAGTTCGTTTCACTACAAAATGGTATGTTAAATTATGATCACGGATATAACTCATAAGTTGTTTTCTAATGGCTTAAGAATCCTTGAGTTGTGAACCATATGGTGCACTTGATAGAGTGTAAAGCTCTTTACTAACTAATATCAACTTAAATTTATCTCCCTAGATAAACATTTATTCCAAGTTTATAAAGACTTGCTAGACGAAGTAACCCATGACTGTCAATGAAGATCTTTGGGTCAAGTTGAGTTGACTATCTTTGCTGACTAATTAGATTAGGGCCCATGACAACCTTGAGATGATAAAATTGTGGGATCTTGATTATGTTCGTCATCATTGACCCCACAGTTCATTTTTGGTTAATAGTGGTACAATATTTCAATATCAACCTAAATTTGCTACCACCGTATGCCAAGCATTTAGCTTCTAATGATTAATCTTTATCAGAAGTTCTCCCTTGATACTAGGGTTTTTGCGTATGGATGTTGACGTTTTTTTTGTGTCGACCTAACTCAAATTGGACCCAAATAGAGTCCATTTAAACCCAAATCAGCTCATTTGGTGCAGCCTTTGTTTTCCCAGGTTTTAAATATCACCATAAACCTTTCCAAATCAGGAAACTACATCCAATAGTTGGAGGAGAACAAGGACAGCTGCTGGTTGCACTTTTTTGTTCAGTATTTATTGTACTTCCTGCTGCCTACAACACCTAGGAAATCTTCAAGGACAGCTGCTGGTTGCACTTTTTTTCTTCAGCATTTATTGTGCTTTCTGCTGCCTATAGCACCAAGGAAATCTTCAAGGACAGCAGCTGAATCAAGGACAGCAGCTTTCTCTTCTTTTTTTTTACTTGATTCCTGTGCACTTTAGCTCCCCCAAACAGGAAAATTAATCTAAGCTGTTTGATTAAGGCTGTGATGGACATTTGGCTCCCATTTGACTTTACCTACCACCTACCTGGGCAAATTTAGAGGGCAGGGAGTTCATTTTTCCTTCAGCTGGGCAAAAAAGAAAAAAAAAACAGAGGCAGCAATTTTTGGGTCCTAACAAAACCAAGCGTCCAGAGTTTTCTTGGCTATGGCATCTTTCTTCTCCAAAAAAAAAAAAAAAATACAGATAGGGAAGATTGCTGTTCTGCACTTAGAGAGCTCAATTTCCTGCAACTGCCTTCTCCTTTCCCCCTTCAATTGAGAGAAAAATTTGTGATGCCCCATAATCTAAATTGGAAAAATTATTCTTTTAATCTTCTAATAAACAACAAACAGAGCTATCTAATATCATTTATCAGTAATAAACAACAAAATAGATTCTATAATTCAAAATATTAAGTATACATCTGTTTTCATTCTCAAAAATCATATACACTACTTAAGATCTACACAATTATATCATAACTATCCTATTCAGAGTACAAAAGAATAACTACAACAACAACAACAACAAGCCTTTGTCCCACTACGTGGGGTCGGCAACATGAATCCTTTTTCTCCATTGTGTCCGGTTCAAAGTCAAATTCTCGTTTAAATCTAATAGAGAATACAAAAGAATAACTAAAACAAAAAAAAAAGAACCTAAAGAGTCTTGATCAGCCTCACACTCCTGCTCTCCTATCCTGACCTGAAATCATTTAATCACATATAATTAGCTAAAAAGCCCAACATGTCACCAAAACCTACAACTGTATTCAAAGCACGACAAATGAGCAATATGCATGTCAGAGATCAAATCATATAAGTTATATTCATATGATCATTGAATCAGTGCAGAAACAGTAAACTTCATATGCAGTAGTGGTAGAATTCATAAACAGTAAAATACTACGGTACGAAAGCCAATAAAGTAGTAAACCAGTACGAGTGTCAAATCTATAAAGCAATCGTTGTATTTGCAATACCAATAAGTACAGAAATTGTATAAAGCATCAAATCAAAACATCAATAAAGACTGTCAAAATCATGTCAATACAGTAAAATCATATAAGTGTGTACACATACTATCCATGTATTTTATATCACGTGCTTAATATATCACATGCTTAATATCAGTATAGTGAATCAATAGTATCAAATAATATCAGTATCTAAATCGGTAATAATAAAATCCAGTGTCAGGAGCAATAAAATAATGCAATAATTATAAGTCCATGCAATAATAATAAATCTATACAATAATAAGAATAATGCCTCAAGAACCTGCATTTTAGTAGTCACACTAAACAAATAAGAAGTCCTAGTTATCACGGTGTTTTTCAGTATTGTATCAGTAAACCGTTGGCTCAGTAAACAGAGTCGTCACTCTTTGCCCGTCGGCACAGTAATCATCTCCTTATAACTCCCAATCAATATATCACGTGAATCAGTAGAGGATAACACCAAATCACAGCATTTAAAGGAATGCCGTTGGACTACCATTATGTACAGGTCAATCAGTCTTTACTTATTTTTTATACACATTATCACAGTACTATAACAGTAATCTCAATCACATATCCACATTCATTTTTAATATATTGCAGCAAATAATGCACAATTGAGCTTAATTAAAAAATGCCAAAATATCCTAACGACATACAACAAAAATCATATTGAGCAAAAATTCACATATTCATTCAAAATTTAACTAAATTACTAAATATTGCATAAAATAACATTCTGAAGTTTTAGTTGAACTAAATCACTATTTTTAGACGTCAAAATAAATTTTTGAGAAATTGTTGTATTTTAAATTTACCCGGTGACAAATCTCAAATAAATACTCAAAACGTTCATAATCTCAATATCTATAACATATAATAAATTATATGGTGAAAGTTTTACTAATACAAAATTATTATAATTTTTCGATAATGGAAACACAAATTTGATCGAAAAAATATCAAAAACACAAAATCCTTGAAATCAAAAATAGGGTAAAGGTTCTTTAAAGACAGACGAGTAAATCTTCCAATAGCGTCGACGGACAAAAATCGCTCTACGGCCTCCAAATCTCAAACTTTTCTTTTTTCTCTATTCTCTTTTCTCTTTTATTTTTCTAAAGAGCTCTTTGTTGCTGAAATCAATAGGGAAAAAGGATTTTTAAAAAGCTTTTAATAACTCTTAGTGACTTGGGATATTTTAATTAAAATAATAATTTAATATTATATAATTAATTTAATCAATTTTTTTAGTATAAAATTCATATTAAATTATTTTGGGGATTCAAAAATTATATAAAAATATCTATAAAATAATTCAATTTATTTAAAAAATATTGGTAAAATTGGTTTGCAAAACGGACACCTGAGAGTCCCAAAATCCTCACTTGTACTAACAGGTGCCAATTTCTTAAGGATTTTCAGAAGTGCCAAAAAATTACAAAAAAATTCGTGTGAGTAAAATATTAAAATATCAATACTGTAGCGAAGACGGTTTGCGATTTGGATTTATATTGACTCCAGAAAAAAATTATTTTTCTGGGTCAAAATATGGTTATTATAAAATTCCCCTTATTGTTATTGTTCCTCCAAACGGAGAATAGAGGGTTCTTGTGTGGACGAGCTGCTGTCCACTTCCATTTCCTGCACCTGCTTTCCCCTTTATCCCATTCAACTGAGAAGGAAACTTCCTTTTGCCATAACTGTTCTTTCAAACAGTGAGGGAAGACTTTTGTTTGCCCTCTTCTTGCTGGCAAAGAATGTTGGCTACTATAGTTTGCTCTCTCCCAAAATCCAAGAGAAAGAACTGTTGTAGTTCTTTTCTACTGCAGCTAGGGGAAAGGAGAGGAGCTTCTTCTTCCTCTTCCATCAACTCTGACGTAGCGCCGGCGACATCCGGAGCACTTGGACAGCAAATCTCTTCCTCATTCCCTCGCTTTCTCACCTTTGCAAGGCGAGTGGATTGTGGCTGCGCTGTGACAACTCAGCGAGGTAAAATCCCTCAAAACTTAGCAAACTTAGGTCTCCAAGCTCTTTGGTTGTGTGCTTGACGTTCTCAAAGCCTTAGGGCCATGTAGTAATTTCATTTGCGCTCTCCAAAATCCAATAATCTATTGTCCTCTTAGTAAACTTGGGGAAATCCAGTGATTTTCACCAAGTTGCTCTCCCACCCCCCCGCTCCCCCCTCCAAAAAAAAAAAAATGCATGAAATAGCATCATGTTGCCTTCCAACGCCTTTGCCTACGATCAAAACCTAGGTTAGGTGTCCAATTCCAAATCAAATGTCAATGCATAAGTTGCATGCGCTGTTGTCTCTTCCCAAGATCTCATATCATGACAATTGATATAGATTTAAGAGAGCTTGCACTTCAGAATTAATTATCCTTGGAGTTTTATGAAAGCATATCATGGAATTGTTTGATCTAACACGAATATCTATGATATCAATTTGATGTGGAGTTTATCATAGATCTCCAAAGACCTATGTTGTAAACCTCACAATACGCATGATCTCTTCACCAATTTGGAACACTAAAATGGCAATCACTCTTTGCTTGAAATATCCTCAATCATCGGAATTTCGGAAGACAACTAAATATGCTCATTTAGTTCTGAAATGAACTTGAGATGTATTATGGGCCCTCAAAAGCCTATGCGCCCTAATGTTTTGGAATTATTTAAACCCTATTTTTTAACTTTCAAATTGAATTTTTGAATTGAAATTGCTAAAATTCTTGAATTTGGAGAATCATCTACACATGCGTGCTCTCCTAGGTTCTTCTTAGATCATACCAAATTTGATCTTAAACCTCCTAGAAGTCGTAGGAATAGATCTCTTCTATCCAAATCTTTTAATCATGCCAAAACTGATTTAGGAATCCTTTTTAGTGCATTAGGAGCTCTCTTGTAGACCTTCCTCTTCCGCATGCATGACAGTTTGGAGCATCTCAAGGCTCCAAACACTTCATTGCATGAATCATTTTAACTTAGACTCAAAATCTTAGGTTCATGTCATTGTGTTTGTTGATACAAAATCAATAAGCAATCTTTTCTCCTCCCTTTCATGCATGAACAATTTGGAGCATCTCAACACTACAAATATTTCATTGCATGATCAACCATTTTACTCTCTTGTTTATTAAAGCATAAAATCAACAAATAATCACCTCTCTCATGCATGATTATTTGGAATTTCTCAAGATTCCAAGCACATCATTGCATGAATTATTTGAACTTGGAACTAAATTCCTAGTTCTTCCACCTTGTTTGTTGGAGCACAAAACCTACAAATATTTCCCTCATGTTTAATATTTGAAGCCTCCTCAAGGCTCTAAATGTCCTATATATGAATCGTTGGAGCTTGGAACCAAACTCTAAGCTATCCATCTCTTTTGTTGAGACACAAAATCAACAAACATACTCACCTTTTTCATGCATGATATTTGGCACCTTCCTAAGGCTCCAAAGGATGCATGGTATGACTCTTAGCCTCCCTTAGGATTACCACCAACCATCCTCTCCTTTCATGTATGATGATTTGGAATCCTCCAAAGTCCCAAACATATCGTTATATGAAGATTTTGGAGTTTAGAGCCAAATTCTATGCTTCCTCTATCATTCGTTGAGACACAAAAATCAACGAATGAATAGTTTTCCTTAGGCATAAGATTCCAACCTTAGCCTATCACATTAGCCTAACTCAATCTAGGTAGCTGATCTTGCATCATTGAGTACAGAACTCGATGATTGCCTCCTAATTTGTAGTACCAAAACTATAAATCATTTCTCTTATGCATGTTTTGGACCATCCAAAAGCTTCAAATACATCATTACGTGAATCTTTGGATTTCAGAAATAAATCTTAATTCATCATTCCTTTGTTTGTTGACACACAAAGTCAACAAACATTCACCTCTTCTTCATCCATGCATGACCTTTGGAACCTCCACAAGGTTCCAAATGTTATAGTGCATGGGTCATTGGATCTTAGAAACAAATCCTAAGTAATCTATTCCTTGTTTGTTGACACAAAATCAACAAACAACCACTCTCTCTTCCTCTTTGCATGATAGCTTGAAGTCCTCCAACACTTCAACAACATCATTGCATAAGGCTCTTGAACTTAGAACCCAATTATAGTTTCTTTCGTTTCACTTATTGGAGCACAAAATCAACAAGTAAACCTTTCTCCTAGACATATGACCCAAATACTAGTCTCCATAAAAAAAAACCTAAGTAAATGACTGCCTCTCTTTGAACATCAAAAGTTCAAAGAAACTTTTCCCAAACTTGCAATATCTAAATTGCATCTTCCTCTCTTTTCCTATAAGCCAAGATTGTGGGAGAACATTCAAATTCCCTTTCATTCTCCTTACACAAATTAGGAGAGTGTATATCTTTCTATGGACACCTCAAGGTTCAAAGAAATTCATGATGACTTGTAGCCCAAACTTACACGTCATCTCCTTGTATTTGCCCAACACAAATTGGGTGGATCATCAACTCTCTTTGCATACCAAAGTATTCAAAGAGACCCCTCGAATTTGTAACCCATAAGTTACATTTTCTCCTTTCTTTTCTACAAATGAAAATTGTAGAGAAATCTCTCATCCTACAACTGAATAGTTATAGGAAATTCCTACATTCACTTGACCCATGTCAAGTGAATCAAACATACATCAGATCCATCTATTTGTTGAACCAAAATCAACAAGTAATTTTATCCCAAATCATTTATTTGTTGGGCAAAACCAACAAATATTCCCTTCCATTTCATTCTTCCAACCCAAGTTGGATGAATGGATTTCATTCTTTGGAGACCTAAAGGTCCAAAGAATCCCTCCTGATGTGTAATGAAGCTCACATTTCATTTTCTATGTTTGCTTTACCTATATTTAGCAAATTAAACTTTCATCATTAAAACAAAATTCAATGATTTGTCATTTCATTTGCTTAGCCTAAATTAAGCAAATAAATCCCTCTATTTGAATACAAAAATTTAAAGAAACGCTTTTTGATTTGTAACCCAAAGCTACGAATCTTCTATCATTTCTATGGACTCCAAAAGTCCTAGAAAAATCCTCCAACTCTTAGCCTCAAAGCTACGAGTTTCATTTCTTTCTTCTTAGCTCCAAAGCTAAGTAGAACTCTCCAACCTTAGCTCAAAAGTTATAGGTTTCCTCTCTTCGTCCTATGACTTCCAAGTTATAGGAGATCTCTTTCTCTTTAGCTCCAAAAGCTAAGGAGAATCCTCTAATGGTTAGCCCAAAAGCTACATGTTGGATTCCTATATTCCCATTCTCTTTAGCCCCAAAAGCTAAGGAGAATCCTCCAACATCTAGCCCAAAGGCTACATGTTGGACATCTCCCTCTTAGACACAAACTCTAAGTAAATTCTTTTACTTAACAAAACAAGTGATCTTTTCTCCTCTCATGACATTTAAAATACTCAACCTTTAGATGTTCTTCTAGGAGATATCTATCTGTTGAAATTTATCCTATCCTATTGGGTGAATTTCACAAAGACCTATATACAACCCTTAGGCATGTCTATGTTATCCTATTAGGTAGACACTTCTCTTTTATCCAAACACTAAGAGTACCCCAAAACATCTAAAAATCACCTAAGTTCCTTTGATACAACGATCAATCATTCCACCCCAAAAGGTGGAATGGTTGCATCATTGTATCCTAGGACTCATAAGTAGTAGATTTGCCTAAAAGCAAGCAATAGTTGCTTTATGGGCTCTTCATAACATAAAAATATGAAACATCTAAAAGCCAAATAAAAGTCTTTGAGTCATAAACAACTTAAAGAGAAACCACCATTGGATTAAGTTTAAACACCTCTAATCCTCAACGAAACAAAACGCATTTCATAGTGTGACATGCCACACAAGCCTCATACATTACGAAACAAAACGCATTTCATAGTGTGACATGCCACACAAGCCTCATACATTTAGGTGCATAGCCCCCTAGGCATGTTAGGATTAGGATTTTTTCTTTTTCTATGCATGTGTTTAATGATGTGGTGTGATTGCCTCTGGATTGTCGGTGTTGTGAGCACTGCCCTTAAGTGGATAGTGTAGAAATATATCTATGCATGTTCTTCTTGCAGGTGGTCACGTCCAAAAAGGGGGTGCAATAAATCATAAATAAAAATGCTTGTATGACATGTGCTGCTTAAACCCCCCGAAGGAGATGTGGCCAACAGGGTAGGAGCATGGGCTTGGCATTTCAAGTGCCAATTAATTCTAGATATGCATTTTTTCATGCTTTATATACATTTATGCTCCTAACCCTCTGACTTGCAGGTTTGAGTCTTTTTATTTTTTAAATGTATTTGATTAGATTTAGGTTGTATGTTAAACTTGTGGGGTTTAGTTGGAGGAGAGGTGATCAAGAGGATGTACCTGCTAAAAGTGAAGCCCAAGGTCTACCTGGAAGCCAAAGCTTGAAGACTCCCACAAATAAGAGTCAGTAAATAATAGTTGACTAGGTTGTATAATGACAGACAACTTAGCTGCCAAACTTGGCTGTAATAACTTGAACTTTATAATTTACATTTGTTTTGGTTGATTTGCACATAAAAGTATGTGTTAATTGTTTACCTGATTGCACATTAAAAATTACATGTTTTTCTTAGGTTTCTTCTCTTATTTTGCTTGGGGGTGGTCTAGACATGTTGATGCGATAGGCTCTTAGGAAAAATAAGTTTTCTACCCATTAAAATGTTAACATAAAATCAACTATAGGCTTCATGTCTTTCAAAAAAAAAAAAAAATTGCATGACTCCCTTCAAGGAGCCAAGTTTTCTAAAATTTAAATTGATCATGCATAGCTCAGTGAGTCTTATATAGAAAGCTTTCACTTAAGGATCAGATAACCAAAAAATCTGCATCTGTTGGTCAGCATTCTGCATACCATTCATGGTCAGACATCTTGGCCTTAAAGCCAAACTATAAGTCCTACCCTCTAATTAAAAACAACTTCCTTACTCTTCATAAGCATTAAGACCGGATCTCATAGTTTTAAAAGCGACTAGGTATGTTAGTTGGTAGCCCTTTCTAGGCAGGGGCAATAAATCCATAGGTCGAATTGACTATGCCTCATGTGAGGTATAGTTTATAAGTCCCTTGCACTTCGTTAGACTTAGGTTCATGGCACTACTCCTCAGTAGTCCTCACCTTAGTTCTAGGATCCTAGACAGATGTTGATTTCAGTCACTTCATAAGCCCTCACCTTCCAAGCATTTCTTCCAACATGAGTTGTTGGAATATAAGCTCCAATATTCTAAATGAAAATTATCAAATTAAACAAAATTTGATTCTAAAATATAAAGCCCAACATAAGATAGTTTAAGTACCTCTTGAGTTTCCCTCAGAATCAAGTACTCTTACACTTCATTCCAAGAATTCTAATCAAAGGTGATCCTCTCATTCTTGAAATTCCTGAAGAGCAAAGTCTCTAAACAAGAATTTCATGAATTTTAAAATGAATTTTTTAGCCAATATTTTGATAACTTTGAAAATAAAAGAAATCACTTATTTAATTAAAAGTTTTCCCAAATACCAAATGCTTGAGATGTTCAGAATAAAATAAATCCCATTTAACCAAATATTAAATGAGAGAATAACTTTGTTAAATTAAAATTATAAATTTTGTTATTGAGTCCATAGGAAAATTGTATTTTTAACTTTTGGGACAATATATCTTTTTTTTAATACCGTGTTTGATCACAAAATATGCAGTGCTTGATCACAAAATATGCAATCCGTTCAGGATGGCAAAATTTTTCCAACAATGAAAAACTTAAAATCAAATCAGAAAGTCCTCGCAAAATATGGTTGAATCATTGGTGGTGTCTTATTTGTAATTTAATTTGTCTTCTAAAATTTTACTCGGAAAATATTGAACTTGCTCAACAAAATTGGGGAGTGAATTTTCAAAGCGCTCATTTGCGTGCACGTATTTTTTCAATTCGCTCTCATGTAGTAATTTGGCAATATGTGTGTCCTTTAAAGACAATTTCAATGTTGTGGATGTGTTGATGCAATCTATTTTGTGAAACATGTATGATTTGATTGTTTTTTTGAATTTGTGCGATAGATTTCAAGTCTGTCTTGTGAGATGATGCATTTGTTGTCTGTCGCTATTGTTATATTCAATTGAGTCAATTTGTCGGGCATGCATTATAATCATCCCATTGCATTTTACTCATCAATTGGAGTAAATTGGTATATGTTAATTTGTAAATGTGTGAAAGTTATTGCATTAGTTTTGATTTAAATTATTTTCCTAAAGTTTAAATGGTTTTATTGTTTTTCTATAAAAATCACTGTAGCTGGGTGGTGAATTAATTACGGAAATTCCACTTAAAATAGCATGCACTGGTGGAGGCTTTGGGTAAAATAGAAATTTTATATATTAAGTAAAGCATTTAAATGTTCTTCCTACATAACCGAAGCCTCATTTTGAGTTGGGAACTCTCATCTTAGGGGTATAGAGGTCGTGGTGCTGTGCAGGAGCGAGCAGAACAACAGAGTGAAGGAGGTTCGACTGAGGAAATTAGAAGAAAGGGAAGAAGAGATATGCGCAGGAATTAGGTAAGGAATAAAAAGTTAAGAAAGATAATTTTGGCAGATTTTTGTTTGTGTAAAAATTTCTAAATTTGATTATATCCGATGGTTATTTAGGATTTCTTGGTATATGAGGAGAAAAAAATTTTGAGGTAAAATATTCTTTTCGAATAAACTAATTTTATTTATACAATTAGAAAAATAAATTGTAGATTTGAGAAATGTGGACTGTATAAGTGATTTTAAGCGAAAGAAATTGTGGGGTGTTTGAAGTGAATAAATAACTAGTCACAGTGGTAAGATATGAAAAGTAGGCTACTCTGATTGGGTATAGTTGTAATGAGTAAATTTTAATTGGTTATGTGTACTATTGATTTCTACAGTACATATTGGTAATTAGCCTAAAATTGTGAAGTAATTTGTCATATATGATGATTCTGTAATATTATGCTATTACATGCATGTTGCCCTTAGATAGTAATTCATAAAGTCATATTGGCCTATATGATGATACACTTGATAATAATATTAAATTGCATGCATAACATGTTTCTATATAGGCAAGTGTCACATAACTTGGAAGGGAAAATGCAATGATAAAAAAAGCCTAAGTATGTGTCATGTTAGGTGATAGGTGAGTGGGGAATGCAACATTAACGGGAAGTGCGACCCAGTAGAGGTAGTGTGACCTTGGTATGATATGAAGCCTATGGGCGATAGAAGCAGTGCGATGTCATAAGCTTATCAGCTATTATATGAAGCCTACGGGCGATACAGGCAGTGCGATCTCAGGAGCCTAGGGGCTGTGATATGAAACCTATGAGCGACAGAGGTTGTGTGACCTTAGGAGCCTATAAGTTATGATATGAAGCCTACGGGCGATAGAGATAGTGCGACCTTAGGTGCCTACATACTATAGACCTAGACCTTGCCATGTAAACATGATACTTTCTAAGGTTGGAAAAATAAAGTTAATTGATGAACTGAAAGTTATAAGGATGATTACATATTGTGATGTATGAATTACTCATTGAATACATTTGGCATGATTAATGATGTTGCAGTATGTGACATGTGGTGATGATATTGACATTATGAGGCATACTCGAAGGTTTAGTTCAGATGAGCATAGTTCTTACATGTGATCTTATTTTTACTGTTAAATAATTTCATACTATGCATATTTCTTTTTTAATGATTACATGCAGTTCTTACTTCCACTTGTTGATACACATGTAAGGATTTTGTTTTATATACTTGAACATGGTATTAAATTGTATATCTTTTTGAGCCTCATAGCTCACCAAATTTTTGTTATGGCTGTTATTATAGAAAATGCCAGAGATATAGTGGAAGTTGACTATACTCAGGTCAAATTTTAAAAATATTTTTGGTTTTATGGTAGTATGAGATAAGACCTGAGTGGAGGTATGTGAACTATTGTTATGAAAATATTTTAGGTGATTAGTTGCTCTGTAATTATATAAGCATGAAGTGCATGAGGAAAATTGAATGTTTTCATTTAAGTGTCATGAAGATAGTTGAAATGATTTAGTTATGAATGTTTGAGAATTATATGATTTTTCTGGTTCACCCACTCTGCGTTGTTTGGAAGGGGCAGCGTGGGGTGTGACATGCATGGAGGTCAACAATCAGATAAATGGGTCATGATACAAATGAAATTGAATTCAAAATGTAAGCTTCTTTTGGACAAGCCAAAGTGCATGGGTAGTTTGATGGAACAAAAATTTTAAGGTAGCATAAATTGTTAGTGAAGACAATTGTAGTAAATTCATAGATCAGGAAGATTAGGTGTTTTACTTTTTCTTGGTCACTTAATGAATAAATGACTCTGCTTCCTCTGTTAAATTTTAATTGTAAGACATGCGATGGTGTATCTCACTAGATAATTTTCAATTTTCTGCTTCATGGAAGATATATTATTATCATGAGTTGTAATGGCGTTTTACTCGCATGACTACTTTGTAAAACTATAATAAATCAATTTCAGATTCCATGATTGACTGCTATCTCATTTTTATTATATTGTTTTAACTTGCGCATTCCAAGTCAAAAGATAAAGTAATAGTAGTTAACCAATGTTATTATGCGTTAATATTTGCTTGGTATTTATGTTCTAGTTATCTGACAATGAATATTCTACGTACAATATCTTGGTTTAAACCAAATTTCCCTGATGTTGCTGGCCAAAGTTTTGCTATAGATGAGTTATTCTCATTAATCTAATATTGGTTTCTAAAATTTATTGATTTGTAAGAGTTTTGTTAGAATTCTTGTAGCTCATACTTCCTATCTTTTAGTGCTGATACAATGATGCCATATGTATAGCTACTTTGCTGGACGGGGTTGCAGACTCTGGCTTGGTGGAACTTCAACATGTGCAACTTGCAACTTTCCTTGCTGAGCGAAACTCCATGAAGCAACCAATTTTCCGAAATGGTAGTATCTTGAATGTTATTCAAAATTTATCCCATGTTTGTTTTGTAAAACCATGCTGCATATACTGATCGAGTTTGTTGTATTGGCTGAAGAGTACATGTTGTGAAGTGCAAGTGGTCCGCTAAAATCATCTGCAGCATCATGAACAAAACTATCAAAAGACATTATTGGTAGATTTGTATCTTCAAACATCAATTTTAAGTTACATAATTTGATGCGAGCAACTTTAAAATTTGGACGGGAGTTGTGGGGCTGTAGTTTTGCAGTCAAATAAGAAGCATGAAGTGGTTCTTTTTTTACACTCCAGTAGGGATATGTGACCGGAATATCTTGATTTACAGGATTTGCAACCAATAGATTTTGAAATTTTCCATCACAACAGTAAATATTGGAATAATCTGCAACATTTTCTTTTTCCAATCTCAGTTTGAATAGGTCCTGAAATAGTAAAAATGCTTAGTTTTGCAAAGACCTGTTCTTTTTTTTTTTGTGTTGATATTTTTATTATAAGCAAAATTAGACTAGTTTGTCTGGAGTTTTGCTGCACAGAATCAAGTTCCCAAGTTCTAATTAGAGATGTAAATGTGAAGAAGTGTAAAACAAGGCTGTGTTTCTTAGTCCGCTGCAAACTTTAGCTTTCATATTGCTATCATTAAGTTCATCTTCGGTTCCTATATTACTGACCCTTGCAAAGTCTTTGACAGGTTTACCTGCTCTTGTTGCATTTCCCCCTAATTGTGTCAATTCCGATTGTTATACAAGGTCAGTTGAGATTGTTCTTTTACTGTAGTATGGTGATGAAAACCAACATGGTTAAGGCTTTCAATTTGGATCAAATGATTTTTGGTTCAAATAGAGCTCAGATCAAAGTCAGCAAGCTGACTATTGAGACAAGCTTGAGTCTGATTGAACTTGAATTGAGCTAAGCCTGTCAGATCAAGCTAGCTTGAGATCTTTTTGAAAAATATCTTATATGTATAAATGGGCATCCACATAATTATAATTATATATATACTTGATGAACTAAGATAAGCATTAGGAAATCAGAGATTAATCAATAGCATATCAGTTGTTTGCTTGAACGAACTTGGATCAAACTTAATAAGACATGCTTGGCTTGAATCAAGGTCAGATCAAGCTAAAACCTATAACCAAACTTGGCCAGGCTTGAGATTGAATCGGATCACTTCAAGCCAATCTTGAGCTAAGAGTGGATCAGCTTGATCTGATCCTGTTAACAGCCCCCTAAAGTTAAACCAAGATAATACTCAGGGTTCTAGAAAAGTCAATTTGTCAGTATTGCTCCTGTCATGATTGCAGGCCATCTTTGTCATGCATGCTTCCGTACTGAATCAAATGAAGCCTTCCTTGTTCTTACAGATACAGTGGAGATTTGTCAGTTGATGCGATTGTTGATTGGTTGGCAACAACTGTACTTGATTTGCCTCGGATTTTGTATTATTCAAAAGAATCTCTGGTATGCTTTGTTTATCAAATATCTTACATTCTGAACTATTTTGCTGTCTTTTTTTATTTTTGTTTGTGAATGGTATTTCTGTATTTATGTTATTTATCACCTGTGAATGATTAAAAATTACAGGATATAATGGAGAAATAGGATTCATGTATCCGACCCCACATAGTGGGATAAATGCTTGATATTGTTGTTGAAAGATTAAAAAATTCCCCTCAGCTTATTCAACACTAATTTTGCCTTTTTTATCTTCATCATTTTTTTAGCATTCATATGCCACTTACATCATCGTACTCTAAGGAGAATATTTTCAAGAATCATCGTACTCTTAAGAACTACTACTGTTGGAGAGCTGTGACCTCTAGGCATTCAAAATATGCAGGTGAGCTAAATCCCCCAAGCGAAGGAAAGTTGCCGCTCAAGCAAGGTTTGCCCCTTATGTATGCCCAAAATAACAACAACGAAGCCAGAATAAGCATAAGTTCTCACTCGCCTTTATATAGATATCCATATCAAACAGACTTGTCACATAAGAAAGAAAGTCGCCACGTAAACAAACTACGAACAAGCATGCAAACGAGTACTAGCTAACTCCTAAGAGAAGCTTAGCCAATAAAGCCCTTAGATGGAGAACAGGTTGGCCTAGCCATGCTATTTTCATTTTTCTACTATTCATATACATGAGTTCTCTTGTACATGCCAAGTGAGTCATAAACTTGAACAAAAAGTGGAAAGTAAGACAAAAATAAGAGATTAAGGTAAAACATAACCTTTTTTTATTCAAATTTCATTTTCAAAGATTTAATCTTACAGTTGCCCTTGCATAAAAATAAAGACGAGTAAAAAATTACAAAATGGGTGAGTGCGACTCAATAGCTTGCCACTCGCCCAGTCTATGGCTTCCTCTACGGGTGTGCAGTTCGAGCCGGAGAAAATAGAAGGTGTTGGAGATGCAATGGGCGAAGGATCGAGAAAACAGAAGTTGCTTCATGCCACCAACTTGTTGGCACAGGGTGAAGAAGAGAAATACTCCTGAAGGGTCTCCAGTTCTCCTCAGATGGGTATTACCCAACGAGAATTGAGAAGCGGAGATAGAGACCAACCTTTTCTATAGCCAACTCCTCAAATTGTCCATCAGGTGCCAAGAAACTTACCCTTCACAGTAAAGGAGGCTACCGTGGAGGGAAAGGGTGAAGGATGCACGACGCGAGCACCACTAGGGCATCGTAACCACCAGGCAACTTGTCAGCGGGCCCGATTGGCCCGACGTCTCACCTCTCATGTTAAGCATTCCTTCCTTCCTTAAAATTAATATCAAACATAACGATTGATTTTCTCGCTCTTCTTTGCCTGCCATAGGTGGAGACTTCCATGACTCTCTGGCCCTCGCCACCACAACAACAACCTTAGAGCCAGGTCGTCTCTTGGGCTCACATCTGAAACAAATTTCGAATGAACTCTCCAGGACCTTATCACTTGGAGCTATAATAGAAGGAAGTGCAAGTATATCTCAAGCAGCCACCTCCCTACATATAAGGGAAAAATGAATGAGCTGTCATTTCAACCTCCATTAATGCCATTCAAATGCCTCCCTATTGCAATAGTAAAAAGATGCGACCACTAAACCTACACAGGCCGTGTAGTCTCTAAGACACCATGATAATTGAGCCTTCATAGACTACACTGACTCCAAGACTATAGTAAAAATTAATAATTGACCGACCAACAATCGTATAGTCACACTTTGGGCGATAGTGAAGGGGCCAATAATTGCGTTGATGTTACAAAACAAATGGGTAGTCGCACGTTTACTCACCTGACCGAGTACTTGGTAATAGTATTAAGCGTAAGGCGAGGCCAATCGAAGGCGACTTTGCATAAAACGACGAGCTCACCCTCCTTAGAGTCATAACAAATTGGCATACCCAAAAAAGTTTCCAGTTCCTCATACTGGCAAAATGAAGATAATCTAATCATGAAAGATCACGAGTCTTATTGTCACTCATCTGGCGATCTCAACAACAACCTATGTCAGTCTTAAGTATGAAACTCAACAAGTTTAGTTACACTTGGTCGTACCATCATTAAAACTATTTCCACATGTTTCCTATGAATCAAGTACGCATCGAGTCCAGAAACAACGTACCTAACTACACTTGCATACGAGAACAAGTCCGCCAAAGTATTGAACATGTTTGCCTAAATTTTCCTAGGCCAAGAGCCCTTAACCAAGGAACTTATGAAATTACCTCGTGCTGCTTCACTAAGCGAAAAAAAACCTAATAATTTCTTATTTATCTAACGGGCGACCTTTCTTTAATTTTATTCACTTGTCACGAAGCAGGTGCATATGAGATTTTAGTTTGCCAATATTATTTCAGTTTTCACCATTTGTACTTATCTTCTACATACATGTCACTAACACGTTTTGCAATGACAGCTGCCTACAGGTGGTTGCCCTCTTTCTAACACACTGAAGGGCGAATGCTTATATCATTATGTCGGTGTGCAAGGAGTGAGTTGTAAATTTGGAAAAACTAAACACAGATTGAGAATTAGTGAGTTAAAAGAATCACTTGATATCTATAAAAACTTTTACCCTCAACCACTCGGCAAAAAAAAAGTAAAATATATGAAACGCATAAAAAAACCATTTAGTGGGTGAGTACGGCACACTTTAGAGTCGTACTCGCACTATCACTCTAATTTCATTAAAAAATTGCCTATGATCTTTGAGCCTAGGAGCGATCTCGCCGTTGGCCATGAGCTTCTTCATGCAGAACTCAATCCTGGCCTATAGCGCTAACCAACGATGTCATTGAACTTGCCACTGGTCATGAAACGTTAGATCTCCTTCAACTTAGCAACTTATTTAGCAACCTTCACCTCTAGAGTTGATTTCGCCTAGGCTTTCATCGATTCAAGTTCAAATCTATGCTGCTCTTTGAACTTGGCGAGCTCATCTTTTAAGGCACTTACCTTTTTTGTGTAGTTGAGCTTCTCAGCTCGCTCGTCCTTTAAACAATATATCTTCTCCAGAGATTCAGCTCGTCTTGCTTGATGAATCTATCGATGAGCATGAAAGAAAATGGTTTGCCATGCATGCCCTAGCGAATTCATCATGAAAAAGTTGACCTCGTCTGGAGTAAGTCTCTTCAGTTTCAAATTCAAATCTTTATCTAAGAAAAATTATCCCTGGTCAAAGCTTTGCTGAGGCATTCTCCCTTCGTCATCCTTTTGCCCTCAGCCGATCCGGACTTGCCATCAGCTGATGAATCACGGAATGATTCCTCAGCGGAAAATTGGATATTTATTGTGGGTGACTTATTGTATGTATTTTATTAAGATAAGCTATGGGTGGATTCTTACTTGGTATAGAATAAGAAATATAAAATTTCAAAAAAAAAAGAAAAGAAATATAATTGCAATGAAAAGAAATATAATTGCAATGACAGAAGTTATATTTGATTTCACAATCGTCTATGATCAAGTAATAGTGAATACATATTTTAAGAAGCTAATAGAATACTGTTTACTTTTGAAAAGTGGAATCACTCACAAAGTTTGGTTTAAATTGTTAATCAAAGAATAAAATTATCAGTAAACCTCTCAAATAGTTGACTTCCAAATTCGAACAACAACAAGTCTTTATCCCATTATATGGGGTCGGCTATATGAATCATTTTTCTCCATTGTGTCCTATTAAGAGTCAAATGCTCATCTAAATCTAACAAAGAAAGGTAATTTCTAATATTTTCTAACCAAGTCTTTTTAGGTCTACCTCTACCATTTTTTAATAAAAGTCAAATATACATTTACTTTCCCAACCGGGTCATCGGCATGCCGCTGTTTTATGTGACTAAACCATCTAAGGCGACTCTCTCTAATCTTATCTTCTACCGGAGCTACTCCAGGCTTTTTACGTATATGCTCATTTCGTATTGTCTTTAAGAGTAAAGTCACTCATCCACCAGAGCATCCTCATCTCTGTAACACTTAACTTAATATTATGCTTCTCTTTTAATGGCCCAACATTCTACACTATAAAGCATTGCATGTATTTTCCCTTAAGTTTGAGAGGGACTTTTCTATCACACAAGAAGCTCGATGCATTCCTCCACTTCAACCATCCAATTTGAAGTGACCAGTCAGTGTAATAAGGGGGATATATTTCATCATCCAATCATGCACATACAAATATTTATACATAATTATTTTATTTATGTTCTCCATATCATGTCATATTATTGTATAAAAACTATTATATGACATGATAAGTAACCAATTATGATATAAATCCCATATCATCTAATGCATCATGACCAATTATCTTTAATAGAGAAAATTTATTAAGCAATAACAGTAACTAATTGATGCATCACATTTAGAAGAAGTAATTTTTGTTATTGTAAATTTGATTATGAGTACTCATCTGAAATTCAGATGATTAACTTTTGCCCTTTTAATCCTTGCTCAACTTGCCTGGGGCTTACTATAAAGCTCGCTTTGCATGGGTGAATTGGGGATCCCTCATTAAATCACCACTCGGTATTACCTCTCTCACTGGCTCTCCCCTAGAACATTCAAGCTCGCCTAACTCAGCTACAAAAAAGCGCCTACTTAGAAGACACATTGTTTAGCTACAACCATTCGAAATAAAACTTTCATTCCTGCATCATCTCACTCGCCTTCTTCTAAGCAGCCTTAGATCTTTTACACAAGTCATTTGTCACGCCCGACTTCTCATCAGTGCTCGTTCATAAACTTACTCGGAACCTTCTCGTTTCTACTAAGCTCGCCCTCTGAGAGCTTGCTTATTAACTTCCTCCTTTTCTAGGCTATCAAGAGGTGACACGTGTTAGATTAGCGTTGTACTGGTATTCTATATAGCTTGTATTTTTGCTTTATTTTTTTGTATAGCCTTTTTTATAGCCTTTAGAATCCTATAAATAATGGGTGATGAGGAACAATTGGAGGCTTTGGACATGGGATCTTGGACTTTCGACTCTTGGATTTGGATTTTTCTCTGATAGATGATATTATGTCAATTTGAGATTTCTCATCTTTTTCTCTGTTTTCTTCACTCTTTTACTCTCTTTGCACTCTATTTATGTTCATAGGTTCTAGCTCACCAGATTGACTTACTAGTAAGGTCTAGTATCACATATGAAAAAAATTGGATCCAACCCAACATTTTCTCAGGTGTAGTGAGCTGGCTCAATGCTAATGACAAGAAGTCAAACCCAGTCAGATGAGCAACTTCCATGAGAGCTCTCAGTCAACATGGAGGGCGGCAAATTCACTACTCGTTTTAATCTGCAGGAGATGGAGGAGCGGATCATGAAGAAAAATCCGGATGCTCTAGGCGGCCTCCAAGGGCGAGTGAGAGTCGGCAACTCCCCTAAGGGGTCACAAATGCCCAGAGCAGGCACTAGCCTCGATGCCTTTTCCTGGCTGCACTCGCACGTGGACAAGTGTTAAGATTATAGCTCGCCAGCCATGTGGACCAGAAGGGATGAGCTTGAGCTTTCCAATTCCTTTTTCAAGGCAATTTTTAAGGCGAAGTCGCCTCTCAAGTTCAAAGTGCCGCACTTGGAGTTGTATAGAGGCAAGACCTATCCCATTGATCATGTGGCGACTTTCATGTAGATGACATCTTTGTGGATGATGCTCTTAAATGTTGATTTTTAGTCACCACACTTAGGAGTACGCGTTCAGGTGGTTCACTCATCTTCTTTTGAGAGTGATCACCACTTTTGCTGAGTTTAGATGAATGTTGGTAAGACAATTCCCGAGCGCCTTGAAGCCTCATAAGAGCTCGCAAGTTTTGTTGAAGATGAGGCAGGATCTGGGGGAATCATTGAGGAACTTCATTATGAGGCTCTAGATATAGATGTTGGAAGCGAAGGATTTATAACTTGTAATCACTCATGTTGCATTGACCCAAGGACTAGGAGAGTCCTTTCAGAGATGCACACAACCTACAATTGCTTAAGACACTTGCCAAACTATTGGAGCTGACTAACAACCATGTCAATGCTATGGAATGTAACAAAGAGGCTGAATCCTTCTCATCCATTTGCCCCTATGAGATCTCTACAAGAGGAGAGTAGTAACGAGGAAGAGATAGGTAAAGATTCCACCCTAGGGATAGGTGGGACCGGAGATCAAACCTGTAACACTATCGTTGTCTCCCTGAGCCAAAGGGCACTCATGCATGAAGGCCGTTGAGGATAGTAGTGCCAGCAGCACCGAGGGTGGAGCTCCTTTGGGCCACTCACCCCTATTACAAAGAAGTTGCCTATGACTGGAAACCTATCCTACATACACCTCGTTGAGAGTGTCTATGGTCGAACTAGTAGAGGCCATTCAAAACATGGAGTTCTTTAGGCATGTACTGCCTATGATGCGTTAAGGTATTTCATCTTTTATAAGGATTACGACAACGAACTGAGGAGTGTTGCTGCCTGCAGGGTTTGATGGAGGACCTCATGAAAGAACAAAAGGAAATTATGATTGGTGAACCAGGACAATGAAGAGGAAAGGCATTCGCTGAAGAAAGCACTAGTGAACCTGTCCTTGCCTGTTCAATACATATTGCTGGAGTAGTACCTTCCATCTTGGGCGGCAAGTGTGAAGATGTAGGTTGGAGAAGTAAGCTTGGTGTCCATCTCGCGAGCTTTGGTGATGGACATCACCCCGATTACTTTCTATGGAGCCGACAAGC
The DNA here is from genome assembly GCA_019925795.1 of Dendrobium chrysotoxum. Lineage (NCBI taxonomy): Eukaryota > Viridiplantae > Streptophyta > Magnoliopsida > Asparagales > Orchidaceae > Dendrobium > Dendrobium chrysotoxum. The sequence continues at coordinate 94,311,553 of CM034313.1, read as the reverse complement.
CCATTGGCGGGAACCCACATAATGATGTAGTGGTCATCACGGCCCTAATTGCTAATTATCATATTGGTAACATTCTAATAGATATAGGGAGTTCTATGAATATTATTTTCAAATCTGTATTTGAGAAAAAGAACTTGCTTGCTTTTTAACTCACCTTTTATAACGCCCCAAGATAAAAAATTGAAAGAATTGTATATTTTTATCTTCTAAACATTTACTAGAGCTTACTAGTTTTATGAACAATGAAAAACGTAAATACATTAATATCCGTCCAATATTTACACATTGATCTAAGCCCAAAAATTATATATATATATATATATATATATATATATATATATATATATATATATATATATATATATATATATATAATAGCCATGATATTCTATTAAAAATAACCCACCAGTAAAATATATCATGCCACAAAAAGAAAGACAGACCAACATATGCAAAAAGAAAACCTAAGCCTATTGCCCATATCAATCTCTCCACTTGTTCCTTATCCTTACATAAAAACATATAAAAATCATATAATGAGTACAAAAATCCAGCAAGTTACCAAAATTTACAATTGAAATCAATGCATAAAATTGAAATAATATGTATATAAGAAATCATATTCATATAAATAGTAATTTATCATATACATTCTTGTCATTTATATATCAAATGAATCAATTTTATTGTATGTGCGTCATATATCATTTCAGTATCATATCAATCTAGATGCATATGAGTCATGTTTCTTATATGATTCCATCAGTCAATCAGTATCATCAGTTAATCAATATCATTATATATCATATATCATGCATCTATTTATCTTGGGCCAGTCTTGCTAAACACTTTTCGGGCCGTGGTATCCACCTGTTACATTGCAATCAAATTCTTGGCTGAAAGAAGGGAGATCATGGTGAGGGGCAATCTCACCCAATCACGCACTTGCAACCTAATAAAGGTGGTGTATACCACAAAAGAAGTACTCCAACTAGATGTGGAGCGAAGTCCAGGCTTGGAGATTACGGAAGTAGTGGAGGAGGTACTTGCTATTGAGGGCTAGCAGAGCAGGTCTCTTAGAATAAGTGCTTCCTTTAGTGAGGAACACAAGAGCAAGTTGATCCAAGCTTTTAGAGGCGACTTTTACTATACTCAAAATTTTAAGTACTAATTTATCCTAACTTTTGTATATAATTCAATAAATTTAAAATAAAAATAATTTAATAATTATTTATAAGATAAGATCTTAGGTTTTGAAAAAAAATAATAAGAATTATCATTGTATTAGTCAACAAGCGAGTTTCAAATTGAAAATCTCAACATTCTCTTCATATCTCATAATTAATTATTTTCTATTTTTAAATATATAACTTTATTTATTATTTCATGAATTCATAATGAAAATCTAATCAATTCATCTCATTTTCTTCTCCTTTCTACTTAAAAAAAAGTTTCAAAATAAGGTTAAAAAAATTCCAAAGTACTAGTAAATAAATTTCTTGTAAAATCTAATCTAATCGCCTATCACTGCTCTTCTCTTCACAACAAACTGCATGCGCACTTCTTTCTCCTGCTTGGTGGCTTACTTGTAGGTTTCCTTTCCCTTGCTCCCTCTCTCTCATTCTCTCTCGGTCCCTCCTTGTCTACCTCTCCGTTTCCACCATCATAATTTAAAGGGACAAACCCCTTCTTTCGTCTCCCACAGCTCTAAAAGTGGAATAGTTCCTTTGTCTTCCTCCCGGCTCTAGACATCAAAACTGACATAATTATTTCGACTCCTCTTGTGAGAATGAACCATCCCCTTTTCATCTTCCTTGACTTCGGGCTTCGAACTCTCCATCTTCCCATGCTAGAACGGACCGACAAAGTCGGTTCGAATGCAGTCGAACCGAGTGCAGTTGGTTTGGGGTATTACATGGCTGTTGCTAGATGCTGTACATTGTGCTGGTTGCTTGTTGATTGAGAACTTTTCCCATAATTTCCTTTACTTGAGGGCCTTTCATGTCAAGCAAAAATTGTAAAATGTTGACTATAAGCTTGTTCTCCCAGAATACTTGTGAGGGTGAGCGAAATCGAGAGAAGCATGTCCACTTGTTCAGTTTTTGACAAATCAAGAGATTGCAATGGTAGAGAATCCGAGTGAAGCAAAGGTTGGGTGCCCCACATGCACAAGCTCTGGATCGTGGTGAGATGTGAAATGGGGATAAGGGTTCTTCCAAGCTTGTAGGCCAGTTGGTAGTGAGTGGTAGGAGGTAGTTGCTTTGCTGTGTGGAGGAGGATTCTTGGGTTTAACTTTTTAAAGCATTTTGAGTGAAATGGTTAATGAGGCTTTAAATCCGAGGTAATGAAAAAATTTGTGAGTGGGCATTGCTGTGCTATTGCTTAATGCTGATTTTTGTTTTTTCCTTGCTCTTGTCGAAGTTGGTAGGAATATATTAGGAATCTATTATGCCATCTCCTATTTTAGTTTGATGTATTGCTATAGCAAATTGTACTAGGACAACTATTGTCTGTAGAAGGTGTATTAAGCAAATGTGGAAGAAACCTGTTGTCATTATAAGGCTGATTTTCTTAGACTTCTCCATTTCATTTCCGCGGTGGATCAAGTTAAGCCATCTGGAATTTGTGTAGGAGAGTTGTGTAGTCAGGTTAAAACTTGGACTCCTGTATTTGAAAAATAAAGCTGAATAAAATCAGATTTGATATACTGTTCTTTATTTTTTTAATATGGCATTAGAGAGAAAAAATTCCACGTAAATCTTTCAATGGTGAAGCATAACATGGCGAGTGAGAAGCATAGCTCAATGCCAGAAGTTACCTGCAATCCGAGTACTTGCTTCACCAACAACTTTGGTGAAAATGTAGATCCCACACCCCAAATACAACAGTCAAACTCAATGGCTACAACTATAACTAATGGTCTCAATCTATCATGATGTATGTATGTAGAAGAAGAAGAAAGAAAGATTATTTCTCCCAGGCCGTGACTCGAAATGTTGAAGACCAATGGTTCAAGCCTTGGTGATTAAAGGGTTGAGGAAAATACCTTGTTTCTAGAAGACTTCAAAACAACATGGTGATGTCATTGCTCATAAACTCTACAATAAATGAGACAAAAGAATACTTCATATTATTACAAAACTGCATAATAACTCTGAAGATACAACAAAAGACACTTAGTCTAACAAAGATAATACTTCTGAAGTCCTTAAAATCAAGACAATTCTCCATTATCTAAAGGTAATATTTTTGTGATATAAGTATTTAATATCTCATTAGGAGTTGGCAACAACTGAATATCCTTGAAGTTGTTGAATGGAAGTGCTTTAGAGTACAATCAATGTTACATTAGAATCAGAGAGGAAAAAAAACTAGTCTACAAGTTTTTACTTGAACTCAATAAAGAGCTTGATGATGTTTGAGGGAAAATCCTAAGCAACAATATCTTCCTAGCATTTGAGAAGTCTTCTCAGAAGTCAAAAAAGAAAAAAATAGCAAGAAAGTTATGTTTAACAACAATCCTATCTGACCTGACAATCGTCAGAGGAAAAATAGGCATTGGCATGAATATTGTCAGAAGACTGGTCATACAAAAGAAATATTGGAAAATTCATGGGAAGCCCATTTAGCATCGAACACAAAATCTTCATGGCAAGGATCATCGAGGCAATGTTGCTACTGTTGCCGAGACTCCAATAGCTCTAGAACCGATCCCCTTCAACAAGTAGCAAATGTAGATTCTCCAAAAGTTATTATTAACAATCATAGCAAAGCACCAACTTTGCCAATAGTACATGTTCCATAGCACAACAAGGCAATATTCTAAATTCTTAAGTGTTATATGGAAAAGTGTAGTCCTTGGATTATGGGCTCTAGTGTAACTGACCATATGATTGGGGATGCTTTTATATTTCACTAATACAACGTCTGTTAGGAGCACCTCACTATTTATATTATACATGGGTCTCTTTTAAAAGTGTATGGTATTGAGTTAAGCATCCATTTTTTATCATTAAATCCTAAACCTAAAGCGTAATTTGTTGTCCATAAGTAAATTAATATGAGACCTTAATTATGTTTGCTAAATTTTCTTAAAATTTGTGTTTTTTAGGAATCAGATTCATGAAGATGATTGATGATGCTAAGATGTATGTAGAACTCTACCACATTGAAATAGAGTATCTAGGAAAACACTCTGCCATCATGTTGAGACACTACTGATTAGGCCATCCAAATTTTGTGTTTATTGACAAGATTTTCCCTTCATTATTCAATAAAGATTCCAATCACTTTTAATGTGAGATACGTCGATTATCAAAACCTATTCAAAGCTCTAATTCAAACCAACTTGACAAAGCTTCTCCATCTTTGGTAAACCTGAGCTTCAATCACATTTCTTTAACCATTCCATTTTATGCTCCTTGGGTTATATATTTGGTAAACCTGTAGGTGAATGCTGTTACTGCATGTCTTTTGTGGCTTTCTATGGTTAGAAGTTTGGTTGAAATTCATATTACATTGCCATTGGAAAAGGAGGTGTGAATTGGCTCAGTTTTTTGTAGATATTGGCAGAAGTTAGTATTTGAAGGCATCCCTTATATTGTTCTTTCTATAAAGTCTTTGGGTACAATTTTTTTGATTATTACAAAGCTCATTTGGATGTGGAAATCAAACATTTAAGTGGAAGAGAGGCATTCAAATGTTTAGACATTTCATATTCTTATAATAGTTGCTACTTCTATATCATCAATTCATATTTGAACTCAGAAGTTGGAACTTAATGACTTTCTTTGAATGTTGAGGCTATCGTGTCTGCTCCGGCTAGTCCTTTAGGAATTTTCTGTTTGTTGTAGAAGTTCCTTTTATCCCTCCTATTAGTTAAGACATAGATGATCATGAAGCTTGACAACATAATGATTTTGATAAGATCATTTTTAGTGAATGACATTTTGATAGAGCGGAGATTTTTAAATCCTATTTATTAGATAATGGCATAATAAAAAAAATCGCCACTCCTATTTTCATCATTGGTTAAAAAAAATAGTGAGCTGTATGCCTCGAGGTGCGCCTCACTATTAGACGCTAAAAAAGTACCTTGAGTCTTATGCCTCTTAGCTCCAAATGAGGTTTATGCCTTAAAGCTTTATGCCTCAAGGCGTTTGAGTTGGATGCCTTAAATTACTTAGAATATTCAAATTATTATGTTATATTTTATTATAATATACTTAGTAGTTAATATAGTTTATAATATACTTATATATATTTTCTTTTTTTAGGCTAGTCAAGCAAAATAAAGTTTAGGTTGAGCGACCAGCTACAAGTTGTGTGAGTTGAGTGAGAGAGGGTGGGTGGTTACGAGCGGGGATTGCATAAGAAGGGAAGGCTGTGAACGCTCGAGGGAGGAGTTTGAATTCATGTGTTTTCCTATAGGCCTGATTTTACGGAAGTTGAGTATGATTGACACCCTATCAAACTGCTCTTTTTTCTGAGTAAACCTCTAATTTGCACCAATTTTGAGAACTTGATGTCCAAGTTGAGTATGGTTGACATCCACAGTCTAGCTTGAGGAGGATCATTGATTTCCGCTCCTTTGGTTCTCCTATCAAAATGGGTAGGAGTATTATTTTTATTTATTATGATGTCATGGTGTACTAATCTATTCAAGAACAGCTAATTATAAGGTGTTTATATTTGTATTCAACAAATTAAGAAGGAAAGCTTCATTCATTAGGAGGTTGATTTGGTCTAGTATTCCTATTTCGTTTCTTAGGTGGATCAAATCAAATATGCTTGCTGGAATGTGTATATGAGAGCTGTCTGGACAGGTTGAAACCTCAACTACCGTATTTTAAAAGTAAAGCTGAAAGGAAAATTAGATTTGTTCGGCTGTTCTCCATCATTTTCAACAGTTAAGAGCAAAGCATGTGCATGCATAACTGGTATAATAGGTGTTAATCATGTTTTTGTTAACAAATAACACATTATACCTTGGGACTAGCTGTACCAGTTGATTTTTGATGAAATGTACTGGGTGCTTTGCTTAGAGGTTTTGTGGTGTTTAGTGGATTTTAGCTGGGCACGTGACAACATTGGTAGTATGCAGTTATATGACTATTATGATCATGAAACGGATGTGTCCTACAGTTCACTAGGAAGTATATGCATAATCTCATAATGCACTTTACGTATCTCATACTGGCATAGTCTCCTAAAAAAAAATGTTGCCGTTAGATTGTATCATGAACTGTAGTTTATGATTTTGTTTTGCTAAAACATATCTCATTGCTTAACTTTTCAAAGTGAATGTTAATGTGTATTAAAAATCAAGGAAATCGTGTTACTCTTGGCAAACAAATTGCTTTAAACTATTTAATTTGGTAATGAATTATATATTTTGATCTTGTCACCAATGAATATGGTCTCTTTGTATGATCCTGCTCTATTCTTGCTTTATAAATGCGCTAATGTATGCCCAGAACATGAAAGAATCTACTGCGTGCCCTGCATATCACATTCATCACATTTAGCGTGAGATTTGTGAGATAGGGAGAGGCTATGACAATATCGTTCAAGTAGATGTTAAGGAGTATTGTCATTTCTAGGACGAAGTTTAGCATTGTTTTCCTGTATAGGGTGAGGGCATTGGTATTTTTTAGCTGTTTTTGTTCCCTGATTGTAATTTATTAAATGATGTCTACTTCATGCTCAGTTATATTGTATACTATTTCAATGCATCTGTAGGATTGGCTCTTTGGTGAAAATACTGTTTTTTTTCTTTTTTTTGAAAACTGTGATCACGTTCAAATATTCTATGTTTTCAGGTTCAAAAGTTTTTTGCAACTAGTGGCAGCCACAAGGTATTATTTTCTCTAATTATCTTATTTCTTTTCCGATAAACTATTGACTCCTTTACTTTTCCTCCTCGACCCTTCATGGCAGGAGTTTGTACTTTTTTTGTCTTTTTCTAATTTCAGTTTGCCTCTTGAAAAGTAACTTGGGCATTGTATACTCTAAACTTGATTTTTAGATAGTGTTGTGTAGGCATAGTTAGATGGTTGACTGGAATACTTTCAGATGATTATTATGAAAAGAAAAAGAAAAAAGGATGATTAGCACAGGTTTATTGTACATCTAGTACATGTAAATCTAAAGAGATGAAGAATTGGATAATTTAGGTATTGACATGATCATTTTTTTTTGCGTTTGGCTAGTTTTGAAAAGGAGAAGGAGGAGGTGCATCTAGAACATTTGAGTTTCTTTCAAGCATCCATGAAATTAATTGAAAATTGGGCAAAGTAAATTTGTAGGACAATTGTTGATATTCACCAAGAAAACATAGATCTATCATGTCTCTTATCCTTAAAACAATTAAATGCTAGTTCATTCCTTGGCCACCCCTTTTGATTGATAGATTTGGCTTTTGAAGCTCATTTTGTCATCCGCTCCCTATAGCTTCACCCACTGTTCGAGTTCCAAGGGGAGGGATTTCTCCCACCCTTGGCTCTCATGTGAGGCTTTTGCTTCTCATGCCTCAAAGCTTGCACATGTAAGGTGCTCACATGTATAAGGTGCTTGCCATCTGCGATCCTTACCTCTTGTGGCCATTGCCCTATCTCGCATAATGTGCTATTGCTCGTGATGAAATTAAAGTTCATCTGCAATAACAACATAAAGCTTTTATCCCACTATATGGGGTCGGCTATATGAATCATTTTTCTCCATTGTATCCTATTAAGAGTTAAAATTCTCATTTAAATCTAATAAAGAAATATCATTTATAATATTTTATAACCAAGTCTTTTTAGATCTACATTTACCTTTCTTAACATAAGCTAAATCAAATACATTTGTGGGCTCCAAAAATTTGACCCCGGCCTCCCCGTTGCTTTTCGGGGGAGTTTTAATGGATTAAGTTCTGGGGTAAATTTTGGGAAGGCAGATTGGGATTGTAGATAAGACACTACCTAGAGATTTCGCCCTCATTTTGTGAGGACTTTATGATCTGATTTCTGGTTTCCTATAGGTGCATGCCCTTATAATTAATTACCCCTCCTGGTAACGAGAGAGCACTTTCGATTAAGGCTAGTCGTCGATCAGATACGTGGAGATACGTGCATCTGGCATATAGTAGAAAGCATAGGTTTAGGTGTTTGGAAGCCCCATATCATCGTGGTCCTTGGTCTACTTAGTTAGAGGAGGTAGTCGACCCAACCTGACAGAAGGATCCTTGTCGGCAGCTATGGGTTGCATCGTCCAAGGGTACCTTATAGACCTGAGGGGAGTGTTTGTCTAAGGGGAAAAATTTCAATCAACCTTAGCTAACAGAGGGCTTTGTGCCCTATCAATTATATCCTATTGATTCATATCTCAAAGATTTGATGTCATTGGGGAGCATACTGGCTCTGGCCATAACCATAATTTAGTGGTGCCATTTGCTTGCATGATTGATTCGTGGGCAAGTTATGTTCATTATAACTCCTTTATTCGTGTTCGCCGGTGGTCCATTGAATTCCTTGCATATGAATCCCAATAATCCACAAGAGCTTGATGTGTTTATTTGCAGATTATTATTGAGTGTCGGGCTATCATGTTTATTGCACATCCTTGTAGTCTTTGCAATTACTTCGGGTTGCCAAATTGCACTGAATTTCATTGTCATTTTTATGAATGAATCATGCTTGCAAGAGTTTAGCATATCAACTTGTAAGTTCATATCTGGATATTCGTCTATTACAAGTTCTTCGTCATCTCTGAGAGCGGCTCTACTCATTAGGAGCTTGTTTCATTAACACCATTAAGCTCCTTTACACGAACTTGTGGACCCACTGATGTGGACACTATGGTCATCATGCTACTCATGTGTCGATTGAAAGTTCTTTGTGGTAGCAATGAACATATTGTCATAATGCAAATCCTCTTGTTCATGAGTTCTACATATGTTCATTTACATCTAAATTGAGGTGACAATTTCTCAATATTCTATTGACAATATTGTGTTATTATTAAAATGAAATTCTTTACTACTCATTCATTTCAATTATACACAAGCTCAAGTTAGGTTCAAGTTCGAATTAAGCTCAAGTTTGTGTCCAAAAAGAATCTTTCTCATTCGCTCAAGTTTCCTGTGTACTTCAAAATTTAAGTTCTATATTTAGTTCATGCTTGAGTTCAAATTGAGTATGAGTCTTCTACATTCGTTCAAGTCTCCTGTGGTCCTTGAAAGTTCAATTTCTTATCATTTTGGTTAAAGTTTAAGTTAGTTCCTTTATTTGCATTTATTCGAGTTCGAGCCAAGTCCCCTGTCATTGTAAAATCCGATAGCCTCCCGGCGTCTCCCTTGTTTAGGGGGAAATTCCGAAAAACATGGCCTTCCCCTCCACGCTACATGAGCGCTTCAAGTAGATGTCGGGTGACATCGCGGCCGCAAGTCTTCAATCCCTGCTACGCTACATGAGCACTTAAAGGTCTCGGGTACCTGTTTAAAACAACACAAATTTCTTTCCCCCACTATGCTATACGAGCATTTAAGGGTACTTAATTTTTGTCCCCGTTTCGCTACGTGAGCGCTCCGAGGCTTTCCCGCGTCGTCGCAAGCGTCGTACCGGTTTCCCTCCCATCGTGATACATCAGCGCGTAGGGAGGTCCACCGGCTCACCACAAGCGTCGAGTGCGGGGTTTTAAGTTAAAAAAACTATACCTTTGCGTGACGACGACGGAATGCACAAAAATTCTTTTCTTTTTTTTTTTTTTTGAATATTTTCCTCTCCCTTTTTTTTGAACCCTTTCTTTTTTTTCTCATTTTTTTCTTCTTTTCTTTTCTTTTCTTTTTCTTTTCTCTTTCTCTTTTTTTTTACTTTCCTCACACACACATACACACACAAATATACATATATAAATAAATATACATATATAATAATAATAATAATAATAATAATAATAATAATATGATTATAATTATTATGTAACTAATTAATGATAATAACAATAATTATAAAATAATAAATAAGAGAGAAAGAGAGAGAGAGAGAGAGATAACCTGAGTTTGATTAGAGAGGGATCGGGTATGAGAAGGGGTTTGGCTAGGTTGGATTCGGCTAGGAGGAAGGGATTTGTGGCTTTGCTCGGTTCAGATAGAGACAGAGGGAGGATGAGGCAAGAGAAGCAGAGGCTCGGGCGACTGATTAGAGTTGGACAGGAGTTCGGGCAAGCCTTTGCTTGCGGCAGGGAGGAGATCTGCTTAGAGACAAAGGTAAGGGTCAACTTCAGCTATGGGTTAGAAGGGGAAGGTTGTGATGGGTATTGTGAAGAGCAGGTTCGTCATATGTAAGGAAGGGGCTAACATGTTGAGGTCCTGGGTTCGCAGCTTAGAGAAGGTGGAGGAAGCTTGAGCAGGGGTCAGTCCGACTACAGCAGGGAAGGAGGCAAAGACTTGAGACCTAGTGGTTCTGGCTAGATCGAAGGAAGATGGGAAGAAGGTAAGGGCTTGCGGGAAGATTCGACGGGGTGGAGGCCTTCGGTTCGATGGGATGGAGGGCGTTGAAGGAAGACTGGAAGGCTAGGTCAAAACTAGGTCACGAGAATTACGGCTAGATTCGGCCTGGAGAAGGATTTGGGCGTCGGATGGCTTGCGGGAAGAAGAAGAAGGCGTCGGTTGCAAGGAGTTCTCGTGTGCGGAGAAATAAGAAGTCCGAAGCCTTCAACTTCGTTTCGCTTGCGTTTTAATGACGGAAGAGCAGGTAATCGCAGAGAAGCGACATTTTGGCGTCGTTGCATGGTATGGGGCGACTGTAGAAGTGACAAGAGCAACGATTTGAGCAGGATTTGGCTACAGGTAATCATTTCTATTGATTTTTTTATTCCCAGTCTTTTTGTTCTAACGTAGAGGTCAACAATCTACTCTCTTAAACGGGTCTTTGGAAGGCCGATGTTTTATGTGACCAAATCATCTAAGGAGACAGTCTCTTATCTTATCTTCCATTAGAGCTACTCTAACCTTTTCACGTATATGCTCGTTACGTATTCTGTCTCTAAGAGTAAAGCCACTCATCCACCTAAGCATCCTCATCTCTGTAACACTTAACTTAATATTATGCTTCTCTTTTAATGGCCAACGTTTTGCACCATAAAGCTTTGTAGGTCTCACCACTATCTTATAAAATTTTCCCTTAAGTTTTAGGGGGACTTTTCTATCACACAACAAGCCCGATGCATTCCTCCACTTCAACCATCCAACTTAAATTCTATTAATAATATCCTAATCTATTTCACCATCACTTTGAACGGTTGACCCAAGATATCTAAAATTTCTACTCTTATTAATGACTTGATCGTCCAAAGTCACAATCCCCACACTAGATTTTTTAGCACTAAAATTACACTCTATATATTCAGTTTTAGATTTACTCAAACGAAAACTTTTAGACTCTAAGTTTGATCTCCATAGTTCAAGTTTACCTTCAACTCTCTCTAGTCTCATCAACAAGGAAAATATTATCAGCAAAAAGCATACATCAGGGTACAACCTCTTGCAAATGTCTAGTGAGAACATCTATGACTAAAGTGAAAAGATATCAGCTTAAGGCTGATCCTTGATGTAATCCAACTGAAATAGAAAAATACTTGGTCAAACCACCTTGTGTTTGAGCACAAGTCATAGCTCCTATATGCATATCCTTAATGACTTGAATATAAGCATTATTAACTCATTTCTTTTCTAAAACTCTCTATAGCACTTCTCTTGGAAGTTTATCATATGCTTTCTCTAAGTCAATAAATATCATAGGAATATCCTTCTTATTCTCTTTATACTTCTCCATTAAACCTCTCAATAAATGTATAGCTTTCATAGTAGACCTACCCAGCATGAATCTAAATTGATTTTGACAAACATTAGTATCACGTCATAACCTATACTCCTTAATTCTCTCGCATGTATGAAACATTAATGTAATTCCTTTATAATTTGCACAATGTTGTGCATCACCTTTATTCTTAAAAATAGGAATCAATATACTTTTTCTCCACTCATCTGACATCTTTTTAGTCTTCAAAATAATATTAAAAAGTCTAGTAAGCCAAGAAATTCCTTCATCCCCTAAGCAATTCCACACCTTTATTGGAATATCATTTGGTCCAATAGTTTTTTCACACTTAATTTTTTTTAAAGCCTCTCTAACTTTGGTTTTACTAATACACCGATAAAAATAAAAATCTTTATTTTTATTTAGGGTGCTAAGGTCACTAAGGTCAATCATATTCTCATAATCTTCGTTGAAAAGTTTAGCAAAATATCTCATTCACCTTTGTTGAATATCCTCTTATAATAAAATCACTTTTTGATCTTCATCCTTAATGCACATCACTTAAACTAAATCCTTATTACAATCTATTTGTTTGACTAACTTATATATATATCTTTCGCCCTACTTAGTATTTAATCTATTATATAAATCATTAAAAGCTAAAATCTTTGCATCGCATATTGCTTTCTTAGATTTCTTATAGGTCTCTTTATGTCTTTCCTAATTATCAGAGTTTGTACATCTAAACTAATTTTGCCGCTGGCTGATTGGATCTTCTAGTTTGATTCTTCAAGCGAAAGGGAGCGTTTTGTAATGTTATTCTTCATCATATAGATAGTATCTATATTATTTTAGAATTGCCTGATAATCATAGTGTAGTCATATAATTTCTCGTAGGACAATCCACGAAGTTATGAATCTTCAATTAAACTTTCTGCATCAAAGAATTTCCTAGTTTTATGTTATATTTATTTAAATGTCTTGTTTTCTTGTTAGTTACGCTATCTACTTTTATAGAATGTTACTGATTCGGTGCTCGAATTTCAAAATATTTTACTTGATAGGGTTGTTATATTTTTCCTCTGTGGTTTTGGTTTATGATATTAATGATCTCTGAGTTATTTATAACCTCTCCTTCTATAACCACTTAGCTTTCTGTTGCTTGTTTAATTAAAACAACAGGTAAAGGTTATTATCTTCTCAAAAACTGGAGAACGTGCTGTTCCATTCCTACGTCAAGCTGCGAAGGACTATTCGTCATTTGCATCATTTGCGGCTGTTTTATGGAAGGAAGACGAGTCCTCTATTTGGTGGAACATGTATGTGTGAAAAAATTGCTGTATTATTATTCTTTATCATAAATAAACTGTTTTTCTAATCTTTGACCATGTAGAATACCATATCTCAACATCTGCACTTGTGTTTGGTTCATATTTTATTTTTTTCACAGTCCGAAGGGTGGAGTTTATCTGTTTGATGGAGATCTATAAGTTTACACTCCTTGGAAATGTTTAGTATAAATGATTTAATTTTTTTAGTTTTATTAATTTCGTGGTTTATTTATAATTTTCAATTTTAGTTATTTGAGAAACATACCTGGCATGGTGTGGCCTATGAGAATGAGATACATTCTCTATTGTTTTGATTTCTTTATTCGGTTTGATTTAGTTGGGATGATGCAGTTCTCTGGGATTTTCATTGGTTCAATTAACTGCTGTTTTCAATTTTTATTTGGATGGTGTGATTTAATACTAAATTATTTGGGTTTTGTTTACTTTCTTGATCACATGGTTTGCTGAGTATTGCATATACTCTTTGCGCTATTTCCTCTGCCACCTATGTTTATTCACTGGGATTATTTTGTCATTACACGACCTTCTGTATTTTAGCCGATAGAGAGAGTATACCATCGCTGGACTGATTCAACAATTTTTTGCGTACGCTTATTTAGCATATGACATGAATCTGGAAGGAGTTCCAGAGACTACCTTGGTAGAACTACGATGCTACTATAAATAGATCAGTTTGAGGCATAGAAAATTTGGCTAAAGCAAATTTCATAATTTCTTCCTCAATCTTATGTGTGGCTATTGGATGGTTTTCTTCTTGCACAGTACAAGTGCAATATGTAAGTTTCAAGAGAAGCTTTCTTCCTGCACTTACGTGTTGCATATATTTTCTTCTACTTGGCAAATTCTTCTCCTAAATCACTTTTTCTTTTGATAATTTGGTTTTGGTTTTGCTAGTGTTTTTTGATTTTAATTAAATTTATCATCATTAGCTTCAATTGTAGTGCAAACTTTCTATCGACTCATTGAGTTTAATGCTTTCAAATTCTTGTTAAATATTTTTTATTTGATCGATCATTGAATTGAATTATGTTTGTTTCAGATTTCTAATGTGGATGAGTATTTTTGAATATTAGGAACCGTATGTCCTATGATGTCTTGCATTAAGTTGGCATCAAAGTTTTAAGATTTATCATTATATCACTCAGAAGTGGGGTATAATATCATTGTAACTTAACAAATTCACAGGGCTGGATTATGCTTCAAGCTTACGTGCATGAAGAACTTGATTGGTTTCTGATTTTTCAATTCATCGCTTAATTTGAGTGATATCATCACACATTTGAGTTTGCTTCTAATTAAGATAATATAACCACACCATCATTTGGATTGAAATGAAAAATCTTAAAAGAGAATATTCTTGAGATTGTTTATTTGATGAGTTTAGTTATTTAAAACTAAGTGATTAAAACAATGACTAAATATATGAATAAAATTTTGGATTTGTTGTTGCATTATGACGTCATTAAGGATTTTAAATGCTTCTTATGTAGATTTTGATCGTGTTTGAGACCTAATATCAAGAGCGTGTGACATCACATAAAATTCTATCACATGTTCTTTAACTTTCATTGGATTTTAAACAAATTTTAAAGATTTATGTGTCTAAAAGCGTTGTTACATATTTGGAGAGTCTTTTTCATACAAATAGTCGAATCTAGTCCTTTTTTTTAAGGTTCACAACACCACTATTTAAGTACACAAAATGGAAGTTCTCTACAGATGGATCCAAAATTTCTGCCAAAATATGCTTTTTAAATTGTTATTAAATTGGTCATGTTAATGAATGTCATAGTAGGAATTTGCAAATCAATATGAATGAGGATGTTATTGAAACCAATGAGAATGATGATATGCATGATTTTGATGGGGAGATTGATTTTGAGGATGTCTTGATTGAAAATTCTTTGAATTTTATCGGTTGCATAATATATAATTTCAATGTGAGTGATTGAAGATGATTTATGTATATATCTCACATTCAAAACGATCAAATATGATGAGAATGATGGCAAATTAATGTAACTTCGTGCAATGTCATTCAAATGTCTCATGTTCACAAAACAAGTCATGCCAATGCGTTTGGGGCATCAAACTTATCAGGAAACAATTTTTGTGCATGCTTCGATTAGATAAGACATTGAAACAATGGATGTGACATTGTGCAAAGGTCACTCAAATATCACCTGTTCACAAAATAAATTTTGCACTGACACAATCAAAACGTTGAACACTGCCGTTGCCAGGTCCCAAGTCCTGGATGAGAAAGTGGAGGGTTGCGTTAGGTAGTCGACAGCCAGCGTAAAACTTGTTGAATAATAATGACATGAATCCTTTAAAAAATTGTGTTAATGCTAGGGAGTCCCCTGGAAGCAACGCGCTGTATGGCCTGAATACAGCGACAAGTGTGCAAGGGCCGCTGCACCGCCGCCCGGGTGCAGTGTTAAATAGGCAAGGGTTCTCACATCAAGGACGGATGTGCGCAAAGAAGCTAGTCCATGAAACTAAAATTAGGATAGGAACTTGGAATTTAGGTTCTCTTACAGGAAAATTAATGGAATTAATAGATATTATGATTCATAGGAAGATAAATATTCTGTGCATTCAGAAAACTAAATGGGTTGAAGAGAAGGCTAAGGAGATTGATAGTTTAGGATTTAAACTTTGGTATTCAGGTAGGATCGTACTAGAAATGGTGTAGGCGTGATTTTAGATAAGAGTTTGAAGGATAATGTTATAAATATTAATAGAATTGGAGATAGAATTATAGCTTTAAAAATTGTTGTTGATGCTAAGATTGTTAATATTATAAGTGCTTATGCTCTTTAAGTGGGTTTGGATATGAATTCAAAATTAAAATTTTGGAATGACTTAGAAGAATTAATACAAAAGATACCTCTTGAAGAAAGAGTTTTTATTGGAGGAGATTTAAATGGACATGTTGGTAGAGAGGTAGATGAGTTTAAAAGCATTCATGGTGGCCATGGGTTTTGAATGACAAATGAAGGTGGTAAGTCTATATTAGATTTTTGTTTAGCTTATGATTTTTTAATTGCTAATACCTTATTTAAGAAAAGGAATGAGCATCTCATTACTTATAAAAATGGATATAGCATAACTCAGATTGATTATTTTCTTATAAGAAAAGTAGATCGTTTAGTTTGCAAAGATTGTAAAGTTATTCCGAGTGAAAATTTATGTACCCAACATCGTTTATTAGTTTTGGACTTAAAGATAATGGGGCAGAAAATAAAAAATAAAATAAAACGATATTCTATGATTAGATGGGGGTATTTAAAGAATATTAATAAAAATATTTTTGAGAGTAAGATTTTAGATCTTAAGATTTTGTCTGTGCATGAGGATGCTAATGTTATGTGGGAAAAAGTGTGTGTTTGGAGTTTCAAAGGAAAAAACTCCTAATAATAAAAATAGTTGGTGGTGGAATCCAAATGTGCAAGAAAAGATTAAAAATAAGAAGATTTGTTATAAAAATTGGTTTAATTGTAAAAATTTTGATAATTGGAAAATATATAAAGAGGCACGTAAGGAATCTAAGAAAGTAATATGCGATGCAAATAGTTTAGCTTTTAGTGATTTATATAATAGATTAGATACTAAGGAGGGATGAAGATATATGTTTAAGTTAGCCAAACAAAGAGATAGGAGTAGTAAGGATTTAGTTCAAGTGAAGTGTATTAAGGATGAAGATCAAAAAGTACTTTTTTTAGAAGATGATATTCAAGAAAGGTGGATGAGATATTTTGCTAAACTTTTTAATGATGAATGTGAAAATAAAATTGACTGTAGTGACCTTAGCACCCTAAATAAAAATAAAGATTTTTGTTTTTATCGACGTATTAGTAAAATTGAAGTTAGAGAGGCTTTAACGAAAATGAAGGGTGGAAAAGCTGTTGGACCTGATGATATTCCAATAGAGGTGTGGAAATACTTAGGAGAAGAAGAATTTCTTGGCTTACTTTTGAAGACTAAAAAGATGCCAGATGAGTGGAGAATGAGCGTGTTAATCCCTATTTTTAAGAATAAAGGTGATGCACAAGATTGTGCGAATTATAGAGGAATTAAGTTAATGTGTCATACTTTAAAACTATGGGAACGAGTTATAGAGCATAGGTTGCGGCGTGATACTAATATTTCTCAAAATCAATTTGGATTCATGCCGGGTAGGTCTACTATGGAAGCCATACATTTATTAAGTGGTTTGATGGAGAAATATAGAGAGAATAAGGAGGATTTACATATGATATTTATTGATTTAGAAAAAGCATATGATAAAGTTCCAAGAGAAGTGCTATGGAGAGTTCTTGAAAAGAAAGGAGTTAATAATGCTTATATTCAAATCATTAAAGATATATATGCAGGAGCTATTACTTGTGTTCAAACACAAGGTGGTTTGACCAAGTATTTCCCTATTTCGGTTGGATTACATCAAGGATCAGCCTTAAGCCCGTATCTTTTTGCTTTAGTCATGGATGTTCTCACTAGACATTTGCAAGAGGATGTACCTTGGTGTATGCTTTTTGCTGATGATATTCTTCTTGTTGATAAGACTAGAGAGAGAGTTGAAGGTAAACTAGAATTGTGGAGGTCAACCTTAGAGTCTAAAGGTTTCCGCTTGAGTATATCTAAAACAGAATATATAGAGTGTAATTTTAGCAGTAATAGACCTAGTGAGGGGATTGTGACTTTAGGCGATCAAGTCATTAATAAGAGTACACGTTTTAGATATCTTGGATCTATTGTTCAGAGTGATGGTGAAATAGATCGGGATATTATCAGCAGAATCCAAGTTGGATGGTTGAAATGGAGGAATGCATCAGGCTTATTGTGTGATAGAAAAGTACCCCTCAAACTTAAGTGAAAATTCTATAAGATGGTGGTGAGACCTGCAATGCTTTTTGGTGCTGAATGTTGGCCATTAAAAGTGAAGCATAATTCTAAGTTAAGTGTTATAGAGATGAGGATGCTCAGGTGGATGAGTGGCTTTACCCTTACAGATAGGTTACGAAATGAGCATATTCGTGAAAAGGTTGGAGTAGCTCCAGTGGAAGATAAGATTAGAGAGAGTCGCTTTAGATGGTTTGGTCACATAAAACGGCGGCCTCCCAATGACCCGGTTAGAAAAGTAGAGGTCTTAGAGATGACTTATATTAAGAAAGGTAGAGGTAGACCTAAAAAGACTTGGTTAGAAAATATTAGAAATAATATTTCTTTTTTAGATTTAAACGAGAATTTGATTTTTAACAGGACACAATGGAGAAAAAGGATTCATGTAGCCGACCCCACGTAGTGGGATAAAGGCTTGATGTTGTTGTTGTTGTTGTTGTACAATCAAAACGTTGATATTTCCTAGAGGAGGTGCCTTTATTGCATGATTTACCACACAAAAAATTTGATCGGACATGCAGATAACATCAAAACAATAGATGCAATATTGCACAAAAGTCACTACAAAATTTTCTGTTACAAAATGGATTGAACTGATGTGAATGTCGAAATTATTTAGGATAGGCATCGTTATTTCCTGGTTTGCAACATGCAGGTGAAATGTAATATTGGCTATGCGCGACATGATGATACAATATTAAGCATGCATGAGGAATGAGGAATTCGTGCAAGGGGTCTATACATCTTATTAATTGCATCTCCTTTTAATTTAATTTTAATTTGAAAAATCAAAAATGAAAATAAAGAAATCAAATGAAATCCTTATCCTCATACATTTTCCCAAAATCCTGCTTGCTTGGCTTTTCCATTACCGCATAAAGGACTTGTCGAGACCTCCATGTTTGGTTCGATTGAAAAAAAAAAAATCTTAAGAAAAAAATGAGCCCTACTTGCATTTTCACGCATATGCCTCCCTCTTGTATTTGGTCATCTCGCTCTATGGCTTTCGCTCAGAATCATGCATGTAACTCCAACCCAATACTTGTAAGAGCATTGGTATCATCTTTTGTGTTCCTCTGAACTCGCTGCTTATGCAGCCAACTCTCTATCCTCGTGAGTTACTGCCTTGCTCGCTATACTCAAACTCCTCTCCTTTCACTGCAAGCTCTACCAAGCATCCTCTCTTGCTGCCGAAGTCGTTGTTGAAAGAAACCCCCATCCACCATCTTCCTTCGCTCTATCCCTCACTCTTTTTTTTCTTTCTTTATCTCCTTCCCACTCTCTCTTTGAATCTCTCTTTCTACTTAATTCTTTCCCTCTAAAACTTCTTTTCTCTCTCTAAATAGAAAGAAAACTCTTCACTCTCCCTTCCCCCCCTCTCTCTGTTTTTCTCTCTCTTAATATATACACAAACACACACACACAAAGAAAAGAACTTAAGTGAGATTATAAGGTTTATAATACATGAAAGATGAATGTGTATCGATTTGATATTAGGAAGAAAGATGTATGTATTATATTGATATATCTATTTTACTATTTTATAATTGATAATGATTACCCACTGAGTTTACATTGTAAACTCAATCCATCTAATTAATATGTTAGGTAAGTCTCCAAAGAATTGAAAAATGGCTGGAAGGGAGGAGTACATCTATAGAAGACGACATGCAAATGAAAACAAGTAATTTATGATTGATACAAATGTTAAATATTCGAGAAAATTATGAAATAGTGGCTCCTCAATTGTTTTTGAGAAAGTTGTATGTTGTGTTGTATATGAATCGTACTGAATTATTCTACCGTTCGACTTTTAGTTCCCGCCTCGTTAAATCGAGCATCTGGGCCGGGTCATGACATTCTGTGTGTTCCATCATAAATGTTTGCATAAAAAATCAAAATCCAAACATTTTAAAATGAGGCACATGTCACAATATAGTTTTTAAATGAAATGTTATGCTTCGAGAAGCGTGCCATAGCTTCGAGAAACATGCAGCTGCATTGAGAATCATGTGTTTGTCTCAACAAGTGTGCTACTATTCTGAGAATATTTCCTCTCAAGCCCATCAGCCCACTCCAATATGTTCCCTTATATAATAACAACAACAACATTAAGCCTTTATCCCACTATATGGGGTCTGCTACATAAATCTTTTATCTCCATTGTGTTTTGTTAAGAATTAAATTCTCATTTAAATCAAATAAAGAAATGTCATTTCTAATATTTTCTAACCAAGTCTTTTTAGGTCTACCTCTACCTTTCTTAATATAAGTCAAATCTAATATATCTACTTTCCTAACCGGGTCATCAGAAGGCCGCTGTTTTAGATGACCAAACTGTCACGACCCGGCCCGATAAGCTCGTATAAACGAGGCGGGAACGAAAGTCGGACGGTAGACTAAAATATCCAATATCTAAATCTATCACCATAACATTTGAAAGAGCCACTAAAACATCAAATTCAAAAACACATAAATATAAAATCATTACGACTCATTTCTTTCTTCTTGCACGCCTCTCCTACGGTACACGTTTTCATCCCTTCTACTCATTATAATTAAAATAAGTATACCTGAAAAATTTGAACAACTAACAGTAAGCCAAAGCTTAGTAAGTAAAATATGACTCTAAACTACAGTAATTCAAGGTAAAATGAGTAATATGCTAGATGCCACCTAAACATATCAAAAGTTTGCTTTCTATAAACATAACATTTAAACATACATATTAATCATAAATTCATATACTTTCACATTTCATATTCATAACAATATTTGTAACTTTCTCATTTTTTATATATAATACAACCGTCACAGGAGCCACCGTCTAGTACCATAAAGGTACTCCTTTATCATTTTCTTTTTCCATATCCTTTACCATTTTAATGTGCACGAGTACAGCATCCCCAGTTAGTACACCATAAGGAGTGAGCTCCATCAATTCAGTATGCACATACAAGCATTCAATAACAATCATATCATAATCATAACACTTTATGTCATCTCATTTCTATAACATAAGAACTGTAATTTGCATGATCAACCATTTGACAAGAGTAACAAAATCATGTGCTAAATTAATCATGAAGATTTCATAAATATGCTTTAACTTTCAAAACATATAACTGGATAGAAACAAAGGTCATTACTGTAATTAAAGATCATGTATACTTACTTCGATTTAAAGGATGTGATTACCCCGCTCGAACACCTTCCTTCGAGGTCCACGAATATCACCTATAAACATTAATTTCTCTTTCAAAATTCATCATAATAATTTTTACATTAAAGTTCTTCTCTCTTTTTTTATTTTTTTAAAACCACCCTAAGTTCTCTCTCTCCCTCTCTCTCTAATTTCTATTGTTTGTAATAGTATCACTAATCACTTAAAAAAATTAACCTATTGTTAAAATATAATTTAATTTAAAATTACCTAATTTTCGGATTAAATAATTATTAAAATTTTTGAAAACGTTTAAGTCATAACTTCCCTTCCAAAATCATTCTAATTCTCTCCTTAACCTAATTTAATAATAACCTTACCATATTTTCGGATTTTTTCGTAATTTAAAATTAGTAAAAATGAAAAATCAACTAAAACCCTAATTTTTAATATTAGAAACATTCCTAGGATAAATTAGAATCATTTTTGTGAAAGAATATCAAAGAAATTGACATTTGGAGAAAACCCTAATTTCTCCTATCTCAAAATTTTTGGGGAAAAATTTCATTTTTATCATTAAAATGCTTCCCTAAATCTTCCCTATTGATTTCCTAAAGAAATGTGAAATTTTCATTAACCCTAGGAATTCTTCCTTAAGAAAACTATGTGGGGATAGGAGAAATGCTTAAATAAATCATTCCTTCTTCTTCTCCTTAGTCTCCTCTATGATTTTCCCCTAGGTTGGCCGCCGGAAACCGTCACCGGAGCCGTGCCCGAGGTCCTCCCGTCGCCTCCCTCTCCGTCCGCTTGCGTTTCTTTGGTTTGGCCGAATGAAACCCACGAAATAGTGAAGAGGCATTCGGCCTCTTCCTTATTTAGGGAATTAGGGATTATGCAAAAGACCTCTTTGCCCTCACTTAAATCATATTCGTATTTATACTTAACAAGGGCAATTTTGGTATATTGAGATTTCCGAAATTTTTATCTCTCAAATTAAGGGAAATTAAATATAGGTTGTATATACCAATTTGATCAGAATTTTGCGTAGAATTTTATAAAATTAACTTCGTCGAATTTTGACAACTTTGAAATTTTGACTAAATTTCGTCGCGGCACATCGAAAAGCGTGCGATGTCTAAAATCGACATTTTTGGGTTTTACAATTCTCCCCTCCTAATAAAAATTTCGTCCTCGAAATTTACATACAACTTCTAGTTACACAATCAAACATCTTCCACTTCAATTAACATGAACTTCAATATTGTAACATAATAAACTAAGCATCAACATAACATAAATAACTTGCTCAAATCAAAATATTTGGTCTAACATAACAAGGTAACCTACGAAAATCCAAAATATCTGAAATAACATAACAAGATAAACTACTAAATCCAAAATATCTAATATAATCAAACAAGTCACAAAAAAATAGACAACAAAGCCATCTCAACTATCATTGCCAACATCTAGGGATTCATTGGGTTCCTGCTGAGTCAAAGTGTAAACCCGTGGTCGAACATTCTGCCTGGATTGATTTTGAACTGAACCTACAACTGATGGTTCTATCATCTTTTGTTTGCCAAAACTCCTCTGTGAAGGTGCTTCATTTGATCTCATTTCCCCTGAAGTTTTTTGAACCAATGCAGGATAATATTTTGCTATGTGTCCAGGCTGACGACACCAATTGTAAGTGTTGGAACCAATCAGACATTCACCCTTATGTAATCTTCCACACTTAGCACAAGGTTCCATGACTTTACTGACAGTTGCACTACTGACTCCACTAGACTAAACTGGGGCTTCTTCCCATTTGATCCTTCAGTATGATTTCTTTGACTATCTTCTTCAACACTCTTCCTCTTATATTGATCCCTTCTCTTCTGAGTGGCTTGCAAGTCTGACTCAATCCATCGAGCCCTCTCCACCAAGGTGGGATAATCTTCAATTCCAAGCGGAATCAAAGACTGCCTAATGTAGTCCTTCAGTCTATGTAAGAAGTGATAGAACTTCTCTTCAGCATCTGGTATTAGGTGAGGGGCATATCTGGACAATGATGTGAATTCTGCCTCATATTGAGAAACAGATCGATCGCTCTGAACCAATCTGTTGAATTTATCCTGCATCTGTCTCCTGGCTGACATAGGCACATACCAGCCTCTGAATACCTTCATAAACTCCTCCCAAGTAACTTGGCTGCTTGGTCTTCCTCCAAAGGTCTCTTGCAACTGACTCCTCCACTATCTTTCAGCCTCGCCATCAAAAGCATAAGCATCCAGTGTCACTCTCCTATCCTCTGGGCAAGACATGCCCCCAGTATCTTCTCGATCCGCATTAATCAATCCTCAGCCTCTATAGGTCCGCCACTGGAAAACAACGGAGGCTTCATATCTTGAAATAATTTCAGGTTCTTGTCCATGGAGTGACTTCCACTTCCACTGCCACCAGTCTGGGTCTGAGTGTTCTTAATCATTTGGGTCATTGCATCCATCATTTAGGTAAAAGATTCCATAGTAGCATTAATGCTACTACTCTGAGGCTCTGTTACTGCTGGTAGCTCCCTCCTACCCTCTCCAGTATTGCTATCAGTGGCATCAATTTCAGGATCCACGGCCCTGAGACATAAAGCAACGAAACAAATTAAGCAATCTATATCACATGCATCCTATACCTATTCTAACATATAGAATCATCCTATTGGCTCTTTCATATTGATCAGTATGAAATCCTTGGGCTTTGATACCACTCTTGTCACGACCCGGCCCGATAAACTCGTATAAACGAGGCAGGAACGAAAGTCGGACGGTAGACTAAAATATCCAATATCTAAATCTATCACCATAACATTTGAAAGAGCCACTAAAAAATTAAATTCAAAAACACATAAATATAAAATCATTATGACTCATTTAATTATCTTTCTTCTTACGCTCCTCTTCTACGGTACACGTTTCCATCCCTTCTACTCATTATAATTAAAATAAGTATACCTGAAAAATTTGAACAACTAACAGTAAGCCAAAGCTTAGTAAGTAAAACATGACTCTAAACTACAGTAATTAAAGGTAAAATGAGTAATATGCTAGATGCCACTTAAACATATCAAAAATTTGCTTTCTATAAACATAACATTTAAACATACATATAAATCATAAATTCATATCCTTTCACATTTCATATTCATAACAATATTTGTAACTTTCTCATTTTTCATATATAATACAACCGTCACAGGAGCCACCGTCTAGTACCATAAAGGTACTCCTTTACCATTTTCTTTTTCCATATCCTTTACCATTTTAACGTGCACGAGTACAGCGTCCCCAGTTGTGGGCTCCGAAAATTCGGCCCCGGCCTCCGCCCGCTCTTTTGCTTTTATTCGGGGGGAGTTTTAACGAACTAAGTTCCGGGGTAAATTTTGGAAGGCAGATGAGATAGTAGATAAGACACTACCCAGAGATTTCGCCCTCATTTTGTGAGGACTTTATGATCTGAGTTCTGGTTTCCTATAGGCGCAAGCCCCTATAGTTAATTACCCCTCCCGATAACGAGAGAGAACTTTCGATTAACGCTAGTCGTCAATCAGGTACATTAAAATACGAATATCTGGCATATAGTAGCAGCATGAGTATAGATGTGTTTGAAGGTTGATATTTAAAATTGAATTTTCACCATCTAGTACTTAAAGCGGATGGTGGGGGAATGGATGATGGACCCGATCAAGATCCCATGGTTCCGTCGTCCCGGGCCATCATGGTCCCTGGTCTACTTAGTCAGAGGAGGTAGTCGACCCAACCTGACAGAAGGATCCTTGTCGGCAGCCATGGGTTGCTTCGTCCAAGAGGACCTTGTAGACCTGGGATGGGTATTTGCCTAAGGGGACAAATTTGAATCCACCTTAGCTAACAGAGGGCTTTGTGCCCTATCGATCATATCCTATTGATTCATATCTCAAGGATTTGATGCCATTGGGGAGCATACGGGCTCTGGTCATAACCATAATATAATGGTGCCATTTGGCGGCGACCACCTAGTTCAGAGGGCCCCGAGTCATAACCGTTTATCCTGCAGTGCCACTTGGCGGCGAAACTGCTGGTTAGAGGACTCGTACCACGTCCTTGCTGGCAGGAGATTGTTTGAGAATGGATCCTAGTGATATTCTCGACCAGGCATTAGCTCTTTGCGAGCTGCAGTTATTTTCAGATTTGTCCACCTCGGCAAACTGTTGCGGAGGGTGGATGGATTTGCTTTATGTGATTGATGATTGAATTTCAGTTTTAAAAATTTTCAGAGTTTGTGATTTTGGGAATTTTTGTATTATTGTAGGAGTTTGGAAGTTTAGATTTTGTGAAATTTGAGATTTTTGGGAGGTTTGGTGGTATTTTGGAATATTTGAAATGGACCCCTCCGGTTGATATATGCATTCAACACGGCCATCATCGGGGTGACCTTGAAGTCACTTGAAAACTATCTGAATTTTGTGAAAATTTAAGGGTATTTGAAATGGCTGAAGTTAACCCCTCCGGTTGAGATCTTCTATCAACACGGCCATCATCGGGGTGTTTGGGGGCATTCACATTTATGGATTGAACCTTGTCAACTCTGTCAAGCTGTCGACAGAGGATCGGATTTTATAGGCTTTATGTCTTTGTAAGTGAATTATCTTGATTATAGGCCTTGAATGCCTAATATGAACGTATAAAATAAATATCTCAGTCGACCTCGCGACCGTATATTTATTTAATGGTTCGAGCCGTGTCGACTCCTATCTATTCGAATAGAAGGATCGGGTTCGAACTTGAATTCACTTATTGACCCGCGCAGCATCCCTAGACGTCACGTGTGTACCAATAACACGCTCACCGGGGCCCATACGGGTGTTTGGGGGCATTTTATAATTATTGATTGAGCCTTGTCTACTCCTATCTGCTTGCATAGGAGGATTGGGTTCAAATTTATTGACCCGCGCAGCATCCCTAAACATCGCGTGTGTTCTTACTACACGCTCGCCGGGGCCCATGCGGATTATGATTGTATTCACCCCTTATGTGTACCTAAGTGTATACAAGTTACGGTGCATGTGCGGGGATACATTTGGAATATTTGTAAACGCCTTCTGTCTGCTTTTACAAAGGTTGCAGATCCGGTGGCGTGGCGTTATAGCTTGTGGACGCCTTCTGTCTGCTTGTACGAAGGTTGCAGATCCGGTGGCGTGGCGTTAGAGCTTGTGGACGCCTTCTGTCTGCTTGTACGAAGGTTGCAGATCCGGTGGCGTTGTGCAGCAGCTTGTGGACTGAGTTGTTTGCTGCTTTGTACAGGCAGACTGTCGTGCACTATTTGTAGTGCACTAACGAATCTCCTGCTTTTGCTGGTAGATGTTGTCATCTGCTGTAGCTCCCTTGTATCTTTCTTGTGGATGGCGTATTAGGTGTACAACGGTCTCTTTCAGTGGCCCGCAGGCATGTACATTTGTCATAGTCATTTGGCATTTTGTTCGTGGATGATATTTGACCATATAGTTAGTTTCCTACAAGAGCCCGTAGAAACTTGTATTTGCCGCATTCTTTATGCATTTTACTATGGTCTTTGGCCCATGCAGTACATCTGCTATTACTGTAGGTGGCATGTAATGTGTATGTCTGTATTCGTAGAGAATCTATATGTGTTGCAGATCTTCTATCATTGATTACATGCAAATCAGTATGCTTGTTTGTATCTTGTTATTGATTGTCGGAATGTTGTAAACCAGTTATTTCATCTGTTAAATGTCCTTCACATCTTCCTCATGAATATACTGTATTATTTGTCACATGATGCTTGTTTTGCAAGCTTTTTGTTATCTTTGGAGGTGATTTGCAGTATGCATGATAAAACCAGCAACATTGCTTAGTGACCTTTGCATTCTGATTGGCTTGAAGATCTCCAAAATTTCTTGGGAACTCTATGTTATTGTTTGATTGTAAGCACATTATTATCCTTTCAATTTGATCTCTGCTTGCAAGAAGGTTACCGTGTTCGTGGCATGTTAAATTCTTTTGCTTGAAGGGGATAGATGCATCTATTTGCCTTTGCTCGCATATTTTCCTTATACATTGACTTTCGTCATTTGTATGCAATTCGTGGTATTATTTGGAAGCTTGGTATATTCATTTGTGATCAAATTTCCCCTCATTCGCTGTTTGTCGAGGTGAATATGGTCGCTTGCATTTTAATGTTGATTGTAAGGCATATTTGCAATCATTGCACGTCCTTCGTTATTGTTTCTGTATATTTGCAAGAAATCTTATTGATTGTAGATGACATTGATGCATTTTCTTGTATGTTGACCTTCAGCATTTGTAGAGAACTGTAGTCTTCACTTGTTGATCGATAATCACCATTGGAAGGGACATTGTAACATTCATCAGATGATGCATCGTGTGCATCTATTTGTCATTTGTATGCACCAAAGACTTAATTCTCATGAATCCTTTGTTGTTCAATTTGTTGATATTCATTTGAATGCCTTACATCATCATTCGTGGATAGTTTGTATGCAGGATTCTGCTTCTATCACAAGTCCATGTGCATTTGTTTGCACTACAAGTCACCTTCCTATTTGTTCATAAGCCATGTTCACCACGAGTTTGCTATTTTGATTTGCATGCAAACTATTATACACTTGATGAATCATCCATTGCCACACATGGATGCCTGCACTTACTTGTAAGTAGGACATCATATGCATGACAATTCCTCTCTTTTTTACACTTGCAAAGGGATTTGTCATATTTGTTTCTTGCTTCATTCATGAGTAAGCTATTGCAATTGTTGAAATCACTTTAAGTCAATTATAAATAAAACATGTTGAAATCCACAAGTCTTTTGTTTGATTATTGATGTTTATTAGAATGATATATGCCTTTAGTTAGCATCTGCATGATTGTGCTTTAGTTAATTAAAGTTCGATTCCCTGCGGTCCAAATTGCAAGTTCAAATCAAGTCCTTGTTCTTCTTGTAGTTCACTCATTCGAGTTTGAGTGTTCAATGTCAAGTCCGCTGCAGTCCAATATGTATGTCCAGTTTAATGTCATTTGGCTCAAGTTCAAATTCACTTAAGTTCACATGAGGAGGTTCAAGTTCAAGCTCATGTTCCCTGTTGTCCAAAATGAAGTCCTTTTGCACTTTGTTCAGATGTTCAAATCTTTGTTCATCTCATTTGATTTGCAAGTCCATTTATTGTTTAAATTGAGTTAAAATCCTTTTATTTGCTCAAATTCAAATATGAGCTCAAGTTCAAATTGTCACATTTTGTCCAAGTTAGATCTTTTGCTTCACCGAAAAATTCGGCAGCCTCCCGGCGTCTCCCCCGTTTAGGGGAAATTTTGGGAAACTGGGCCACCCCACCACGCTACAAGAGCGTGTATGGTTGGTGTCGTATGACACCGTGGCCATATATCTTTTCATCCCACCACGCTACGAGAGCGTGTATGGGGTCTTCAAAAGTACCCGTATGAACAAAACAAGTGGCTCTCCCCACCACGCTACAAGAGCGTGTATAGGGCTTACCCACCTCGCCGTATGCGCCGCACCGGGCTCCCTCCTACTGTGCTACGAGAGCGCGTATAGGTGGTTCTCCGGTCCGCCGCAAACTGAAGGCAAACGGGTCGTGTAGTGACACTGTGACCGAAGACAAATACTCCCCCCAGGTCTACAAGGTACCCTTGAACAAAGCAACCCATGGCTGCCGACAAGGATCCTTCTGTCAGGTTGGGTCGACTACCTCCTCTGACTAAGTAGACCAGGGACCACGATGGCCCGGGATGACGGAACCATGGGATCTTGATCGGGTCTATCATCCATTCCCCCACCATCTGCTTTAAGTGCAAGATGGTGAAATTTCTATTTTTAAATATCAAACCTTCCAAACTCTCCAATTTCTAAACCCGTGCTGCTACTATACACCAGATATCACGTATATCTACGTATCTGATTGACGACTAGCCTTAATCGAAAGTTCTCTCTCGTTACCGGGAGGGATAATTAACTATAGGGGCTTGCGTCTATAGGAAACCAGAACTCAGATCATAAAGTCCTCGCTAAATGAGGGCGAAATCTCTGGGTAGTGTCTAATCTACAATACTCATCTGTCTTCCAAAATTTACCCCGGAACTTAATCCGTTAAAACTTCCCCCGAAGAAAAGACAAGTCGGGCGGAGGCCAGGGCCGAATTTTCGGAGCCCACACCAGTTAGTACCATAAGGGGGTGAGCTCCATCAATTCAGTATGCACATACAAGCATTCAATAACAATCATATCATAATCATAACACTTCATGTCATCTCATTTCTATAACATAAAAATTTTATCATATAATGCCATAAAATGTAACATGTAATTTGCATGATCAACCATTTGATAAGAGTAACAAAATCATGTGCTAAATTAATCATAAAGATTTCATAAACATGCTTGAACTTTCAAAACATATAACTGGATAGAAACAAAGGTCATTACTGTAATTAAATAATCATGTATACTTACTTCGATTTAAAGGATGTGATTACCCGGCTCGAACACCTTCCTTCGAGGTCCACGAATATCACCTATAAACATTAATTTCTCTTTCAAAATTCATCATAATAATTTTTACATTAAAGTTCTTCTCTCTTTTTTTATTTTTTTAAAACCACCCTAAGTTCTCTCTCTCCCTCTCTCTCTCTCTAATTTCTATTGTTTGTAATAGTATCACTAATCACTTAAAAAAAATTAACCTATTGTTAAAATATAATTTAATTTAAAATTACCTTATTTTCGAATTAAATAATTATTAAAATTTTTGAAAACGTTTAAGTCATAACTTCCCTTCCAAAATCATTCCAATTCTCTCCTTAACCTAATTTAATAATAACCTTACCATATTTTCGGATTTTTCGTAATTTAAAATTAGTAAAAATGAAAAATCAACTAAAACCCTAATATATTTTATGTGATGTGCATCTAGATCCTATGATATTCTGTATCACTGCTATTGTTAACAATGAACATAATATATCTAACATGCTTATTAGCTAAGTTTAAAAATTGTTGGTCTATTTAAATTAAACTTTTATTTTGACATCTTTTAGAAGTATTTTGCACCTCAATTAAATTGCAATTGTATTTGACTTGTAGCATGTTGGTTCTAATGAGTTTAGATAAGGCTAATGATGATTATAATTCTATTTTGATGTACTTTTTATAAATCAACTATAATATTCTTCTTCAGGTTTCAAGTGGATTCAGCTCCTGCTATTGTGTTCGTAAAGGATCCTAGTGTCATTCCTCTTGTTCATCATGGCATGGCTTAAGCTTTATTTCTTACCTTGTTTATTAGCGTTATGATGGTCTTTTGTTTATTTGACACATTAATTGTATTTTTATATCCTACTGCAGGTAGTCTGAATAGTTCCCTGTTCTTTGAACTAATGGAGAAAAACAAAAATCAAGGTAAGTTCTTCGCAATCACAATTGATAATGCTCTACTTGTTTCTAATGTTTAATTGCTTCA
The DNA here is from genome assembly GCA_019925795.1 of Dendrobium chrysotoxum. NCBI lineage: Eukaryota > Viridiplantae > Streptophyta > Magnoliopsida > Asparagales > Orchidaceae > Dendrobium > Dendrobium chrysotoxum. The sequence continues at coordinate 94,280,803 of CM034313.1, read as the reverse complement.
TTATCTTTTGATGAAAGAATTAATGTTTTCTTGCATTTGGAAGTAATGTTTTCTGGCATTTTATGGGGCTACTAATTGAGAAAAACTGGAATAATTATTGATTATTTGAAATAATTACCGGTTATAAATTATGAAATGTACCTTAGTTGATCTTTTTCTTTTTTTTTTTAACACAATTTATAACAAGATAATGACATGAGTATAATGTGAGCAATTATCAAATATTGCCAGATTATAATTAAAAATACAAAAGTTCAAGTATTTATAGCACAAAATTAGACCTTGGATGATCCAATAGTATAATAGAACAACAAAGGATAGAATATTAGTCATTTGAACCATCTTGTTTGATGTGTAGTGAAAAATTAAAAGTGACAATATATATTTTCTTGATTACAACCCCGCTTGATAAGATTTGTAATTTCCTATCCGCCATAACAGCATCACTCAAAATGCTCCCATTAGCCGTCTGTATTCTTACTAATAGAAGGGAGAGGGGAATCTCTACAATCGGAGAAAAAAATTATGATGGCTTGTGTTGACGTGTTTTTCATGTCAACTCAGCCCGGATCGAGTCAAGTCAAACCCAAGTGGGTTCAATCGCGCTCGATCAACTCAAATGATCGTCGTCGAGCGTTAATTCACTCAAATTGGATTTCAATTTAATAAAATTAAATTCAATTTCATCAAATTAAAATCAAATTAATTGAAATTGACCTAAATTGATCTAATCGACCCAAAATCGATTCAAATCGATCCCAATCAAACCTCGTCGAATCAAATTCGACGCAATTCGATGCCAATTCAAGTTTAATTTCGCAAAATTGACTTGATCGTACCCAAATCGGTTCGGATCGAGTCCGATTCGGACCCATATTCAGCTCAATTGGTCTAATTTCAGCCCAATTGGTCTAATTTCAGCCCAATTGATCTTTCTAAATCAGTCCTGCATCCAAGGGCTATGATTTATCCCAATTTTTAAAACTTTGCCGCCTTTTCCCCGTCAAATCTTATTTCGGCGAGCGGCTGTAGCAGAGATCGCAGAAATCCCTTATCTTGCCGCAGAAATCTCTATCCTGTGGCAAAATCCACTCGACTAGGCATGGACTCGTTTTGGCGCATGGAGATAAAGATAGCGAAAAAGGAAGATAGGGGCATCCGCCCTTTGGCTCTTGTTCGTGCGTCCCATACAGAGCGGAAGAGAGGACGCGGACTTCCTGTTGCTTGCGCATGGGTCTACTGGCCGAGATAGAGAGGCGAACTGAAATTCCTCCGGCGTGCTACTTGTGTCTATCCGACTTGGGTTGGGAGGCAAACGAAGGCACGCAAGGCTGCGTGCGACCCTACCTGGTTGCCAACCTCATCGAGAGCCCGAACAAGTCCAGCCGCCGACTTCTACAGACCGCCAAGACCTCTAGACTGTCGAATCCTTTTGCACTCGTGTCCAGGCTAAACTGAACTAGGAAGTCGAGCATCCAGGGCGAATTTTTGGGTGGATTTGCTTCTTTCTTTGACTATCTGAAGCTTCTAAAGCTAGAATCTGAGAGAGTATTTGATGCAGGACATATAATGAGGCACAATGATTTAAAGAGTTTGCACGTGTCTTTGTCGAAAACAATATTAAATATTACTTTAAGCAATTAAAACGAGGAAATGAAACAAGATAGGGGTGATTTCAGTTTAGGCCAAGCTACACACGTTAAGTTTAGATCTCAAATAATCAATAGTTCAAAACATAGCTTACGGAGAGGTTTCAACAAGATATCCCTAGATTAACAATGAGTTTAGGCGCTATGAGAATCCACTCACTCATCTCTCTAATTCTTTAAGTTTGTGCGGAGAAGATTAGCATAACCTTCATGAATCAAGATATAACCACATTCGAGAAATAAACTAGGAAAGTAGAAGAGTGGAAGAAGAGCTTTACCCAATGGATAAGGCAATATAAGGCTCCTATGCGAATGTCTGGATGCTTGAAAGATAGCTGCAGCGGCTCTCAACTCTTAATTGCCTATGGACAGTAGTTTGGCAATTTTCTGAATGGGGACAGCCATCAATATTGATCTGGAATCAGTGGACAGCAGCTGGGGATCATTCCAAACGGTTGAACAGCAAGTTGTATGGCTTAGAAAATCTGAGCAGCAGTCGTAGGAGGGTGTTGGACAGCAGCGGGAGGGATCTGGCAGCAGCACTTGTGGATTTTCCTTTGCTAGAACTCCAGGGCTGCAAGGGGGAATGCCCAGGAATTAAGGCAGCAGTTTTTGGAAGCAAATTTCGGACAAAGGGGGAGGGAAGAAAGGAGCTTTAATGGGAGATTTGAATTAATTAGGAGAGAGGAAAGCATGGGTGAGGGGGCCGGCCATGTAGGGAGAGAAGAGAGAGGGTGTTTTGTGTTTAATATGTGGGCCCCAACGAAATAAATAATGGATTTAATCAAATCTAAAATCTATTCTCAGATTTAATTAAATTTGGAAGGTTTCCTATCTTAGATTTAAGTATTGGGAAAGCATTTGAAATTCAATTAATTAATTGAATTCCATTAAGAAACTTTCCTAATTAACAATACCTAATTTAGGAAAAGGAATAATGGCCAAGTGGAATTTGAAATTCAAATTTGGGTATGATGTGGCCGGCGGTATGGGGTGGAGGGAGATGGGCGGCGGGATTAGGGAGGGCCGGCCATGTGGTGGGGTGATGCCGGCGGCTTGGGTGGCCAAAAGTGGCCGGCGGGTGGGCTAAGGGGAGGTGGCGGTTGTGGGTGAAGGGGGGCGACGGTCTAGGGAAGAGGGAAGGTTGCCAGCGACTCTAGGGAAGGGAGGGGAAAGAGGAAAGGGGAGGAAAAAGAAACCACGAACCCGGGCACGTCCAAGGTTGGTGGGTGTTGCGATTCCCTCTCCTAGGGATTTTCTCCAAGAACTCTCAACTCTCACAAGAACTCAAAGGCGCAGAAATTTTCATAATAATTCTTCGTTAACCTCCAAAAGATACAAATGGCTTATATATAGCCTTACATAATGAATGAAAATAAAAGACCTATTTGCCCCTGGGGCACACATACGATTAAACCCTTTAAGCAAGGGTATAAATGGAAGAAAATAACAAAACTCATAAAACATAAAACTAATACAATAATATAAATGAAAAACTCAAAAGTAAAGCGGCACAATCGTGGTCGTAGATCGACGGCCACATCTCTGATAGACCTTCCAAGGTCGGATGTCTTCATCACTCTCCCGGGGTGGAAAAGAGCTCGACTTCGTCGAGTACGCATCCCTGGTGTTCTCGTAGATCTCCAATGCATCTGGATCAATCTGGTGTAGCTCCTCGCGCTCCAACCAGGTGTCCTCTAAATCGGGCTTGCCTCTACACCTAATCAAATACCTTCTTCGTCCACCCTCTTTTGTGGAAATAATGTCATCATTTAGAATCATGTCAACCTTCTCCGCTATAGGTATTTTGGAAACATTTGGGAGTGGAGGTAGGCTTGGGCTTTCACAAGGTGGGGTCACACAAGGCTCAATTTGGAGTGGATTTGGTGGGTTAAACTCTGGACCCTCATAGGCTACCAAATCTTCTATGTTGAAAGAGGGATTAATGTTGAAATCCGTAGGTAAATCCACTACGTATGCATTGTCATTGATTTTCTTGACTATTTTAAAGGGACTCGCACTCTTAGCATGCAACTTCTTAACCGTTCCTTGTGGGAACCGTTCCGGACGAATCCGCATCATCCCTGAATCACCAACCTCAAAAGCTTTAAATATTCGTTTTAATTCAGCATGAAGTTTGTAATTAATATTTCTTTGTTCAATTCGGCGTGCAATGTCTTTATGTAGTTCATGCAAATGCGATGCAAATGAGGATGCAGACTCAGAAATCCTATACCTAGGGCACATGGGTATGAGATCTAACGGTTGCCTAGGTTTGAACCCATAAACAATCTCAGGACTTAGGCCAGTGGTTCGGTTCACAGAATTATTATAAGCAAACTCAGCAGTGGGTAGAACTGAATCCCAATGCTTAACATGCTCACCAACCAGAGACCGTAACAGATTTTCTAAGCTCCTATTAACTACCTCAGTCTGATCATCAGTCTGTGGATGAAAGATTGTAGAAAATTGCAATTTAGTGCCCAACTTCATCCAAAGGGTCTTCTAAAAATAGCTAGTGAATTTAACATCCCTGTCTGAAACGATGGTCTTGGATAGACCATGTAGACGGACAACCTCATTGAAATAAAGCTTGGCGATGTGGGAGGCGTCGGATGTTTTGGAGTAAGGTATGAAATGAGCCATTTTGGAAAATCTATCTACTATAACACATATGGCATCATTTCTACGGAGTGTCTTGGGCAGGCCCAAAATGAAATCCATACTAACATCCTGCCAAGGACAACTATGGACAGGCAAAGGAGTGTAGATGCCAGTGTTCTACTTACGCTGTTTGGCTAACTGACACGTGTGACACCGGCTAACCATCCTACCAACATCTCTCTTCAGGCTGGGCCAAAAGAAACGATACTCCATGGCTTCTATAGTTTTGTCTCGCCCGAAGTGCCCAGCGAGGCCTCCGGCGTGGAGTTCCCAGACAAGAAATTCCGTAAGGGAGGTTCTAGGAATGCAAAGCTTTTGAGCTTTAAAAAGGTAACCATCCTCCAGAAGAAAATCATCCTCAAGGCGCGTGCTGCCTGTGGACATGAGAGAGTAGGTCTATTTGAAGTCGGGGCAGTCCAAGTAGTCCCTCTTTATTTGGTCGAAATCCACAACTTCAGCTCTCATCTCAGTGGCAGTCATCATGCGACGACTGAGAGCATCAGCAGCTTTATTCTCAACTCCCGCCTTATGTCTAAGGGTATACGTGTACTCCTGAAGGAACTCTACCCAACGACCGTGGCGTGCATTCAACTTCTTCTGGGAGTTGATATAACGCAGAGCTTCGTGATCCGAGAAGATGACGAACTCTTGCGGGAGCAAGTAGTGTCGCCAATAGCGAAGTGATTGGATCACAACGTAGAATTCTTTGTCATAAGTGGAATATCGCTGACGAATGTCATTCAGTTTCTCACTGAAATAATCTACAGGATGACCTTCTTGGGAGAGGACTCCTCCAATTCCGACCCCCGAAGCATCGCATGTTACTTCGAAGACTTTGGAGAAATCAGGAAGTTTCATCACTGGGGCTTCCACCATTCTTTTCTTAATCTCATCAAAAGCTCTGGTGGCGGCTAGGGTCCAGTGGAAATCACCCTTCTTAAGACAGTTAGTGATAGGAGATACGATAGTGCTGAAATTTCGGATGAATCTCCTATAGAAGGTGGCTAATCCGTGGAAGTTGCGAACTTCCCAGATGTTCTAGGGAACTAGCCATTCTACGATGCCCCTCACCTTCTTGGGGTCAGCAGAAACCCCTTGAGCTGACACGATAAAACCCAGGAAGATGACTCGATCTACAAGGAAAGTACACTTCTTTGGATTCACGTACAATTGCTCTTTCCTTAAGACCGAACAGACTTGCTTTAAGTGGTCCAGGTGTTGCTCAACAGAATGACTATAGATAAGAATGTCGTCAAAGTAGACAACGACAAACTTACTCATAAAAGGGCATAACACCTGGGTCATGACTCTCATAAAAGTGCTCGGGGCGTTACTCAACCTGAAAGGCATGACCAACCACTCGTAAAGACCATCCTTGGTCTTGAAAGCAGTCTTCCACTCATCACCGGGTCGGATCCGGATCTGGTGGTATCCACTCTTGAGATCGATCTTGGAGAATAGAGTGGCACCTATCATCATATCGAGCATATCGTCCAATCTCGGAATAGGAAAATGATATTTGACGGTGATTTTGTTGATAGCACGGCTATCAACACATATTCTCCAAGATCCGTCCTTCTTAGGAGTGAGAAAGGGCGGGCACCGTGCAGGGACTAAGACTTTTCTTAATAAAACCTCGCTGCAATAACTCATCTACCTGCTTTTTAAGTTCAGCATGTTCCGTGGGGTTCATGCTATAGTGTGGCAGGTTAGGGAGGGAGGCTTCAGGGACTAAGTCTATTGCATGCTGAATGTCTCTAAGTGGAGGTAACTGATCGGGGAGATCATCATGGAAGACATCAGCAAACTGCCCTAAGATAGGTTGGACTTCCTGAGGAATAAGTTCATCAGATTCAGTGGGAATCTCACGACCTACTAAAACATACAGAGGTGTGCCTCGAGTAATCTCAGAGTCCAGGACTTTGGCGGTGACCAAGTTTAGTCCTTTCTTGGACTTAAGGGGGTGGGACTTGGGTTTTTGACCCGGGGATGCGATGGCAAAAGTTTAATCTTTTTGCCTGCATGTTCGAACACGCAGGTGTTCGAACGCCCATAGATGTGGACATTGTTATCAAAAATCTAAGGTCATCCTAACAGAATCTGTCCAACATCCATAATTAGTATATCGCACCACACATTTTCCTTATAAGTGGCAAAGGAGATAAGTACGATGCTTCGTTCTTTCACCTCCAAGGCAGTGGAGTTGACCCAAGCTACCTTATATGGATTGGGGTGAGGAACGGCAGAAAGACCCAATTTGGACACCATGCTGGAGAAAACAACATTGATACAACTGCCACTATCTACGATGACTTTACAGTTCTTATCCTTAATTTTGGTGTAAGTGTGAAAGATCGACGTCCTACGCCAGTCATCGGAGGTAATAGGGTGTGATAGTGCACATCTCACCACGCAGTTGGGAGAAGTGTCCAACTTCTGAAGGCAGTGGAGGACAGCGGTGTCATCATCCTCCTCGAAGAAATTGCCTTCATCTTCTACTTGATGGACCTGATCAACCTCGGGCTCAAGATCCTCCTCAGTAATCTCCTCAATGATGGAGACTTTGTAGGGACTGGAGCACTGAGAAGCGATATGCCCATACCCCTGACATCGAAAGCACTTGGCCCCGGGACTGGACCGAGGGGTATCCGGGGTGGGAGGTTTGTTTCTAAAATCAGATCGGGGGTTTGGGTGACCCGAAGGTGGTCGGGTCATACTGCCCGGAGAGGGTCATGCAGTGGTAGAGTGAGGAGTGGCACTACTGGAAGGTTTATAAGGGGGGTCTAGAGTCATGAGAACGGCTCGGGTGCTGGGAACGGGTCTCCTATAAATCTAGCACTAAACTGTAGGCGTTCTCCAAGGTAGTAACATTTCGGGCAAATAGCTCGTTGCGAAGATCCTCTCGCAACCCGGTACGAAACATAGACAAAATCTGCGTGGGGGTGGTAGAGGTCTCCCCTTTGCATCGAATCAAGTAATCATCGAAGGAGACGATGTACTCTTTGATTGGTTTATTTCCTTGGGTCAGCGTATTCCATCTATCCAATAACCTAGGAAAGTACGAGGGGGGCAAGTACTTCTGCTTAAGTTCACGTTTCATAGATGGCCAATCAGTAATGGGGTAATCGTTCCTAGCCTCTCTAAGACTCTCTAAGTTTGACCAAAACTGACTCGCTTTACCCGTGAGTTTCATCTCCGCAAAACTAACCTTCCTCACCTCAGAGATATTATACCACTTGAAGAAACTGTCCATACCTTTGAACCAGTCCAGGAAGAGCTGGGGATTGAGTGTGCCATCAAAGATAGGGGCATCAACTTTAATATTTTTCTTAAGTGGTATATCAGGATCATGACGGGGATCATGTCCATAGTGAGGGGCGCGATGATTGGCATGATGTTGCCTCTCATCCGGGTAAGTGTCATCCCCATACAGAGATGGTGGTCTAGAAGGGGTGTAGGGGATAGGATGCTCTCGTGTACGCTCAAGTGTATCAAATCGCTCAGTAGTGTCCCTACGAAGTTCGGCTAGGTCAGCTTGATTCTCCTTGAGTTGCTGGCTAATGTTGTTCATTTGACCTACCAACAAGTCTAATGTCCTTCCAAGTTGTTCCGGGTCCATTGCTAGACACTAGGAGGTCCTAAGGGGTGACTCTAGAACAAGGACAGCAAACTAAAGTGATGGAAAGACACCCTAAAGGTCACTAAATAATGCAGAAATTACTTGAACAGCAAGCTACAAAGAGGGGTTAAGCAACCTAGACAACTAGGGAGATGACTAGGTTAAGGACAATACTTAAACAATTGATAAACAAGCCTAATCACCTCTAAAAGTGTGCAGGAAAGTAGTGAACAGCAAGCATAAAATATGATTAAATCAATTTAAATGATGGTATGCATGCAACAAAGTAGAAAACTAATTAAAACAACTCCTAGGATGAGGTCTAGCATGCAAAACTAGAGCAAACCATGTTCTGATACCAGATAATGCAGGACATATAATGGTGCACAATGATTTAAAGAGTTTGCACGCGTCTTTGTCGAAAACAATATTAAATATTACTTTAAGCAATTAAAACGAGGAAATGAAACAAGATAGGGGTGATTTCAGTTTAGGCCAAGCTACACACGTTAAGTTTAGATCTCAAATATTCAATAGTTCAAAACATTGCTTATGGAGAGATTTCAACAAGATATCCCTAGATTAACAATGAGTTTAGGCGCTATGAGAATCCACTCACTCATCTCTCTAATTCTTTAAGTTTGTGCGGAGAAGATTAGCATAACCTTCATGAATCAAGATATAACCACATTCGAGAAATAAACTAGGAAAGTAGAAGAGTGGAAAAAGAGCTTTACCCAATGGATAAGGCAATATAAGGCTCCTATGCGAATGTCTGGATGCTTGAAAGATAGCTGCAGCGGCTCTCAACTCTTAATTGCCTATGGACAGCAGTTTGGCAATTTTCTGAATGGGGACAGCCATCAATATTGATCTGGAATCAGTGGACAGCAGCTGGGGATCATTCCAAATGGTTGAACAGCAAAGTGTATGGCTTAGAAAATCTGAGCAGCAGTCGTAGGAGGGTGTTGGACAGCAGCGGGAGGGATCTGGCAGCAGCACTTGTGGATTTTCCTTTGCTAGAACTCCAGGGCTGCAAGGGGGTTCGCCCAGGAATTAAGGCAGCAATTTTTGGAAGCAAATTTTGGACAAAGGGGGAGGGAAGAAAGGAGCTTTAATGGGAGATTTGAATTAATTAGGAGAGAGGAAAGCATGGGTGAGGGGGCCGGCCATGTAGGGAGAGAAGAGAGAGGGTGTTTTGTGTTTAATATGTGGGCCCCAATTAAATAAATAATGGATTTAATCAAATCTGAAATCTATTCTCAGATTTAATTAAATTTGGAAGGTTTCCTATCTTAGATTTAAGTATTGGGAAAGCATTTGAAATTCAATTAATTAATTGAATTCCATTAAGAAACTTTCCTAATTAACAATACCTAATTTAGGAAAAGGAATAATGGCCAAGTGGAATTTGAAATTCGAATTTAGGTATGATGTGGCCGGCGGTATGCGGGTGGAGGGAGATGGGCGGCGGGATTAGGGAGGGCCGGCCATGGGGTGGGGTGATGCCGGCGGCTTGGGTAGCCAAAAGTGGCCGGCGGGTGGGCTAAGGGGAGGTGGCGGTTGTGGCTGAAGGGGGGCGACGGTCTAGGGAAGAGGGAAGGTTGCTGGCGACTCTAGGGAAGGGAGGGGAAAGAGGAAAGGGGAGGAAGAAGAAACCACGAACCCGGGTATGTCCAAGGTTGGTGGGTGTTGCGATTCCCTCTCCTAGGGATTTTCTCCAAGAACTCTCAACTCTCACAAGAACTCAAAGGCGCAGAAATTTTCATAATAATTCTTCATTAACCTCCAAAAGATACAAGTGGCTTATATATAGCCTTACATAATGAATGAAAATAAAAGACCTATTTGCCCCTAGGGCACACATACGACTAAACCCTTTAAGCAAGGGTATAAACGGAAGAAAATAATAAAACTCATAAAACATAAAACTAATATAATAATATAAATGAAAAACTCAAAAGTAAAGCGGCACAATCGTGGCCGTAGATCGACGGCCACGTCTCTGATAGACCTTCCAAGGTCGGATGTCCTCATCAGTAGTTGTTGTAGTTTGCCTCCTCAAGTGGAATTAGCAGGTTTGGAGCACTTTGGACATCAAAGGCGAGTTCCAGAAGAGCTCGGACAGCAAGAGACGACATCCGGAGCAGCTTGGAAAGCAGATTTCTACAGCTTTCTCGCTTTTTGACAAGGCGAGTGGATTATGGGCTACGCTGTGACAACCCGACGAGGTAAAACTCCTTACAAACTTAGTGAAACCTAGGTCCTCAATCCTTATGGATGTGGTTGACGCTTCCCAAGCCCTAGGTCCTTAGAAACCTTGCATTTAAATTTCTAAAACCCAAAATACCCATTGCCCTCTTTGTAAAATAGTGGAAATCCAGTGATTTCCATTTGTGGCTCTCATGTGAAAGTCCTGAAAGGAAGACGATGTGCATAGAGGTGTTGGATTGGTGTCTAATACCTTCCAAATGCATGATATCGCATTCATGTTGCATCTCCTCCATCACCTATAACTAAAACATAGGTTAGGTGATTTTGTTTGATCTAAAATCAAAGATTGTGTAGATTTTCTCCAAACCTTGTAAGTCATGTTTCTCTCCTTAAATTAAACATTATGACAAAATTGACATGTAATTTGGGGTTCCTCACTTGCTAAATTTGTAGATTCTCCATGACATTCACGAATGCTCAAAATGCATTTAGTTGGATTTCTAAAAATATGGCATACTCGTTGTAGGATTTCACATGAATCTTCAAAGATTTATGTTGTAATCCTAGGATTAGTAGACCTCTTGAAATTCATTTTGGATATTTTTTGCGAAGCTCATGGACATGATAGCAAGTAAACATCTCAAACTCATAAAAATCCCTAAAATTGGAGATGCTTGTTCATGCTTCTATTGCGCCAACACGTTAAAGTTCCCAAGTTTCAACTCATTTGGTTGTATGCATCTTTCTTTCAAAGCTTAGATCATAAAGGTAATTTACAGATACAAAGTGTGCATGTGTGTTGAAGCTTGTAAACTTTTGTAGAATTTGCAAGTGTTTGGAGATGAATTTAATCAATTCGGAAAGCATCTTGTGTTGTGAGATTTCTCATTAACCCCCTCAAGATCTATGTTGAAATCCCACATGGAAAGCATAATTGATTAAGTTTGCATACAATGTTTTGCAAAGTAAAAATAGAAGTGAATGTTTTAGATTGTTGCATGTCTAATGATTTGCAAACTCACTAATTTGTTTATCAAAACTCTAAATACTTGTAAAACAAATGTGGAGTACTCTATGATTTTCAAAAGCTCATAGATTGTACCCCACAATATACTGAAGTTGGTAAACATATTTGTTGCAGTTTGCAAGTTGGTTGATTAAGAGTAATGGTGAGCAATTTAAACATTTAAACATCTCAAAAAAAAATGATGAACCTTTTCATGTTTACTCCTAGGTTTCTTCTAGATCATATCAAATTGATCTTTAGAATATTCCTAGAAGCTTCCAAGTCTCCTAGATCATGTCAAAATTGATTTAGAAAACTCTTTAAAGCATTAGGAAGTTAATCTTCCCTTCTCCAAATGAATCCAAAACATTTGTAGGAGAGTAGGAAGTTCTCTTCCTCAAGCCCAAGTCTCTCATGCTTGATGTTTTGAGCTTCCTCTAGGTGCCAAATATTTTAGTGCATGAAAGCATTTGTTAGGAGCTATCATTGACCCTCCTTGTGCATGCTATTTTGGATTTCCCTAAAAAATCCTAAATAAATGCTATGAGCTTTTAAAACTTGGAACCAATGTCCAAGTTCTTCTATCCTTTGTTTGTTGTAAATATAAAATCAACAAGCATACATCTGTTTTTCCCTTTCATGCTTGATGTTTGGAGCTTCTTCAAGACTCCAAATATTTTAGTGCATGAATCTTAGCATCCGTTAGGAGCTATCACTAATCTCCTTGCATTTGCTGTTGTGGATTTTCTCAAAATATTCAACACATTATATCACAAACTTCCAAACTTAGAGCCAAATTCTAAGTTTCTTCATTTCATTTGTTCAAAACATAAAACCAACAATTGATATCTTTGCCTGTGACCTTCAAAGCCCATGTAGAGGTTCCCAAATGACCTTTAAAGGAGCCTAAAAGGGTGCAAGACAAACCTTAGGGTTGAATTTTAGATTCTCTCGAGTTGTTTATTGAAACACAAAATCAACAAACACTCATCCATCCTTTTCATATGTGATATTTGGAGCATCCTCATGGCTTTGAATATTTCATCATATGACTCCTAAAAAAAAGGCCTTGGGGGCCACGACCCAACCTCCTCAATGTCTTTTATCTTGGATTTCTCCAAAATCTTTAATACATATGTTGCAAGCTTTGGAAACTTAGAACCAAATTCTAAGTTCTCCTACATCTTTTATTGGAACACAAAATCAATAAATATCCTCTCATGCGTGATGATTAGAGGTTCCTAAAGCCTTCAAATATATCACCACGGGACCTCCAACCTTATGACCAAATCCTAGGTTCATTCCATCTCTTGTTTGTTAAAATCTAAAATCAACAAACAATCATCTACTTTTTCTTATGCGTGATGTTTGGGAGCATCCTCCAAGCTCCAAATATCATGCTATGTGAGTCTTCGGATCTTAGAAACAAATTCTAAATCATACATTCCTCTTATGCATGAATGATTTGGAGTATTCAATGCTCCAAATACTTCATTGCATGATCGATCATTCAACTCTCTTGTTTGTCGAAGCATAAAATCAGCAAACAAATCACCTCTCTCATGCATTGCTTTTGGAATCTCCTCAAGGTTCCAAATGTTATAGTGCACGGGTCGTTGGATCTTAGAAACAAATTCTAAGTAATCTATCCTTTGTTTTTTGACACAAGATCAACACACAACCATCTCTCTCCTCATGCATGATTTTTGGAGCCTCCTCTAGATTCTAAATGTCATATTGCATGAGTCTTTTGATCTTAGAAATAAACTCTAAGCCATCCATCCTTTGTTTGTTGAAATAAATCAACAAACAATGATCTATACACCTCTTTCATGCATAATGCTTGGAGCGTTCTCAAAGCTCTAAATGTTAGGTTGTATGAAACTTAGAATCTATTGGGAACTCCACCTCATTTGTTGGAACATCCTCAATGCTCTAAATATTTCATTGCATGATCAATCAATTCACCCCCTTATTTGTTGAAATACAAAATCAACAAACATTCATCTATCTCTCTTCCATGCATAACCTTTGGAATCTCCTCCAGGTTCCAAATGTTCTATAACATGAAGTTTCTTGATCTTAGAACCTAATTCTGAGTTCTTCTATCATATTCGTTGGAACACAAACCAATGAGTAATCTTCTAGACATTGGATTCAAATCCTAGTCTTCCTCATTTGCTTAGCCCAAATTAATCAAATAATCATCTTTCTTTTAATACCAAACACTCAAAGAAATTCCACCATTTACTTAGCCTAAACTAAGTAAGTGGTCATCTCTCTTTGAACATTAAATGTTCAAGGAATAATCACCAACTTGCAATCTATAAATTGCATATCGGTTCCTTCTTTCTATAACTCAAGGGTTGTAGGAATCATCTCATTCTCCTAAGCCAAAGTTAGGAGAATGTATGTCTTCCTTTGAACAACAAATGTTCAAGAGATATTCGTGAATTTGCAACGCACAAGTTGCATTTTCTGTTCCCCTTTCCTACAAGCCAAGATTATGGAAAATCTCCAAATTCTTCCCTCATTCTCCTTACCCAAATTAGGAGTGTACATTCTCTGTTTGAATACCACTTGTTTAAAGAAAATCCAAGAATTTGCAACTTCTAAGTTGCACTTTCTTTCTCTCATCCCTCCAACCTAAGTTGGAGGAGTGAACCTCCCCTTTTTGAACACCTAAAGGTTCAAAGAAATTCATGATGACTTGTAGCACAAACCCACATGTCATCTCCTTGTATTTGCCCAACATGAATTGGGTGGATCATAGATTTTCTTTGAATACCAAGGTATTCAAAGAGACCCCTTGAATTTGCAACTTATATGTTGCATTTTCTCCTCTTCTTATCTCTCCAACCTAATTTGGAAGAATGAATCTTCCTCTTTGAACGTCAAAAGTTTAAGGATCTTTCCCTAACTTGTAACCTATAAGTTACATACTTCTCCCTTCTTCCTACAACTCGAGAGTTGTAGAGAGTTCCTACCATTTACTTAACCCAAGTTAAGTAAATCAAGCATACATCAAATCCATCTATTTGTTGAACCAAAATCAACAAGTAATTTTATCTCAAATTATTTATTCGTTGGGCCAAAATCAACAAATATTCCTATCTTCCATTTCATCCTTCCAACCTGAGTTGGAAGAATAACTTCCATTCTTTGGACACCCAAAAGTCCAAATAATTCTTCATGACTTGTAACCAAACCTACATGTCATCTTTCATGTTTGCTTGCGTACTCTTAGCAAACTAATCTCTTATCATTGATAACAAAATTCAATGATTTATCATGTCATTTGCTTAACCTAGATTAAGCAAATGAAACCCCACTCCTTGAATACAAAAATTTAAGGAGACATCCTTTTGATTTGTAGCCTCAAAGCTATAAATCTTCTCTCACTTCTATGGGACCCAAAAGCCTTAGAAGATTCCTTACCCTCGCTCAAAAGCTATGGGTTTCCTCTCCTCCTCCAATCCTAAAGTTGTAGGAGATTTTCCCCTCTTCTTAGCTCCAAAGCTAAGGAGAAATCTCCAACATTTGGCACAAAAGCTATATGTTGGGTATCTTTTCTCTTTTCCTTTAGCCTCAAAGCTAAAGAAAACACTCATTCTCATAGTCTCAAAGCTATAGGTCTCATCTCTTTTCCTCCAACTTCTAAGTTTTAGGAAATTTTCCCCCTTGTTAGCTCCAAAAGCTAAGGAGGCTTCCAACACTTAGCTCAAAGGCTATATGTTGGACACCTTCCCTTCCTCTTTTTTAGCCTCAAAGTTAAAAGAAGCATCCATCTCTCTAGTTCCAAAAGTTAAGGAGAATTCTCCAACACTTAGCCCAAAAAATTAATGTTGGACATATTTCCCTTAGACCTAAACTCTATGTGAAATACCTCTTGTAGTGACATGTCATACAAGCCTCAAACACTTAGGTGCACAGCCCCTAGGCATGTTAGGATTAGGATTTTTTTTTCTACGTATGTGTTTGATGATTTAGTGTGATTGTTTTTGGATTGTCTGCGTTGTGGGCACTTGCCCTTAAGTAGATAGTGTAGAAATATATACATATTCTTCTTGCAGGTGGCCATGTCCAAAAGGTGGGTACAAATAAAATTATAAATAAAAATGCTTGCATGATAGGTGCTGCTTAAAATCCCCCAAGAGATGTGGTCAATATGGTAGAAACAGGGTTTGGCACTTTAAGTGCTAAGCAAACTTTGGATGTAACATGCTTATTATATAAACTGATTTCTGATCCTATGTTTTGCAGCTTTGAGTCTTTAATTTTCTAATTGTATTTGTTTAGGCTTAAGCTGTATGTCAAACTTGTTGGGTTGGGTCAAATAAGAGGTGGATCAAGAAGGATGTACCGTTAAAGGTAAAGCCTAAATATCTACCTGATAGCTGAAGCTTGAAGACCCCCACAAGTAAGAGTCTGTAATTAATATTTGATTAGGTTGTATAATGGCAGATAATTCAGCTGCCAAATTCGATCGTAACAATTGGGACATTTTTATATTTTGCCTTAGTTGATTTACATATTCAAGCATGTATTGATTATTTACTGGGTGCGCAATAGAAGCATGCTTTTTTTTAGATTTCTTCTCTTGTTTTGCTTGGGGGTGGCTTGGACTTTTGATATGGTAGGCTCTTAAGATAAGATTAAGATTTCTACCTGTTAAAAATATAAACAACCTAAAATCAATTTTGGCTTCATGATTTTCAAATAAAAAAGAAAAATTGCATGGCTCTCTTCAAGGAGCTAAGTTTTTTTAAAATTTAAAATGATCATGCATAGTCTAGTGAGTCTCATGTAGAACAGCCTTCACTTAAGGATCAGATAATCAAAAATCTGCATTTGTGAGTTAGCATTTTGCATACCATTTATAGTCAGACATCTTGGCCTAAAAGCCAAGTTGTAAGCCCTATCCTCTAAAAAAATAGCCTCCCTACTCTTCATATGTATTGAGACCGAAAATCATGATATTAAAAGCAATTAGGTGGGTTTAGCTGGTAGCCCTTTTTAGGCAGGGTAATAAATCTAGATGTTAGGCTGGTTATGTCTCAGGTGAGGTGTAGTTTGTAAGTCACTTGCACTTCGTTAGACTTAGGTTCGAGATACTACCTCTCAGTAGTCCTCATCTTAGTTCTAGGATCCAATGCAGAAGTTGATTTCAGTCACTTTACAAGCTCTCGGCTTCTGGGCATTTTCTTTAACTCGTATTATTGGAATATAAGCCCTAACATTCTAATTAAAATTGTCAACTTAAATAAAAATTAGATTTCTAAAATATAAAGCCAAATATAGGACAGTCCGAACACCTCTGAGATTTCTCATAATCAAATGCTCCTACTTCACTCCTTTAGCCCTTATTCCAAAAATATGATTTAGAGTTGATCCTCTCATCCTTTGAAATTCCTAAAGACTAAAATTCTTTAAACAAGAATTTTATGGATTTTAAAATCAAAATTTTAGCTAATATTTGGATGATTTTCAAAAAATAAAAAAAAATCACTAGTTTAATCAAAAGTTTTCTCAAATATCAAATGTTTAAGATATAATTAACTATGGGGCTTGCCCCTATGAGGCATCTGTACCTCAGAATAAAATAAATCTCATTCAACCAAATATTGAATGGAGGAATCTCTATTAAAATATATCATCTTTCTTATATCGTGCTCGATCACAAAATATGCAATCCGTTGAGGATGACAAAATTTCTCCGACAGCTTGCTTTTAAAGAATATAGAAACCATTTATGGAAAAGCTAGCAGGGATGGGCATTACCATGCTAATTAGCAAAATAAATTATGATAGCTTGTACTTGAATATTTGATCTCCTCAAATTGAGATGAACCTTAAAATAATCAAAAAAAATTTGCAAAGATTTTGCAGAAAGAGCAATGTTGGGGAATGCTTTCATAGACTACCTTATCCTGAAGACTGAGCTAGTCCGTGTGGGCTCCAAAAATTCGGCCCCGACCTCCCCCGCTGCTTTCTTCGGGAGGAGTTTTAATAGATTAAGTTCCGGGATAAATTTTGGAAGACAGATGAGTTTGTAGATAAGACACTACCCAGAGATTTCGCCCTCATTTTGTGAGGACTTTATGATTTGAGTTCGAGTTTCCTATAGGCGCAAGCCCCATAGTTAATTACCCATCTCGATAATGAGAGAGAACTTTCGATTAAGGCTAGTCGTCAATCAGATACATAAAGATACATAGCATCTAGCATATAGTAACAGCATGGGTTTAGGTATTTAGGTATGGAGGGTTTTGATATTTAAAATCAGAAATTCACCATCTCGTACTTAAAGCGGATGATGGGGGAATGGATGATGGACCCGATCAAAATCCCATGGTTCCGTCGTCCCGGGCCATCATGGTCCCTGGTTTACTTTAGTCAGATGAGGTAGTCGACCCAACCTCACAGAAGGATCCTTGTTGGCAGTTATGGGTTGTTTCGTCTAAGGGTACCTTGTAGACCTGGGGTGGATATTTGCCTAAGGGAACAAATTTGAATCCACCTTAACTAACAGAGGGTTTTGTGTCCTATCGATAATATCCTATTGATTCATATCTCAAGGATTTGATATCACTAAGGAATGTATTGGCTCTGGCCATAACCGTTACATCGTGGTGCCATTTGGCGGCAAAATCACTCAGTTCAGAGGGCCCAGGGTCATAACCATTTATCCTGCAGTGCCGTTTGGCAGCGAAACTGCCGGTCAGAGGACATGTACCACGTCCTTACTGGCAGGAGATTATTTGAGAATGGATCCTAGTGATATTTTCAACCAGGCATTAGCTCTTTGTGAGCTGAGATTATTTTCAAGTTGTCTACCTCGGCAAACTATTGCGGAGAGTGGATGGATTTTATGCTTTAAGTGGTTGATAATTTATTTCAATTTTAAATATCCATATTTTGATGATTTTTGGATTTTTGGAGATTTTTGATTTTATGGGCCTTTGGAATGTTTGAAAATATATAATCTCCTCCGGTTGAGATAAACATTCAACGCGACCATCATCGGGGTAACTGAGGTCATTTACATTTGATAATTGAACCTTGTCGACTCTATTAATTTGCCGACAGAGGATTGGGTTCTTCGTTGGATATAAGTTTTCATTAGTGAACCATTCGTTTAATAGACCTTGAAGGCCTAATATGAACTATTAAATAAAATATCTCAGTCGATGCTGCGACAGCATATTTGTTTAACAGTTCGAGCCGTGTCGACTCCTATCCATCCATATAGAAGGATCGGTTTCGAATTTGGGTTCACTTTATAACCCGCGCAGCATCCTTAGATCTCACGTGTGTACCAATAACAATGCTCATCGGGGCCCATGCAGGTTTTTGATTACTCTTGCCCCTTTTGTGTACCTATGTGTATACAAATTAAGGTGTATGTGCGGGGGGCATTTTATAATTATTTGCTGAACTTTGTCGACTCCTATTTACCTGCCTAGGAGGACCGGGTTCAAATTTATTGACCCGCGCAGCATCCCTAGACGTCACGTGTGTTCCTACAACACGCTTGTCGGGGCCCATGCGGGTGTATTAGACATCCTCTTCTATGTACCTATGTGCATACATATTATAGTGCATATGCGGGGGATTTTAAAATATTTTAGTTAATAGTTGCGCGGGCAACTGTCATTTGAATGCAGCATTCGATTTGGAAGCTCGTAGACGCCTTCTGTCTGCTTGTACGAGTGTTGCAGATCCGGTGGCCTAGCATCGCAGCTTGTAGGCGTTGTACTGGTTATTTGCCCGTTGTATACAGATAGGCTATCATGCACTACTTGTTGTTTTCTGCAGGTGGGTTGTAGTGCACCAACGAATCTCCTGCTAAGTGTTTGTAGATACTTGTAGATGGTTTATTATATGTACGATGAGTTTCCTACAACAACTCATAGAAGCGTGCTTTTGCTATACCCTCTTGGCATTTTGCTTGTGGACAACATTTAGTGAGTATGTCGAGTCTCTCACAAGGACCATCTACTTTATCTTGTAGGGAGCCAGTATGTTTGCTTAGATATGCCCCCTTTATTTGTATAAAGGTTGGTGTATTTAACTGCTATCATATGGCTGTAGCATGCGAGGATGTCACAATGGCTCATATGTGCCTAGTGCATGCATGTTGCAGGTATTTGTACATACTGCGGATATGTCGTCTTTATCCCTGGATTATACATCACATGTATATACATTCATAAATGACTCATCACATTTGTGATGTATTCACCCCCAATGTTGGTAGATGGGAACTCCGCATGTATCACAAGACTTCTGCCACCCTCTCTTTAATGTAGGTTAGCTATTATATGCATGACGAGCTTCCTACAACTACCTGTAGGTATCTGTATTCACTATGGGTCTTGGGTTCTTGTTTGTAGATACTAGCTGCATTTGTATCCTCCTGTGCTCTTCCGTACTCACAACACTTTAGTCATTGTTATTCTCAAACAAATCACTTCAACTGTCATAATTTGTAGACATTCGCATTTGCTACATGTCAATCTCCTTTGCTTGTGAGAACTCGTGCATCTATTCATAGATAACCTATTGTGGGTATATCTATGTTCACGGATGATCCATTACTTCTGTAACATGTTTATTATCACTGATTGCAAGGGTTGATATATCTCTTGTATGTTAGCTCTTGATATTTACAAGGAACTGTAGTGCGTTTACTTAGAGCCATGTGACCTCGTCTGTATGAAACTTATAACCAACTTGTACTTCTCAAATCAACTTTGAATCTTCATTCATACATGACTTATTGCATGCGTTACGGATCTATTGTCCTTGAAAGCGGCTTCTCAACAATCCTTATCTATTGATATTTATATCTTACTTGGCGAGAAGGCTTTGAAGTATTTGTGGAAAACCTTACACTACTAGTTGTAGGCATATTTCCACGTTCCCCATTTAGTCATTGCAAGCACACCACTTTGATCGAATGACTTGAGCCATATCAATTTCACCACTCCTTGTTCTTGTGATAATTTTCATTTGGGTGAATATGATCATTCATCTATGATTGTACATCTATCATTTGAAGGTCCAATCCACTGCTTAGTGACTTGTGTTATGCCCTTCTATATGAATTCTCTATTTGATCTTGATTGAGAACCCATGATTGTCAATTGATGCTTGCATATCACAAATGACCTTTTGCTATTTGATTGCATTTTCATTTAACTCTTGCTTACATGTTGATTCTGTTTGGATGACTTTCTCCACATGTCCCCTGCTGTATGTTGAAATTCATTTCAACATTCTCCACAAGTTCATTTAACATTTGCATTGATATAATTGGGTATTTGTTAAGTTAAATTCCCATTTCATGTGGCTCAAATCGAATTCCATGTATCATTTTCAAGTTTATACTCCTTGTTGTTCAATTTGAATTCAAAGAAAGTCCTCCATTGTTACTTGATTGAGTTCAGTTCATGTTTAGTTTGAGTCAAATTCTTTGTTCTATTACTCAAGTCCAGCTCATGCTCGAGTTCCTTGTGGTCTTCTTGAGTTCAAACTCAATTCAAGTTTAGGTCTTTCGTTGTTCATTTAGGTTCTAGTTTAAGTTTAAGTTAAGTCCATTTGATGTTCAAATCAGGTTCAAGAGTCCTCTGTTGATTTCTCCAAGTCCTTGTACTTTTCAGGCGAAATTCCAGCAGCCTCTCGGCGCCTCCCCCATTTAGGAGAAAAACCAAGAGGCAGCCTTCCCCTCCATGCCACGTGGGCGCTTCAGATAGACGTCTATAGACACCACGGCTGTGTTTTCTTCAATCCCTAAGATGCTACATGAGCGCTTAGGGGTCTTGGGCACCTGTTGCAAAGAGCATAGTATTTTCCCATGTATGGGTACTTAGTTTTTGTCCCTCTCACGCTACATGAGCGGTCCGGGGATTACCCACCTCGTCGCAAGCGTCACACCAGTTTTCCTCCCTACTACGCTACGTGAGCGCGTAAGGGGGTTTACCAGCTCATCACTAGCGTCGAGGGTAGGATTTAAGTCAAAAATTTATACCTTTGCGATGGTGACGAAGATGACGGTGTCAGTATGAAAATGCACAAAGTCTTCTTTTTTTTATACTATTTTTTTCTCTTTTTTTCTTTTTTTAATTCTTTTCTTTTTTTATGCCTTTCTCTTTTTTTTTCTTTTCTTTATTTTTATATATATACACTAATATTAATAAATCATAAATACATACTAATACACTAATATATATATATATATATATAATAAACTAATATTAAATATGTAATAAACATTAATAATAATAATTAAAATCTAACCTAGATACCTGTGTGAGCAATTCGGCTAAGGCAATGATGGTTGTGACTACAGGTAAGGGTCGGTTTGGCTTGCAATAGAGAGGAGAGCAGTAGATAGGGAGGTCAAGCCTAGCCCAAGACCTGTGATCAGACAAGAGACGGGTAGGGCTAGAGGGAGATCAAGAGGCTTCTGGCTTAGGTATGGAGAAAGCTTCTCTCTCTCTCTGTATGGACCGATGCTTGTAAATAAGGCAAGGCTGAGAGAGGTCAGGTGAGGTGGAGAGTCGGTATAGGGGCCTCATCGTCGGGATGGGGTCCGAAGCAACGATGGGAGCTCTCAACTGGGGCTTCGTTTGGGCTTGAAGATCGGGATAGGAGGAGGAATCAGAGGAGATGGGTTTGGGTCGGGATGGATCTCAGTTTGCAAAGACAAGGTTGAGAGTGAGGCCGGCTGTGGGAGTTATGCCGAAGAGAAGTTCGATTAGAGGTGAAGCAGTGGGATGTCGAGATGCTACAGGATTTGAGGGGTTTCAGTGAATGGAAGGAAGAGGTCAACGGGAGATCTAGCTTGCGAAGTCGAGGCCGGAGGTGTGGAGGAGTTTCAGCTGGGATTTGAGATCAGGATTCGAAGGGAGTTTTGCTTGTGTGGATCGGAGGAAGCAGCAGCGAATGAGGCGAGGCCTTATCCTCGTTTTAACGAGAGCAGAAGATGTGATCGAGGCTGCCTACGCACGTGGGAGAAGTGACTGAACAGCGCCGTTTGCAGACTGCGGGAGTTAATACTGTAGCAGACGACGCGATTTGCGCAGGATTTGGCAAAGGTATTTAAATTTTTTTTGTTTTGTTTCCTTTGGTCATTAGACAGAGGTCAACAGTCCGCAAATTCTTTTACATTGGCATGGTAATGTCCATCCCAACCAAAACTTTGGTTGTTGGAGTCCTCGACAGATGGTTGTAATAGCATCCACTTACAAAGGTTTTTTCAAAGATAGAAAAATTATTGAAGTTGAGGAAACCTACCTAGATAGGTATGATAGATGGTTCTACATATGCGTTGAAATGGGGAGACCACTTAAGCATATGGATCGGGGAAACAGTGACATGGTGCGTCTAGAGAAGAGTATGCGGTGTAGTCTCCATGGCTTCATCTGAGGGATAGTCTAATAATGTTGTGTTTAGGATCAATTAGTTCAATGATAGTATTGGTCTGATAGGATTTTGCCGATGACATCTACATTTGGACGAGCCAAAAAGAATTTTCCTATAATAGACAATGAAAGCAGTTTACTATGATGTACTGATATGAACACGGTATGAACTAAACATGAGATAGATCTTTTATTGAAAATATAGGATACAAGCATGCATTCAATAGGATATTATAATGTAACATTTAAAAATATATATATAGTAACAGCTATTATATGAATTATTTATAAAATAAGAAATATATTTAAATTTATTAAATACCTTAAACTTAATTGAAGAAGAAAGAATCACATAATGTTATAGATTATTGGCTTGAAGTTAAAGAAATTGAATCTTTAATAAAAAAAATAAAAAACATAAAATCAATGAAAATAGAGGAAAATATAATTATTGTTAAGTAATTATTAAGTTTTTTAATTAATATATATGAAAATCAAAGAGAAGGAACTATTTAAGTTAATTATGCAACATGCTTTAGAGTTAAAATTTAGTATTTATAGCATGTGTCAAGCCGCGTGCCTTTTAATTTTGTATTTCTTTTAATTGGACACGAATTTGCATGTTTGTCATGTGTTGGCCACATTTCGGGCAAATACAAGTATCTAACACATGCCCGATACATATGGAGTGTCAGTACATCATAGGTAGTCTAGCAAGCTTAGAGATATACTCAGGAAAAAGTGAATATAGGTTTGCTTGGATATGACGTTGGTTGTTTATGATTCAGTGGAGTTGAGTCTTAATCAAAATGTAAAGGGAAGTGAACAAAAGGAGAAGGATGCATTCTGAAGCACGATGATCCACCCATAACAATATTAGAGTATAGTGGGCATAGTATATGAAAAACTTTGAGCAGTTGAAGAGACTCCAATATGAGGGAGGCATTGTGACCCTGGAGCATCCAAAGGAGAAGTTTCCTATGGATTTAGGAGGTCAGAGAAAAAGAGTTGGCGATAGCAGCCCAATGGTGGTAGTGAAATGAGTGTTAATGATGAGGTAAGAAAGTTGCTTGCAATAGGGCAGTCGTAGATAAGGGAGAAGGAGCGCATGAATACATCCCAGGGAAGCCCACTAGGAGTCATCAGACGCCATGGTGCATCCTATCACCTATGAGCGCACGGGAGATGGGTTAGCATCACACAAGCTCAGGTGAATGTATGGAAGAAAGTCAACATACGCAGGCAAGCTGCTGGAGTAGAGCACGGCATGGAGAGTAACAAATGTGTTGTGCAAAGAAGCAAGAGGAGGCACACCGAGTGCACATGAACACAACGACTGGTATGAGAGATGGCAGGGAGAGTGATGTTTAGTGTGAGAGAGAAACATGTATCTTAGTTGCTCATGTATGTTTATCTGGCTAGTATAGGCATTTTCATTTGCACAATTTTTTATGTTCGCATTGATTATTTATTGCATCCACCAATGTTTTAAAAGGCAATATCGAGAATCAAGGCATTTTATCTTAGTGAGGTGAGGCGTACGCCTCGAGGCGGATTGAGGTGTAAGCCTCAAAACAGAAAAATTAAAGTACTAAAAAAATTATAAATAATTCGTAAAATGATAAAATATTAAGTAAATTATGAACATAATGACTTGTTTTAAGATAAAGTTATTGGAACACAAGATTCAAAAAAAACCCTAAAAATCACTCTTTTCTCCATCGACCCAATTTTAGCCCGTTTAAATGATGTTTCTATACGATTCAATCATATAAATTTAAGAAAAGATCTTGATATGAAGGCAATTCAATCATATAAATTAAAAAAAAAATTGAAAGTTATAGCAAATACGATTCACATGAAAAAGAATTATTTGTGGTAATATTCATTAAAAAATGTGTCGTTGCAATTAAAGAGCCCTGACAGCTAAAAATTGTGTATTCGTAAAAGAAGAAAGCTATAGCAAATATAATTTATATCTCGGTGCTTAAGAAACTATGAAGCATATTATCTATGGTGACCAACTGATTACTTCCGGCTAGACCTAAACTAGAAAAAGCAATAGAGTAAGATGAAATTGTTAACCTTTAATAAATATAACTTAAGCTGATCTAACATCAAAACAAATGCTTCATGTAAGAAATGCACGTCTCAAATTTCATTATTGCTTCTCACGAAGCTGTCAAAGTCTACACGAGCTCGAAAAGGAAGATGGATCGTTACCTCATCACGAAGAACTCATCCTAATATGAAGCGAGGCCGAGGTAGGCGAGGCTGAACCAGTCAAGGCTGAAACAGGAGAGGTCGAAGCAGTGCACACGAAGCCGAGAGAGCGTTTTCTTCACTTTAAGCTATAGAAGGGGAGCAAAGATTGGAACAAATGTTTCAAACTAATGAAGCCCTAAATCTAATAAGCGCTCTCGAGTCTTCATAACTAAAAAAATTAAATAAAATTGATCGAGGCAGCCCCTCAAACTGCCTCGAGGCGTTATGCCTCAATGACAAAAATCGTAAGTCTCGGCCAAACCACCGAGGCTTAAGCCTTGAGGCGTCCAAGCTGCGCCTCAAATCGAGGCACGCCTGAGGCGTACGCCTCAAACGCCTTTTTAAACCATGGCATCCACCTTTGCTTACACCTTCCGTGCTTGAGTGTCTATAAGTTATTACATCTTTTCTATTATAGGCCATTCTTTAGTTAATCATCACTTTCATTATGTTAAGTAGTCATCATGTCCATGGGGACGAGTCATACTAAATAAAGCTATTCTTAGCCTCATAAAGTGATTCACTTACCTGAATTAAAATGTTACATCACTTTAACATTTATTTATATATTCTGATGACACTTAGAGTAAGCAAGAGCTGGGAATATTAAGGTCCTTTTGTTGGCCAAGGTACATCAGAAGTTGATGTGGTTATGCTATAAATTCTCATTTGATTCAATTTAATCTGAAGGATTACATTAAATTGCATAGTAAAGAAAATCAAATGTTTAAGCAACCTAATTCAGAGCTGCTAATACCTCATTAAAATATAGATATCAAATTTATTTTGAGAAACTAAATATAGTTACATATCGTGAGAGGGATTCATGATAATGAAGGTGCTAACTTAAATATAGCAATAGGGAAATGCTCGAAGTAGTCCCCCAATTATTTTTATGTGACAAATATAGTCCCAAGTGTTACATTTTTGCAATTTTGTTCCACAACTATATAAAATTGATCCCAAATGGTACCTCAAGAGCTAGTAAGGATGCATTTTATATACCAATTCCCATCAATAATTACTTAAGCATTCATTTGGGACTTAATTGGAGCAATGTGATATTCAGATATTCAATTGGTTGCATTCAAATAGTCAGGAGAGTATTTTGAGTTTTTTTTTCTATTGCCATATGTAGCCTTAAAAAATAATCCTAATACAACAAAGTCTTAAAAAAACTCACATTTTCTTATAATCAATTTAAAGTAAATCTTCTGTTCTGACTACCTAGCATTAGAACAATGCTCCTTCGCTAATTTATTTTACTAGTCGTCTCGACTTTCCAAGCTCTACTTTTGCAATTGAATTTAAAATTCAAATTCTTTCCTAAAAGCCTTATTTTATTTTAAGAAAGTTTCCTAATTTCATCTGATTTAAATCTTAAATTAAATAGGATTGATTTAAAACCTTTTCTAATTCCCAAATTCTCTAAATAGGAAGCTTTCCTTTTTTTTCTCAACCCCTTTCCATCTCTCCCTATAGCAGCCGGCCCCATAGCCTACCCGTCCCCTCTCTCTCTCACCACTTTAAATCCCCTTCCTCCTAATTACTCCAATCAACTCCTCAATTAGGAATGAGTTTTCCTTTCCCTCCCATGACTTTGAATTCAAATTTCAAGTCCTAATCTCTCTTATTCAAATCTGAAAAGGTAATTTCAGATTTAGGGAAACCCATTGCAGCCCTAGCCGCCCTTTCCGTGAGGCCCTGCTTCACAATTTCATCTCTTAGGGAATTCCTTAGCCGCTGCCCAAGAAGTACAGCCAATCAACCTTGCTGTCCTGCTTCTCCAAGTTGGTGTTCCTAGCTGTCCAAGACCTCCCAAACTTGGCGGAACTGCTTCCCAGATTGTCCAGGACGTTGTGTGACTGCTATCTAGGGAATTTCGGCAAGATAAGTTGTTTCCTGTTTGCTGGCCAGAAGTTCGGGATAGCGTTTGGTGGCTGTCTTACCACCAGGAGACCTTCATGGGCTGTCCAGAAACAGTAATTAGTTGTCCAAAGATTCCTGCCCAAGGGAGCTTGCTGCCCACCATCAGAGGTCCTCAAGAATGCTGTCCAAAGGCTGATAAAAGCTGGGTTGCTGTCCACCCTTTTCTCAAGGCTCTAAACTACTACACCCGAACTTCGCAACCTCTTATTTTCTGGGTAAACTCATCTTCCGATTCTTTTACCTTCCAAGTCGCTTTTCAATTGTGGATATAATTAAATCATAAAGACTTGTGCTAATCTCTTTGCATAAGCCTAGTAAGTTAGAAAGTTGTGTGAGGGATCCTTCATAGTACTAATCTCATTGTTAGTCTAGGGATTTCTTGTTGAAACCATCCATGTATGCAACGTTAGGATAAGTTGATTGTTTTATGATATTAATTTCTATGAATGTAATTTGGCAACTTATTTTACCGCTCATTGTGTTTTACTTCGTCGTTCAAACTCACTTGAATTCTATAATTATTTTGTTCTCTAAATACTAAGCGTGCAAATTCCTTAATCTTTTCACCCATGCATGTACGTTCTACATCATCTTGGTATCAGAGCATGGCTAGCATGCATTACATGTGCTAGAAGTTCCTAGGAGTCTAGTTATCCTTTCCAAAACTTGTTTGCATGCATACCATTGCCTAGTTAATTTTTTTACTATTTTTACTTGCTGTCCATTAAATTCTTGCACCGTTTACATCATTTTTGGTAAGTCTATTTCATTGTTTAAGTGCTGTCCTTGTCACCATAACCTACTTAGTTGTCTAGGTTACTTAAACAATCATTATAGCTTGCTGTCCAATCATTTCTGCACTTTTTTAGTCGACTTTTCGGCTAGAAATCTTAGAGTTTAGGTGCTGCCCTCGATCCAATACCCTTCCTAGTCACCTAGACTATTTTATCCACTAGTGTAGATTGCTGTCCACATCTTTAGTGCACCATCTAGTGACAATTTGGAGAGTCTAGCTTCACTTTTAAGTGCTGTCCCTATTTAGGTTCATTTCTAAGTGTTTCCAAGCGCTTCCCAATGGATCTGATAGGACTTCAAAATAAGTTAGATGACCTAGTTAGCTTAGTGGGCTCTATAACTCAAACCAAGAAGGAGAAACATGTTGACTCTCCCCACTCTAGGAATGTGCCCCATTCGATCAATCATGTTAGTCGGAAGATGCCCCTCTCTGCTTATCAACCTAGACCTGAGCCTAAGCCGCGACAACCTCACTTAGAGCCACCTTATCGTCTACCCACCTTTGATGGTTCCATGGACCCTTACTACTTTAAGGAATGGGTTAGACAATTAGATGACTATTTTGAATTACGTGATATCCCTGAGTCCCACCAGGTTAGCATAGCTAAGCCTCACTTAAAAGGTCGGGCTCTTCAATTTTGGACGAGGTTCGAAGATCATAAAGAGTCTCGCGGTGAGTACTCTAATTGGAAAGACATGAGGCGAGAACTTAATTTAAAATACCGGCCCTCTACCAGTGACCAACCATTTGGTTTTAAGTTTAGGTCACCCCCTGTTCATCAAACCTTTGGGTGTTGCACTTTCAAGAGCCCTACATGTGACAGTCAGTCCTACCCATCTGTTACACCCCCATCTGATATCATGAATCCTAGTCCTCACCACATGTCAGTTATCTATTTCCCTATCTCTGTGGCTGCCCCTAAACCTATCTGACACACCACTCCCACCCACATAACTAACCAAAGAGTGACCCCTACACCTAGTGACCGTCATCTAGAGCATCATCCTACCTCTTTTGTTGGGACAAACCGTGGACATTACTGTGGTCGAGACCACCCATCCTTTAGTCACATCAGGGTTGCTGCCCCACCCTGTAGGTCGTCACCTAGCCTTGATGGCTGACCCTCTATTGGGTTTTCTGTTGGATCGGGCCCCTATGACTCCCCACTTGGACCAACTCCTAGCCATCCCAGTAAGCCTGTAGCCTCACCTGTCCTTGACCCTGCAACTATAATTGTAATTAAGAAGTGCATTAAAAAGAAAAAGTCCTCTGAACTAGGACAGAGTGCATCCATTTCGTGGATACTGTTGACCACTACACAAGGTCCAAAAGAAATCATCAAATAAAAAATAATGTACATACATGCGCTCTGTCGAGTCCATATCCGCCGCCTGCTACAGTACACAGGTCTGCAATTCGGCGCCGCTCAAGTCCCCTCCCGCAATTCCTGCATAAATCCTGCTCTCGATCGCTGCCTCCCAGCGTCGATAAAAGGAAGAGGAAATGAGGACGTTCGTTGCTCTCCGACTCATTCCCACATTCCAGAACTCATCCTAGCCGACTCCATCCCTGTCTTCCGATCCAAACCCGACTCGAAGCTACCCAGCTTCCAATCTCCCCGTCCCTCTCTACATTTCGGTTCCCCAATCCCGATCAAAGACCGCCTCCTGTCCATCTCCTATCTCTAAGCCCAACCGATCCCTCAAGACCACATCCAACCTCCACAGCAAGCCGCTAGACCCATCATGACTCCTGCGACCAAATCTCCAGACGGCCAAATCCCGTAACTCTGTTGAACTAGAGAGAGAGAGAGAGAGAGAGAGAGAGAGAGAGAGAGAGAGAGAGAGAGAGAGAGGATTCTACCTACCAGCTTAAAGCCCTAGCCCATCCGATATCTCCACCTCCCTCGACGACGTCCCCTTCCCAGCTGGATCAGAAGTTACAACATTCTAATCGGAAGTAATAGTGAGAGCTCGCTTGCTGTGTAAGTAACTTCTCCCATTCGCGCTCTACATCAACCAAATCCCGTAGGATTGTCGAGCTCCAAAGAGAGAGAATAGAGGATTTAACTCTGCTGTGAGATTAACAGTTCCTTAAATTTTGTTTAGCAAGGCTTAACGCTAATCCTTGTTCAGATCCTGTTAATTTCATTCAAATCATGTACAAATCATATATAGTTTCTTTTAAATTAAACTAATTATTTTTAATTATAATTAATAATAAGCATTATTATATTTAATTATAATTAATTATAATTAAATATTTAATTATATTTAATCATTATAAATAATGATTAGTTTTAATTAAAATAAATTATAATTAATTTTTATTGTTATTATAGTTAATTATTACTAATAGTTAACTATAATTACTTAAAATTAATTATAATTAATTATTTTAATTTAAATTAATTATTATTAATTGTGATTAATTATTAATTATAGTTAATTATTTTTTAAATTATAATTCATTATTATTAAATATAATTAATTATTATAAAAAAAAAGAAGAAAGAGGCTCTTCCCTCTTGCTTCGATCCACGAGCCTCCACTTCGCCGGTCGTCAAGGTATAACCTCTCTAAACCATAAAACTCTGAGAACCCGTTTTCGATGCTTACACCGCGACAAAACAACCACCTATACACGCTTTTCTTAGCATGGTGGGAGGAAGTTCGTCGCGATGTTTGCAACGTAATAGGTAATCATCCAAAATCTGGTTCTCGACGTTCGTGTCGAGCCGGTAAACTGCCTATACACGCTTTTCTTAGCGTGGTGGGAAGGGAACCCGGTGTGACACCTACGGCGAGGCGGGTAGGCCCTATGCATGTTTTTCTTAGCGTGGTGGGGACAATTTTAAGTACCCGTACGCGGCTCTGTACCTGCGGGGAAACAACTGTGCTCTTAATGCAGGTACCTGTAGAAGACTTATACACGCTTTTCTTAGCATGGTGGGGACAAAGACTTCACACGGCCGCGGTGTCCTCGAAAGAGGGCACCTACCATACACGCTTTTCTTAGCGTGGTGTGAAAGGCCCAGTTTTTCGTAGTTTCCCCTAAACGGGGGAGATGCCGGGATGCTGTCGAAATTTCAGGTGAATATAAGACTGTACTTGGACCTGATCTGGACTCAAGTGAGCTCGAACTTAAATGAACTTTAATGTAATTTGAGAAGAAATCAAACTTAAATCAAACTCAAAATCAAATGATGTTGGACAGCGAGAGACTCAAATTTGGACTTTAACCAAATAATAAGGATTTGAACTTAAGTCAACAAGCAAACAGGGGACTCGAACTAGAACGGGACTTAAATTTGAACTTATTTGAACTCAAATGATAAGAAATTGAATTTTCAAGGACCGCAGGAGACTTGAATGAGTTTGAACTCAAATGCGAACATGAACCATGACTTGAACATTGAAACTCAAGCAAAGACTTGAGTCGGACTGCAAGGGACAGAGAACTTGAGCTTACTACTTAAACTCAAGCAAGGATTTGAACTCGCAAAGGATAACAGGGTACCAATTTGAACATTTACAAAGAACTTGGTTCGAATAACAAAACATTTGCAAATGCATTACAATGAACTATAGTTGGATTCAAACTTAAACAAATAGCAAGGGGCTGAGCTTTGGGTGCTTAAGCATGGGAATGCAAATGTCAGTTCAAGCTGTGAATCATTTGATGGAATATCAATCAACACCTGATGGTTAGTATTGATGCATAGTCATTTACGTGAAGTCTTACTATCAAAGCCGATCAACTTGCAAGTACAGTGGTCCACCAAATAAAGGTAACATCGAGTGAGTCGTAAATACAATGGACTCCCTACAAGCATGAATGAGAAATATGCAACTGGTGTAATAACCCCCACATAGTCAATCTCAAACTGCAAATAAGAGTACCAGATCCTTGTGTGTTATGATGATCAGTGGGTAATGTTTACAAAGGGGCTCTCACAATCAACATATTAAAAGAAATTAGTGACGAATATAAGAGACTTGTCGTGAACTCAATGCACAAGCAAACACAATAATCTGCTAGCCGATGTTCATAGAGAAAGTATGTGGGTAAATGCAGCAACATCACAACCTGTCTGCAAGCAGAAGAAGAAAGTTGTAGTCTGAATGTTGTAGTTTGTGAAAGGACAAGGGTAACAGGTTTTGATGAAAGCATCAATATTGTGACTAAATGTTATCCCATAAGCAACATCAGGGGAATTGCAATGAATATAAGTGCTTGCAATACTAGAAGATTCATGATGAATGTTTACAAGCGACCATAGGAGACTTGTAAGTGTTCATGAACGACAATGAAAGGCATACAAGTGAATATATAGCTTGTAGACATAAACTATAATCCATTCATAAGCTATGAGAGACCTGTGGATGCTTGTGGACAATAAGAAAATATATACGAAGGAATGCAATATACTCGCCAAACTACGAATGAATTCAAGGGGGCAAGAGAGTGAATACTACGATGCTCTTTCATTGACATCAGTTAGTTAGCAAACGAAAGCTATAGTTTCCTACAAATATTGAAATTTAGTGTGTGGTAGTGCCCTCCAATTAACATCCGATTAAAGTCAATGACAGTCTTTGCAATAGACATGTGGGAAGAGATAGCAGCACGCCTATTTGCAAACATTAATGGAAGTCTGTAATGAGCATATCAGCTTATTTGTAGACAACGACCATAGATCAGACGTGACAGCAATGATCTCTTTGCAACCAACATCAGGCATCTAGAAGATATAAATAACAGTTATCAAAATAATTATAAGATACGCCAGTTCCTACGGTCCACTATAGAAGACCCGTCATCTACAATCAAGTACATGAATAATGGTGGCAAATGTAGCATGTCCGTAACACATTTGATATACCTACCAATTGCTGTAGCAAAGACACTATAACACTTCCACAGTCAACAATTGTTCGAAATCAGTCAAATACACCAGCTCTCCATAAACAAGGGCAGATGGTGCGTAGTGAAATAAAAATATCTATGGGATTGTAGGAGCCTTGCAATACGCCCTACATGCTATATGCAAGCAAACGTCGGATGATATGCAGCAAGTGAATGCGTCTATGGCTCGCTGTAAAAGGCTCGTAGTGCACCCAA
Organism: Dendrobium chrysotoxum; assembly: GCA_019925795.1. Classification (NCBI taxonomy): domain Eukaryota; kingdom Viridiplantae; phylum Streptophyta; class Magnoliopsida; order Asparagales; family Orchidaceae; genus Dendrobium; species Dendrobium chrysotoxum. Next base: position 94,248,108 of record CM034313.1, on the reverse strand, counting down.
CATATTGTCCACAAGTAAAATACAAAGTGACTATATCAATTGCAAATGCCAACAGGTTATTGTGGGAACCCCATTGTGGAACATCCGTATAAGCAGACAGAAGGCGTTTACAAATATTTAAAAATGTCCCCCGCACATGCACCATAATATGTATACACATAGGTATACATAAGGGGATATACTGAATACCCGCATGGGCCTCGACGAGCGTGTTATTGGTACACACGTGACGTCTAGGGATGCTGCGCGGGTCAATAAATTTGAACCCAATCCTCCTATGCAAGCAAATAGGAGTCGACAAGGTTCAATCAATAAATTATAAAATGCCCCCAAACACCCGCATGGTCCCCGGCGAGCATGTTATTGGTACACATGTGACGTCTAGGGATTCTACGCGGGTTAATAAGTGAATTCCAGTTCGAGCCCGATCCTTCTATATGGGTAGATAGGAGTCGAAACGGCTCGGACTATTAAATAAATATACGGTCGCGAGGTCGATCAAGGTATTTATTTTATACGTTCATATTAGGCCTTCAAGGCCTATAATCAAGAGAATTCACTTACAAAGGCATAAAGCCTACGAAACCCGATCCTCTATCGACAGCTCGATAGAGTCGACAAGGTTTAATCTATGAATGGAAATGACCCCATACACCCCGATGATGGCCGTGTTGAATGCATATCTCAACCGGAGGGGTCTATTCCAAATAATTCAAAGTGCCATCTAAATACCCAAAATCCAAAGCTCAAAACTCCAAAAAATCCCATTTCCAAGATATTCAAAATTGAAATCCAATCATCAACCATTTAAAGCACAAAGACCCATCCACCCTCCGCAACGGTTTGCCGAGGTAGACAAGTTAAAATTTACTTCAGCTCACAAAGAGCTAATGCCTGGTCGAGAATATTACTAGGATCCATTCTCAAACAATCCCCTGTCAGTAAGGACGTGGTACGTGTCCTCTAACCGGCAGTTTCGCTGTCAAATGGCACTACAGGATAAACGGTTATGACCCGGGGCCCTCTGAACCGAGTGATTTTGCCGCCAAATGGCACCACGTGATAGCGGTTATGGCCAGAGCCAATACAGTCCTTATTGACATCAAATCCTTGAGATATGAATCAATAGGATATGATCGATAGAGCACAAAGCCCTCTGTTAGCTAAGGTGGATTCAAATTTGTCCTCTTAGACAAATACCCATCCCAGGTCTACAAGGTCCTCTTGGACGATGCAACCCATGGCTGCCGACAAGGATCATTCTGTCAGGTTGGGTCGACTACCTCCTCTGACTGAGTTGACTAGGGACCACGATGGCCCGGGACGACGGAACCATGGGATCTTGATCGGGTCCATCATCCATTCCCCCACCATCCGCTTTAAGTGAAAGATGGTGAAAATTTCTATTTTAAACATAAAATTCTCAAATATTTCAACCCATACTGGTACTATATACCAGATAACACGTATTTCAACGTATCTGACTGACGACTAGCCTTAATCGAAAGTTCTCTCCCGTTAGTGGGAGGGGTAATTAACTATAGGGGCTTGCGCCTATAGGAAACTAGAACTCATATCATAAAGTCCTCGCAAAATGAGGGCGAAATCTCTGGGTAGTGTCTTATCTACAAACCCATCTGCCTTCCAAAATTTACCCCGGATCTTAGTTTAGTTAAAACTCCCCCCAAAGAAAGCAAAAGTCGGGCGGAGGACGCGGCCGAATTTTCGGAGCCCACAGACACTAATGATATCATTGATAACGAGGACTTCTTTGAGGGCGAAGCTGAAGTGGTTAAATTAGACTCCTCATATGATTTAAAACCTGATTTAGGAGATTTGGAATATTTAAACTTGGATACCTTAGCCCATCTCGATCCTAATCTCATTAAGGGTATCCCTTGGGATAAGGTCTACCTAGATGACATTAATTTGATCTCGAAAGAAACTGATCTGACCTTGAGCACAACGAAAATGAATTCGGAAGACAGTAATTTGAATTTGGATCATGATGAGCCTAACTGGAAAAATGAGCCTCCTCTTGTTTTATTAGAGTCTATTATAGAAGTTGCTCCTTTAGATTTATATTTGACTGAGTGTGTCTCTCCTGATTTGACTTACCTCACCAATCCTTGTATCGACTTTGATGTTAGAGAGAGCATTAACCCATACCTTCCTATCTCCCCTCTAACTGTTGTGTCCACATATGCTCTGGAGACTCTACCCCATCTCTTGAGTCTCATACCTGCGGGTGACCCTTTGGGCTATCCTATTATGGTAGTGAGTCATGACCCATCGTCTTATCATATCCCTGATTCCTACATTATGCCCTCAATATCCTTGTCCTTTCCTGTTAATGATCATCTCTCTCCTAGTTGGATGATCTTACTAGATTACCTTACTGCCCCTAGGAGATATTCTGTGACCCTAGCTGAGACTCCCTATGGAGATGCCCTTTTAGCTAAGGATGCCTTCATTGCTCCTCCTACACCAGTTCCATTAGATATGAAAATTTTATGCCCTCTCATTTTGTGACTGATCCATCTTTATTCCTATGTATGCTTGTGAGTCAGTATGTTTGTTTTGTAGTCCGTGTTCTTCCAAAATCGTTCTCTGTTTAAACTTTTGTATGTGAGTCCACAATTCATTTCAGTCATTAGGCATATCAAATCTCTTGCATCACTTTTTTTTTCTTTTCCATATCATTTATGTTGTTGAGTTTTGAATTTTGGACACATGTTTTCGCATAAACTTACCGCATTTACATCGCATCTGCATGAACTACTTAAGAAAATTGCACGCCTAATTGAACAGAACGATATCAGTTATAAACTTCATGCTGAATTTAAACAACGATTTAAAACTTTTGAGGTTGGTAATTCAGTGATGGTGCCGATTCGTTCGGCTCGGTTCCCACAAGGAACTGTAAAGGAATTACATGCTAGAAGTGCAGGTTATTTAAAATAGTCAATAAAATCAATGACGATGCCTACGTGGTGGATCTGCCTGCAGAATTCAACATTCATTCCTATTCTAACATAGAAGATTTAGTAGCCTATGAAGGTCCAGAGTTTAAACCCCAAATCCACTTCAAATTAAGCCTTGTGTGACCCCACCTTGTGAGAACCCCAAGCCTATCTCCACTCCCAAATATTCCCAAATCACCCATAGCAGAGAAGGTTGACATGATTCTGAATGATGACATTGTTTCCACAAAAGAGGGTGGACGAAGAAGATATCTGATAAGGTGGAGAGGTAAGCCAGAGTCAAAGGATACATGGTCAGAGCGCGAGGAGCTATGGCAGATCGACCCAGATGCACGAGAGTTCTTGAGACACCCACTCGACGGAGTCGAGTTTTCTCCTACCCGAGGAGAATGATGAGGACATCGAAGATCGACGACTACGATCTAAAGTTTATTTTTTTATGTATGAGTTTATTTTATATTTCTGTTTTTTTCATTGCACCCCTATGAGGGGAGTTTAGTGAGTTGTAGCCCGGATGACATGTTAGTCTTTTTTAGTTTTCTTATTTGTGGAAGCCTATATATAGAGGCCTTAGGCTTTGTATTGATTTTTAATGGATGAATGAATGAATCATAAGAAAATTTCTGCATCCATGTGTTTGGAGAGCTTGAGAGTTCTAGGAGAGAACTTTGGTGAAGTCCCTTGGTGAAGGGCAACGGATCACCCACCAACCTTGGAGACGGCCGGGTTCGTGGTTCTCTTTTTGTTCTTGTTCTTTCTTCCCTTTCTTTCCTTCCCTCACACCTTTCGGCCATCCTAGATCACCAAACTGCCGACTACCTAAGCTCCACCACCGGCCACCCCCACAAAGCTCCACCACCGACCATCAAAACCCCACCCTTCCCACCGACTAACATCCCACTTTCCCTCCACCCCTAGACCACCACTACCCCTAGCCATCCACCCCACCAATTGGCCCTTCATTAACCCTACCCGAGCCCCACTAACCCCTCAACCACCATCTCCACCACCGGCCAGCCCAAGCAACCCGCCGGCCCACCTTTTCTCCCTCCTCATTAATTATGGTTTCCTAATTTATGGTGGTATTATTTTAGGGATAATTTGAATTCAAGTTCAATTGAATTTAAAATTCAAATTCTTTCCTAAAAGCCTTATTTTATTTTAAGAAAGTTTCCTAATTTCATCTGATTTAAATCTTAAATTAAATAGGATTGATTTAAAACCTTTCCTAATTCTCAAATTCTCTAAATAGGAAGCTTTCCTTTTTTTTCTCAACCCCTTTCCATCTCTCCCTATAGCAGCCGGCCCCATGGCATACCCGCCCCCTCTCTCTCTCTCACCACTTTAAATCCCGTTCCGCCTAATTACTCCAATCAACTCCTCAATTAGGAATGAGTTTTCCTTTCCCTCCCATGACTTTGAATTCAAATTTCAAGTCCTAATCTCTCTTATTCAAATCTAAAAAGGTAATTTCAGATTTAGGGAAACCCATTGCTGCCCGAGCCGCCCTTTCCCTAAGGCCCTGCTTCACAATTTCATCTCTTAGGGAATTCCTTAGCCGCTGCCCAAGAAGTACAGCCAATCAACCTTGCTGTCCTGCTTCTCCAAGTGGTATTCCTAGCTGTCCAAGACCTCCCAGACTTGGCGGAACTGCTTCCCAGATTGTCCAGGACGTTGTGTGACTGCTATCTAGGGAATTTCGGCAAGATAAGTTGTTTCCTGCTTGCTGGCCAGAAGTTCGGGATAGCATTTGGTGGTTGTCTTACCACCAGGAGACCTTCGTGGGCTGTCCAGAAACAGTAATTAGTTGTCCAAAGATTCTTGCCCATGGGAGCTTGCTGCCCACCATCAGAGGTCCTCAAGAATGCTGTCCGAAGGCTGATAAAAGCTAGGTGTTGCTGTCCACCCTTTTCTCAAGGCTCTAAACTACTACACCCGAACTTCGCAACCTCTTATTTTCTGGGTAAACTCATCTTCTGATTCTTTTACCTTCCAAGTCGCTTTTCAATTATGGATATAATTAAATCATAAAGACTTGTGCTAATCTCTCTGCATAAGCCTAGTAAGTTAGAGAGTTGTGTGAGGGATCCTTCATAGTACTAATCTCATTGTTAGTCTAGGGATTTCTTGTTGAAATCATCCATGTATGCAACATTAGGATAAGCTGAATGTTTTACGATATTAATTTCTATGAATGTAATTTGGCCTAAACTTATTTTACCGCTCATTGTGTTTTACTTCGTCGTTCAAACTCATTCTATAATTATTTTGTTCTCTAAATACTAAGCGTGCAAATTCCTTAATCTTTTCACCCATGCATGTACGTTCTACATCAGAATGTCAATGTGTTTAGTTCTTTTATGAAACATGGGGTTTTTAGATAAGAACACAACACTTTGATTGTCACAAAGAATTTTTCCCGGTTTGGAAATAGAATGGATCAACTCTTTCAACAAGCCTTTGAGCTAAATAGCATCCTTCACTGCATCGGCTGCAGCCATGTACTCAACTTATAAGGCCAAAATAGGTTGTAGCTTGCACTTCTAACTCACGGTATTACCATATACCTTGAATATGTAACCAGTGAGAGATCTTCTAGTGTCATTATATTTTGCAAAATCTGAATCAGCATATTCGAAGAGGACATCTTCATTCAATTCTGATTTTGTAAACTTCAAACCCAGGTCTTTGGCTCCATTGAGGTATCTAAGCACCCACTTTGTTGCCTCCCAATGAGACTTCCCTAGATCAACCAAAAACCTTGAAATGACACTAAGAGGATAGGCCAAATTTGGCCTATAGCAAACCATAGCATACATGATGCTTCCCACGGCATTCTAATAAGGAATTGTTCTCATGTATGTCTTTTCTTCTTCCTCCTTGGGACTTTAATCCTTGCTAAGCTTGAAATGAGATGCAAAAGAAGTATAAATAAATTTTGACAATTCCATGTATCTTTTCACCACATTATCAATGTAAGAGCCTTGAGATAACACTAACTCTTGACTCCCCTTCTTCATCTCAATTTCCATAACAAGAATCTTTCTAGCAACCCCAAGATCCTTCATATCAAATTCATCCATTCCTTCATCCTTTGAATCTCCTTCATGCTCGAGCTAGCTAACAACATATCATTAGCATAAAGAAGTAAATAAATGGCACTACTTACTTCCTTTGCCTTCAAGTAGACACAAGCATCATGTCTACTCCTTTTGAAACCAACATTATGCATGCAGGTGTCAAACCTTTGATACCACATCTTTGGAGACTGCTTCAATCCATATAGGGAACACCTTAGCCGGCAAATCAAGATTTCCTTCCTAATTTCAACGAACCCTTCCGGTTGTTCCATATAGATAGTCTCCTTCAATTCTCCATGTAAGAATGTGGTTTTGGCATTCAAAATCTCAAGATTCATGTCCATTTGAACAACCAAAGAAAGGAGCACACGAATTGATGTGTGCCTTACAACTGGTGAGAGGATTTCTTCATAGTCCACCCCTTTTTGTTGAGTGAACCCCCTTGCTACAAGCCTAGCCTTGTACCTAGGCTTATCTTCAATACCAACCCCTTCCTTTCTTTCGAATGGCAACCTACAAGTGACTAGCTTTTTCTCTCTATGCTTATCCACCAAGTCCCAAGTGTGATTCTTCCTTAAAGAGATCATTTCCTCTTTCATAGCAAGCTGTCAATCACTTCTATCCTCACACCTCATTGACTCCTTGTATAAGGTAGGTTCACCACATTGCATAGAATCAAGTAAGAGAGCATAAGAAATCACATCAGCAAATCCATGGCTTTGAGGAGCCTTGGTTACACGTTGAGGTTTGTCCCTAGCTAGCCTATAGCTCCTCTTTTGCAACTCCTTAATGGATTCCTCCTTGATTTCTTCATTTTCAACAACAACACCACCTTCAAGATTGTTGTCTAGCACTTCTATTTTTACATGATGTTGTTGTCCTGAACTAGAACCAGCCCCTGAACACCTTCCAACAGCTTTAGGAACTTTTGTTTCATCCATAGGAACTGACTGAACCCTTTTAGGAACAAGATCAACCATCTTATGTTCATTAAAAAGTGACATTCCTGCTGATTATGCACCTAAGATGTCCTGGTTCCAAGCACCAAAGTCTATAGCCCTTCACATTTTCAAGATAGCCTATTAAAATATGTTTGATAGCTTTTGGTTCCAACTTTCCTTGCTTGATGTGAGCATATGCTATACATCCAAACACCCTCAAGTCCTTGTAACATGCTAGCTGTCCACTCCAAATCTCTTGAGGAGTTTTGAAGTCAATTGCACTTGAATGACACCTATTGATAAGGAATGCAGTTGTGTTAACTGCCTCTGCCCAAAATGACTTAGAAAGCCTTGCATTGTCCAACATACACCTCACCCTCTCCAGAATGGTCCTATTGAACCTTTCAGCCAACCCATTCTGTTGAGGAGTGTGTCTCACAGTTAGTTCAAGTACATATCTCACTTGCTTGAGAACCCTCTCCAATTCATCATGGAGCATCAATTGAATGTTGCCTTGCCCTTGGATCTTACATGATTTGTTGTTCCCTACAAACACCAAACCTCATTCCTTCTCTTCTCTTCAAACCACCCACGGTTTGGACACATGTGGTAAGAACACTCGGAATCAAGTATCCACTCCTTACTAAGCTCGATATTTGAGGTTGCAAGGGCTTCTAAACTTTCATAACCTTCCTCCACATATGAGGCATCTCCACTACTTCTTTCTTTGTCTTGATGTTTGTTCTTTAATTTCAGGTATTTCCTTTTGAAGTGGCCTTCCTTGTGACAAAAGAAGCTCTTCTCCTTGCCTTCAGACTCTGATTTAGCTTGATTATTCGCTTTGAACTCCCTCTTCTTGGGTCTACCTCTCATAGCAAGGGCATCAACCGCTCCTTCATGCTTCACCTCAACCCCCTTTTGAATCTCCTTGGAGTTGAGTGTAGCATTGACTTCGGCCATAGCGAGAGTCTCCTTCTCATACAACAAGATGTCCATAAAATGTTCAAACTTAGGAGGTAATGAGCTTAGTAGAATGATTGCTTGATCTTCATCCTTCATCTCAATTTCCATACCAAGAATCTTTCTAGTAGCCCCAAGGTCCTTCATATCAAATTCATCTATAAAGAATTCCTTCATCCTTTGAATCTCCTTCATGCTCGAGCTAGCTAGAGAGCTTTTGAGATATAGAGATCCCAATTTTTCTTAAATCTCTATAGTCTTTCATTTATCAGCAACCTCCCTTAGAACTTCATCTCCTAGGCACAAAAGAATTGGACTATGTGCCTTGTTAAGTACATCCCTGCGCAATCTTTCTTCTATCCTCAAGATCTCTTCCTTCGATAGAGATGTATCAAGACTTTGATGGACTAGAAGAGCCTTCATTTTCAACCTCCATAGGCTGAAATCATTGAGACTTGTGAATTTCTCAATTTCAAGCTTAGGTATGGACATCCTTCCTTCAAGAATGCTGCAGCAGCCCTTCAATCGAGCTGCTGTCCATAGAAATCAGCCCAGAAAACAGCCCAATTGCTACTCTCCACCTGTTGTCCACAAAGAGCAGCCCAAGAAAGGCTTCCACCATCGGTCACCTGCTTTCCTCCACCTGCTGTCCGTTAAAACAGCCTGCAGTCCACAGAAAAATGGCCAAGAAAAGCTTCTCATCCACCTACTGTCCTCAAAGAACAACCAAGAAAAGGCTTCTACCGCCGGTCGCCTGCTTTCTTCCACCTGTTGTCCACAAAAACAGCCTGTTGTCCACAAATAAATAGCCAAGAAAAGCTTCTCCTCCACATGCTGTCCACAAAGAACAACCAAGAAACTCTACCTTTTCGCTGGAATTTTCACTTCTTGATTTCAAGAAACACCTTCCTCCTTCCCCTTGATCTTTCTTGACCAAGCTCTGATGCCTATTGTTGAAAAACAAACCTAGAAGGAAGTGATCTTGAATTTAGAAACACCAGTCCAACAATAGTACCTTTCTTGCCTTTCTCCAACAACTGCACCTTCCTCTCCTTGGCCAGCAATTCAGAAACACCAGTCCAACAACACCACCTTCCTTGCCTTACTCCAGCAACTGTACCTTCCTCTCCTTGGACAGCAACAACGCTAAGACTCCTTGGCCGTTGGTCCCCTTGGCAACTGCACATCAACCACTAGTTGATTTCCTTTCCTGGACTGAGAGCCTCACTGCCTAGACCGAGATCCAGCCACTCTCTACTGTTTCAATCGAGAAAGAGAGAAAGAGAGAGAGAGGGAGAGGGAGAGAAGGAGAGAGCTTGCAGTTTTTTGAAACAAAGCTGAATTGATTTATTCATTCACTTATGAAACAATACAAGACACCCCTATTTATTCTAAAACAACCCAAAGGGACAAAATGTAAAATAGCATAAAACAAAGGCTTAAAGAAAAATAGGACTAATATTTCAAATAAGAACCAACATCTAACAAATGTCATTGAACAAAATGTTTGAATTTATTCCTTCATAAAAATTTATGATATTTTCCAACTTAGTGTTCAACTTGGCTTACAGTGAACAAAACAGCCGATATACACGGATAGTCACCGTAGACTGCTCTCATCAACCCCAAGGTTACAGAAAGTTTATGCAATGTAAAGATGTAAAATCTAATATTAATTGATATATAAAAGAAATTTAGCTATTTGCAAAACTAATATTAGGATGTTTATGACATAAAAACAGTATCCAAATTAAATTTTGACATAATAACAAAGAATTTCTAATTAATTCATGAACCTTTTAGAGAAAAAGCAAATGGAAATCCTTATTTGGATTTCTTGCTTGATAAATTTTAGAATTCTTTGCAAGTTTGACATATTTGGTTTGCTGCTAAAAGGATAATTTGGGCTTTATATATTATGGCCATTATGAACCATCATAGGAGGGAGGGAGGAATAAAGAGAGAGAGAGAGAGAGAGGCAGGAATATGTTTGACTGGTCCTTTCATTCATGTTTCCTTGTTCCTTGCGAGTAGAGTGGAGGGAACTCCTATAGTACTTGCTAAAAGCAACAAACCTTAAATCTTAACATAGGATGGTTCCTTTTATGTCCATCTAATGAGAGCTCATGCACATTATCAGCGTCCATGACTTCTCCTTGAGGGGAGTGAACTACAATAGAATTTCCCCATATATCTAAACATGGAACATAGACCCATTAATAAAAAAGGGACAATTGAATGTGGGTCCAAATATGCATCGTAAAGTGAAACATGCCCAATTCACTATCATTAGTACAAATCTAATTAAGCTCCATCAAAATGGCTTTTTGAATTGTTGTTTAAAAAAGTGTTTGTAGCATATGCCTCGAGGCATATCTTGAACTTAGGCGAAAAAAAAAAAAGAAGCCTCGTGGCTTAAAGCTCATTGTCATCATGAGGCACAATCCATTTTAAATTCGGAGATTTCCTAAAGGTGGTTGAGGTGGCGCCTCAATAGGTTATGTAAAAAAAATGTTTATTAAATTATATTATTATTATTATATGTTATAGTGTATTATACATATCTAATATATCACTTCTTAGTTTAATACAATCACTCGACATTGGGGTTGTGAGGAATTCAACTGAGAGGCTAAGTCATCTTCTTTGTGCAAGTGCGTCTGATAGGTAGTCTCCCATGTGTGTGTGAGAGAGAGAGAGAGAGGTCATCGAGTCAAGTGTGGGAGGTCTTCGAGTTGGCTGAGAGCAGGAGTGCAATTGGGAGCCGATCAAGAGCAAGAGGTGGTGTAATAAAAAATCTCTCTATTTAGGTATGTTTATTTTCTTAGGGAGTTGTTTGACGGTCCTCTTTTAGCTCTATTTGGACCATTATCTTGAGAAAAATTTGTTCAAAATTTGTGGTTTTATATTAACATCAGGATATAATTTAGAGCGGTAAGTTTTATATTAATATTTAAGATTGATATTTGTGATTTATGCATTTAGAATGATGAACTAAGTAAACCATGTCAATGATTTATGCCATATTTTCTGGTGATGGAAATGGGGGCATTGGTCTTCGGGAAGGTATTGGAATAGATGGGAGAGAAGGGTGCTTAAGGTAGAAGACGCTGGGAAAAGTATGGTATATTTTCATTACCCAAAAGGCAATTCACTGTAGAATTTATACACAATCTTGATTCATGATTACAAAAACTGCTCCCTTTCACCACATTATGCCAATTTGTCATTACCTATAAGGCTATAACTATCTCAACAAACTAACAAAAAAAACGAGACATCTATTACCCATGATAACAACTCAATTATTTGATATTGGGAAAATGATCAAAATGGTTCGTTGACTCTTTATGAAGGATCAAAATAGTCCACAACTATATTAAAGGACCATTTTGGACCCTCAAGTCTTTAAAAATGAATCAGAATAGTCCTATTATGTGACTATTTTGGTTTCTTTTTAAGAAGTTGAGGGATTAAAATGGTCCTTTAATATAATTGGGGACTATTTTGGTCCTTTATAAAGAGTCTAGGGACCATTTTGACCCTTTTCTCATTTAATATTTATTTACTTAAGATGGCACCCACTAATCACCCAATGTCCACTTGGAAGTCTTTAAGTGGTGTGGCTGCTGGCTTTTCCATACGGATCTTTGGTTAGAAGGTGTGGTGGTCGATAGCTTGTGGGTTTGTTTCATATCAATCAGCCTCATTAGTAAGCAGGGGGTTTAGGCTTGCAACTGGCTCCAAAGCAAATGGATTGCACTACAAGCTCATAAGCACCTTTCAGAGCCTATGGTGTAGGCCTTCAAAGATGATGCATTGATGTAGACAAAAACACCATACCAACACTGTTTCCTGCATAGTTCATTTTGGTAATGGCTCTTGGTTATGTCATTTAGATGAAAGCATAAGCGGGGAAAGGTTTAAGCTTGGAACCAACTGGCTGAGCCCAATTGTTTAAAGTGCCTTTCATGCCCTAATTAGATTTTGTAAACTCCAATGGTAGTTATAATTAGAATAGCTCTATCAACACAAGGGTAAATAGTCAACCTTAATGGAGAACTATATGGAAGATCCAAAAAAAGGCTTAAATTTGAAAGTAAGAATTTTAATAAACTTGATTTCTAATCACTATGTGTCAACAAACAGCTTTTAGGAAGCCCTTCGTCTTAATTCAGATAGAATACTCTAGAAGTGACCTAAGTGCACTAAGTGCCTTACGTGATGAGGACATCGACAAGAGATTTTGGCGCGTTTATCATAGGAAGCATCGGAGATCGACGGCCACGATCAGGAGCCTTTATTTTTGATGCATTTTATGTATTGTTTATTTTTATATTTCAATTTTCCTACTTTACCCCTGTGGGAAATTAGTTTGCTTTTGTAGCCCTATGGACATTCTAGTCTTTTTCTTTTGATTATGTTGAGGCCTATATGTAAGGCTCTTTTCTATTGTATTATTGATGATTTTTTATGAATGAAATTTGAGCTTTTGTCTTCCTCATTGATGTGTGTCTTGAGAAGAGAACCCTAGGTGAGGGTGACTGCAAGGCCCGTCAGTCTTTGGAAGAGTCTGAGATTCGCGGTTTATCTTTTCTTTCTTCCCCCTTATATCCGGCCACCTTCCCCTCCTCCCTACACCCGCCAGCACCCACCCCAACCTCCCCACCCAACGGCCCCACCCTTTCCCTTCAAACCGAGGCCCTTCACCTTGCCGCCGCCCCACCACCCCAAGTCGCCGGCCTTCCAAGGTCTCCAAGCCGCCAGCCTCCCAAGGCTCCCAAGCCACCGGCCAACTTTTCTCCCACAAGCCTTGATTTCAATTTCAAACTCCCTCCTAATTAGTTTCCTAATTTATCCCCATGTTGGTTTGGAAAGTTCCTAATTTGAATTCAAATTAATTTGAATATCAAATCTCTTTCCTAAATCAAGAGACCTAACTTAGGAAATCCCCATAATTAAATCAAATCTGAAATTAAATCTCAGATTTGATTTCAATCACTAATCAAAATCCAGGGCCCACATACATTGAATCTAGACACTCCCTCTCCCTCTTCATATGGCCAGCCCCCCCTCCCCCTTTCCTATTTTCCCTCCAATCAAATCCCTAAGCCTTATTAAATGCCCATAAACTCCTCCTTGACCACCGGCCCCCTATAGTTATTTTGGGATAGTTTAGAGTTTAAATTATTCCCTTTCCCTCCCTTAGAAAATTCTGAAATAAACTTCAGATTTTCTAAAACCCTTCCCCCACCTTCCCCACCCTAAAACCTAGCCATCCCCCCTCTTTTCCCCTCTACCCGAGAACCCCCACCGCCGGCCCCTTCCTTCCGGTCTCCCTTCACAAACCGCCGGCTCTTCCAAGGTTCATAATAAAGAAGACTCCAGTATTCTTGGATGGCCGATCCTGTAGTCGACCACGGGTTTGCATACGATTCTCGAGGACAAATTGATATCCTGCAATCAACATTTTTCGATCCAGACTGGGAGTTTGAAGATTCCATCAATGACTATGTCAACCGCATTCTATTTCTTCCAGCCGAGACGATCGACGAACAATGACCACCCGGGCAGTGGCAACTCGTTGGACAACCTCCTGCATCCCCTCACCGACTACCTTCCCGTGGATCAAGACCATTGGTGTCGTAACTTTCTTGGTGGCATCATTTAGTTTGTTGAAGATCTCTCTCCGCTAAAGCCCCTCATAGAGTGTGAGTGAGGAAGGAAACTCGAGGTGAAAAGCTCTAAATATTAACCTGTGGATTATTATTACAACACATTTAGTTTTATTGTATTTTCTGAAATTGTTTTAAATTGATCTGTTCTCCTAAAATTGTAACTGCATGCCAAAGCAAAACGTCAATGGATAATTCCTAAAATTAATTCCTGTGATTCATTAATCTTAAAGTAGCAAGCTTACAATAATTTTATTATCTCCTTGTAATTCCTGTTGGTTTCACATTATTACGTGATGCTCAATTTAGGAATATTTAATGATTTTCCCAGTTGGAACCATCTGAATAATCAATAATAGCATATTTTCTGTTGCAATTGTATCACCTGTTAAATCTATCCCATTAGTGCTTTAGACATTATAAGCATTTTCTTTATTAGTTTGGTTCATTTCACCCTACCCTCATAGTTGCTTGCAATTCATTATCCATTTCAGCTTGAAAGGCTGGCTTGTTATAGATATAAGAAATTATGCTTTTTTCCATCGTAGTTAGTAGACTTTAGTGATTTAGAAGTGCATGCCTACTCCGTTGATATGCATTTTTACGTTATCTTGATCTTAATTTCAATTGATTCCAGAATTTATACAATCAAGTTGTGCAAGTTTTCAGATTCTATAAATTACCGTTTTGCTTTTTTTCTTTTGTAATCCAGAACTCCCCCAATTAAGAAGCGCAAATTCCATGGAGTTAGGTTGTGATGCTAAAGGTTTTTCTCGTGCTGGAAATTTTGCTGAAACTTGGTATTGTGCAATTGTTGCTGGTCGCCCTGGCCTTGCACTAAACAAAATGAGAGAAGTTTGTTTCATTGCTCAATTTTCTACTGATTTGTGGAACAGTGCATCTTTATCAAACTTCTTGTAATTTGAATTTATAATATTATAGGCCATGCGCATGATCCAGAAGATATTAATTGATGATTTTGGTTCCAATGGAGAGAAAATTCCCGTTAAAACTCCTGTAGCTGCTGCAGCATTTAAAGAAAAACGACTTACATTTGCATGGCTAGATGGGGGAGTTCAGAAGGTTTGTCAATTACGTCTTTGGATCTAATAGCTTTGTTTCTCCATTATCCTTTTTAGTCATAGTGCAAGTGCTGAACTTGTTCTGTTTTAAATTTGGAGTTGATTTAGATGTTGGTTATGCTTACATAATGGTCGATAATTTCCCTTGTGGAAATTACGTCAATTTCACAGTTAATTAAATTTGTAGCAGGTTTGTATACGTTGTGTTATGCAGCTGCAAGAAACATTAATTATGATCCCAGCCCAGAAAATGGGAGTGCTTTTAAAAAAAATACAGTTACATTTATGAAAAACCAAGTGCATCAGCATAGATGTATGTAATCTAACCTGCGATTGTTTGCTGACCCAGCACTACATGGAAGTATTACTAATAAATTTCATGTCCTATTCAGAATAGCCAGGATTATCTCTTCTTTCTTTTCCATAACTAAATAACATTTTCTTAAACCATGCCTGCCCCTGCAATCTACATTCTTAGTTTGGCGCTCAAACCACAGTTCTCTAGTTCAATGTGATTAATCTAGAAAACTAAGATAACTTGTGTAATATGACAATCCTCCACACGCGCTACAAATAAGAGGTAAATTCTTGTAATTGTGCTTTGATTATAACTAGTTTGTCTTAAAATTGTCCTGCTCAGTTTTTAGTGAGAAACATCTATCTTAAATACACAAAATACAACTGCCAAATGATGTACCACATGGTAGCTAGGTTTCCAACCTGTTTGAAGAAAATGTTTTTTATCAGGAAGTTAACAGTTTCCTGCCTAGGCAATATATTTATGCAAAACGGTTTATATTGATATATGCTTGGTCATCACAGCATCTAAGCGACTAATTTCAGTTGTATGATCATTTAAAGTTATGTTAAGAATGAACTTTCTTTTTGAGGTCCTGCATGATAATTTTTGGCGTTGTCCATCTGCTCAAGTAATTGACTTGGTGGTAGCCTCAACAAATTTCGTTAATTATGTTTATGGTACACACAACTGTGACTGCAATTTGAAGCTGTACCCAATTTTTCTGGACTGTATGGTGATTTAAAATTGTGTTAATATATCAGTTTCAAAAGTGGATCATCTTCCATCTCTTGAGTGGTCGAGATTATTTGTAGGATTATAAATTAATAATATATACTACAAAAAGAGAACGATGAGCATAGGCTATGAATGAGACCATGTCTAGCCTCCAGACAAAGAAGAATGATTCATTGTCAATGGAATTTCTATGTAAACATCTTCTATTTCCAATTCGTTTAAGCTTGGCTTTTTGGCTTTTGGTGATAGGATGCTAGATTCTGGGTGGTTTGATATTTACATCTCTTTTATCCTTTTATGAGAAGATTTCTGCCATTTCTATTGATATCCTCACTTCATCACCAGGAAAATTGTATCAAAGATCTATAATGCAGATTGCACTGAAATGTTTCATGTTGATTTGAATTAGGGGATAATCCTTCTGCTAGTGTATCTTTTAGCACCAGCACAATTTTTGGAGTTTAATTTATATTGTTGTTTATCATGAATAATCTCTTCCACATCCTATCTCCTTTGTCCTATACTGTGTCTGTTTGAGCAATGCTTTTGCTCTCTCTTCCCAGTTTCTTGCATCCTTGTAAAATTTTCTCTGTAAGTGCACTCTGTTGGTAATTCTCTCTACTTTATTGATCAAACTGCAATCCAATCTGTTCTTTTTGCTTTATTTCAAAATATTGGTTATGGTCTCAAGATACCGAAGCATGAGATGAAGAATGCTTGAACTATTTTGGTTGCTTCTAGCAACATCTTGCACTGTGTGGAAGTGCACTGATTTCCAGGAACCAGCATCCTATATATTTGGCGATTGTAGCGGTGTTATCTGGCCTCCATGTGCTCACTTTTTTCTTTCTTAGCTTCTAGTGTTTTCATGTGTGACAATAATACCTTTTTATGTTACATGTGATCATAGTAACTTTGAAAAGAGTGATTTATTGTTTACCCAAAACTGAAACTGCTTCATTTCATGCTTGCTAGAAACATTTTGCATAGCGTTGGGATGCTTAAGATTTTATTCAGTTCATGTTAATTTTTCTTGTTTCAGTTGGGCATTTATGGATTTGCCATAGAGGCATGGAACTACCTTTTTTAATCTTATTACCTAGAATGGAATTTATTAAAAGTTTGTGAATGTTGTTGCAGGTTTATTGTTTGTTTTATCTGCATAAACTTGAGAACATCTATGAAACATGCGGGCCCAGTGAGTATGATTCTAACAATATGCCTCGGCTATTTATTGTCCGTTACAAAAGAAATTCGTCTGAGGATGAAGCAAGGACTAAGAGAAAGCCAAACAATCTTTGGAATGCATTTGATGGGGAGGATTCCAATCTTGCATCTCAGATAGTTGCTATATATAATGGCTCAATGGATACTCAAGAGGTACATATTCCTTGTTTTGGATAATCTACTAGTATTAACTGGGAATATGCTGAAATGTTCTATCCGTTGCAAATTATGTTCTATCCATGTCAATGACAGTGGTATAACTCGTGGAGAGAGCTTAGAACTTGTAGGTGGTTTTAATCTGGTCAATGAAGCAAATCATTGCTGTAATTAACAATCATCATAGTCACCATACTTTTCTATAAAAGAAAAAAAACCTTTCCTGGCGATTAGATTCTTCTATGAAGGTTGTTGACTGTTTGTTCGTGCTATTTATGTCAGTATACTTTATTTGCTTTTCCCAGATCATCATTTCTAGCTTCACAAATTTCATATTTGGCAGGTCATTCAATGGTTATCATGGATTGTAGAGGATGGCGATAAGAATACCAGTCATCCTTATTTTGTAAGTGGCTGGCGTAATGTCAAGCTTCGTTGGACTCTTTTCTTTTTCTGAATTTTAATGGTCGCTCTTACTCTGAGGATTTTGAGTGAGCACTTGTAGTAACTATACAGAAAAATCACTGACCTGCTGGCGCCTGCTTTGAGAATCACATGGGTTGTGAATTTTATTGTGTGATGGATAAGAACATTCCACATTTGAGATTATTTACTCGTATCTTTTCATTTAAATGTTTTTAGATGTTTTGCCTAAACTATCATCATTATTAACCTTATGCCAACTATTTGTAGTATGCTTTATGAATCCTCATTTTCATTTATTCCTTTTGAGTGATGTTTGAGGATTTAAACCTAGTCTTTGCAAATCATTTTGAACAAGTTCTATCCATGTAACTATAAGTCTACCTCTTCTCCTTTCTGATTCTTGGGCGCTAATTTTATCTACTTGTCTAGTAGGGGTATTTTTTATACCCTTCATTGAACTTGCTCAAACTATCGTAAGTCTATTTTCAATCACCTTATTTTCAATAGGTGTCACTCCATTTGTTCCTCTAATATAATCATCCTTAAATTATCATTTTTACTTTTTCCACGCATCAATCTATATATTAGTATTATTGGCTTGCTCTATTTAAATATCAATGACTTTTTTGCTGCTTAATATTTGAATCCATACAATATTATCGACCTAATATTGCCTAAATTGTCTATGATCAAATTTAGTTAATAGATGGAAGATGGATAAACCTCTAACTCTTTCTACCTGTTTTACTTGTTCTTTCAATAATACGGGATTGTCTTTTAGAAGCTCAATTCATTGTCCAACATAAAGCAATATAAGGGATAAATTTGTAGTCTAACTTATTACGGTGGAATAATATCTCAATTCAGTCGGCGCTAGGTTTATGATTTGTGCTTATTTAGGTTTTTTGATATACTGATATTTTGTACTTTTCACATGTTTAATTTTTAAGTTGGCATATTTTGGTGTCAGCTGATGGAAACTTTAGAAACAGATTGGGTTCAATAAACATTAAAATGAGAACATACGTGTAGACAGCAGCTTAAACTTACCGTTTTCTCTTTTTATGCTTCAATTTGTATCTGTTCAAAAGCCAAATTTTTTAGTAGTCTTTCAAGTTCATCTCTATTTTTTGTTGATTTCCACCATATTATTTTCAGCAAGTTGATTTTATGAAACGCATTTTCAACTGTCAAATAGATAAAAATGGAAAAGATTCTATTTCTTTTGGTTGGGCTATGTTAGGTGTTAGATCCTTGAGTTGGTTGTTCATGATATTGTTGTCATATTAAAATTACTTTATTAGCTCTATATTTGAACTTTTAAGAAGCTTAACATGTTTTTAGAAGTGCATGTTTTAGACTTGGTTAGGTAATTAGTTTGTATGCAACAATATCATTGATTTGTTTGATATGTACATTGAGATACTGGGGGAAGCTACATAAGGATCAATTCAATATATCAAATAAAATCATCTTGAATTCTTGATACTTATTTCAAAATATATAATTTGCCACCTATACCATGGTTAGAGAGATTAGACAGTGCAATCACTGAACTTTTTTTTTCTCATTTTCTGGATAATTTAGTTACATTTGTTGTAACCTTAGCTACAAATTCATTATTAGTTTGTGTTGAACAATCATTCTATAGGTGGATCTATAATTCAGTGCAATATGTATATAATTCAAAAATGATGGTTGCATTGGCTAAGGCTTACTATTTCTGCCATGTTATTATGAAACTTTATAATGTACTACTACAAGACCTATATGTGGTTTCCAATATGCTATGATCTACATCTTTTGCAGAAGAATGAAGTGAATTAAACCTGCCTTAATGTACAACAGCTTCAGTTATGTAGGCTTTGCTATTCATGAATAAAATTCGATACTCTTCTTATTTCTGACTACATTGTGCTCTCCGTATTAATTTTTACTAATATTTTTAAATGCAGATTGGAGCAGCTCCTTCACTTGTTCCAGAGGATTCAACTACATTTGTTTCGAAGAGTGCCCAGAATATATTTTCCACTGGCAAGGGAATAAAAACTAATATTCATGGCGTTATTATTGGCATCCGTGATTACCTGAGAGATCCCAGAATCGGTCCAGTTTTATTTTTATTATCATGCGTATCATTTGGAACCATTTGGATGCAGTCGAACACTCTGCCAGCACAGCCTGCTAAAGCGGTGAGCTTAATGTTGACCAAGAACTTTATGAAGCTATAATCATAAATGCATGGTACTTTGTTTGGGTGTTCTGTTGTATACTTCAAGGCCAAGTTTAATATTTTCTTTCTGCATTACTCAGCTGACTAATTTGTACCTGCACTAGTGATAACTGGCCCTTAGGCAGCTTACAGCTAGTAACAACATAACCCAGTCTAGATGATACAAGTAACAATATAACCTCAGTTTAAATGATACAAAACAAATTCCAATAAGAACAATTTTTTAATCTTAATTTCAGGAAGTTAATAAATTTTTAACTAGTAAATTATTCTCTCTAAAAATTCCGGCCATCCTGGTTTTTTGGTTAACAGTAGATAATAAGAAATGGAGAGATTTGATTGAGTATTTCATTCGACGCAATCCTAGCAGTGCTTCTAATAGGAAACAAATAAAATACGAGAATAATAATTACAGTTGTCCCATGATTTTTTGAGATGGCCCCAAGGATCTCACCGATCCATGAGGTGGCTGCAGAAAAGTGAGAAGAAGTCTTGATGAGTGTGGGTCTCAGTTGATTGAAATTATCCAAGCGTTTCACACTCCTCGTTAAGTGAATGAATGGATGTTATCCATTTAAGCTTGCTTGATAATTTATTAAAAATTGCACCTTATAGTCCTTTTGGTGAAATATCAGCAAATTATTCACCTATGGTTACTAACATGATACAAGTTAAACTGCTATCAAGTTTCTCCTATGTAAAGTATTTATCAAATTAAATATATTTTGTACGTTTATGTTGCATAGGATTATGTACCATATTGATGGTTGACTTTTTGTTACAATAGAGCCTTTAAATATTATGTTAAGAAAGGTAGAGGCAGACCTACAAAGACTTGGCTAGAAAATATTAAAAATGATCTTTCTTTATTAGATTTAAACGAGAATTTGAATTTTAACAGGACACAATGGAGAAAAAGGATTCATGTAGCCGATCCCATGTAGTGGGATAAAGGATTGATGTTATTGTTATTGTTGTTGTAGAGCCTTTAAATACATTTCCATTTAACCTTTAAATCTTACAAGATAAGTTTTAGCCATTGCAATGCAAATTCTCGATGTCCTAAATCTAAATTCAACTTCTACATTAGATCTTACTATCACATTTATTTTTTAACTTCTCCAAGTCATGAGATTGCCTCCTAAGAATGTGTAATATCTGGACTTTGATCTCTAATTACTAATAATAGAACCTGTATAATCTGCATCTGTTTTAGCTTTAAGAGTTGTATCTTCCCTCTTCTTGAATAGAATTACTTACCCCCTTTTTTCTTTGCCCGGAATTCTCTTCAAATATTATAGAATTTTATACATTGCTCTAAGGTGCAATTATTTAGGATTAGACATGAATTGGCTTACCACAATAATAGCGTACGCAATGTTAGGTCTAGCATATGATAAATAGATAAATATACCTCTGCCAGTGTCTGTTATGTGGGTTTCTTTTCTATTTTTGTGACTTCTAGAGCATAGTTAAGTTTGTGATTAAATTACATGTAGCTTTGATAGGCTTGCATCGTAATTTATTCATCTCTTTTAACCAGTGGGTGCAAGCAGGGCAGCAGGTGAGTATCGAGCGCGGGGCATGGGTGCAAGCAGGGCAGCAGGTGAGTATCGAGCGCGGGGCACAGGAGCAAGCACCGGTGCTAGCGAGGGCGAGACCGCAAGCAGGCGAGGGTGCGGGCACGATGTGAGCGCTAGGGCAAGGCTGCAAGCTCAGGCCGCGGAGCGAGCGCTGGGGCGAGGTAGGCGAGCGTGACGTGGTGCGGGACTGCGAGTTATGGGATGCTGGTAAAATTCGGGTCTTTTCTAGGTTAGCGGGTTGACACAGACACGATCTGATTTTTCAAACGAGTCGGGAATTAGGACCCGAACCTGACCTGTTTGTTAAACGGGTTGACCCAAAATCAAATTTTCCGGGTCGAGTTCATGTCAAGTTTTCGAGTCGTATTAATAATTGACACCCCTACCTGAAGCGATGTGTGTTTCACAAATATTGTATTGTCTTCTAGACTTTGTTTGTATCTCATTATGAGCATTGTCTTGATGAACCTTACAAATCATTGTTGGAGAAATTGTCATCTTCAATGGATTGTATATTTTGTGATCGAGCACAACATAGAAAATGATATATTGTCCTGAAGGATAAAAGTATTATTTTACTATGGACTCAATAACAAAATTTACAATTTTAATTTTTAATAGAGATTTTCTCTCATGCAATTTTTGGTTGAATGAGGTTTATTTTATTCTGGGATACAGATGCCCCATAGGGGCAAGCCCCTATGGTTAATCATATCTCAAATGTTTATTATTTGAAAAAAAAATTGATTAAACCAATGATTTTTTTTCTTTCAAAAATCATCAAAATATTAGTTAAAGATCTTCATTTTGAAATTTCTGAAATTCTTGTTCAAAGATTTGGTCTTTAGGAATTTCAAATGAGGAGCTCAAACTTTAATCTGATTTGGAATGGAAGCTCAGAGGTACTCAAACTATTCTATGTTGGGCTTTATATTTTAGAATCAACATTTGTTTAAGTTGATCATTTTAATTTAGAATGTTGGGGCTTATATTCCAACAACGCATATTGGAGGAAATGTCCGAAAAGTGAGACTTATGAAGTGATTGAAATCAACAACTGTCTCGGACCTTAGAACTAAGGTAAGGGTTACTGAAAGGAGTAGTGTAACGCCCCAAAATCAAATTTAGAAGAATTGTTTATTTATCATTTAAAAATGTACCAGAGCTTTTATAAATCATCAATATAAATAATAACCAGCGAAAGCAACTAATACTTACATACCTCAAAATATTGCATTATATTCGTTCTCTTAAAGTTAATATATAATAGCCAGGAAATCAGTACAATCAGTAATCTATCACAAACTCCTGACTACAAAAGAATAAAAAAAAGTGCAGAACAAAATCTCAAAAAAAACTCGAGGATCTCTATTAATCAATTCAATGCACTATCATGGAACTATCATGAATATAATTGTGAAAAACAAGGCATGACAGGTTTAATATGGTGTTTTCTTCCATACATCTCTTATCTGTCATAGCTATCAATCTGTCAATCTCATCTTATCTTTCATTTATTTCTATCAATCTTTTATTTTCACAGGTGGCTTTCAATAATTGTTTAAGAGTCGTCACCTTCTACTCGTCAGCATAATCCAGTCATTCAGTTACTAGCTACAACTAGGATTACACCACCAACTTTTTATTTAAAGAAAAGCCAGTCGGCCCATCCTCCTACGTAGGGTATTATATTTTAAGAGTCAGCTCGTATTCATTATAGTGTTAGCAGTCAGTCTTCCTTGCTTACATGCAAATGCTATTTTATTTTTATGCAATGTAAGTTAATATCAGGTACGAAATGCAGAAACGTATAAATACAGGAAATTCTATCAAATTTGTATACTATGTATTTACTTCAAAAAATCATATATTTTAATTTAACTGGTGAAAATTCAATATATTCTTATCAAAATGCTTATTTTGATGAGATCTATCATATACATAACCAATATAAAATTATCCTTGTTTTTTGGTAATAGAAATACAAATTTGATTAGAAAGGTATCAAAAATACAAAATTATTGAAATCAAAGATAGGGTAAAAGTTCCTTACAATGAAACGAGTAAATTTAATAACAGAGCCGACTAGCAAAAATCGCTCTACGAGCTCCAAATCTAAACTTTTCTTTTCTCTCTCCTCATTTTTCTCTCCTTTTTTTCTTAACAAACTCTTTGTTTTAGTCGAATAAAGAAGAGAAAATGATTTAAAAAGATTTTAATACTAGTGACTTACGATATTTTCATTAAAATAATAATATAATATTATTTAATTATATAATTTAATCAATTTTTCAATATAAAATTTATATAAATCTTTTAAGGGCTTTAAAAATCATAGAAAAATATCTATATAATATCTTATTTTATTTAAAAAAGTTTGGTGAAATCAGTTTGCAAAACGGACAGCTGATGATCTCAAAATCTTCAGCCGACAGGTGTCAATTTCTTAAAGGATTTGCACCAATATCAAAAAATTATGAAAAAATTAGTATAAATAAAATATAATAATATCTATTTTATGGCGAAGACGGTTAAAAATTGGCTTATAATGACTCCTAAAAAAACTATTTGTTTGCGTCAAAATACAGGCTATTACAGGTAGTGCCTTGAATCTAAGTCTAAAGAAGTACAAAGAGACTTATAAATTACACCTCACATGAGGCATAGCCGACATCTAGATTTATTGCTCTGCCTGGAAAGAGCTACCAACTAACCACCTAAACACTTTTAAAATCATGAAATCTGGTATCATGTATATGTAGAGTAGGGAATGTTGTTTTTTATTTAGGGGATAGGGCTTACAGCTTGGCTTTGAGGCCACGATGTCTGACCATGAAGGGTATGCAGAATGCCGACTCCCAAAAAATGTAGATTTTATTATCTAGTCCTTAAGTGAGAGCTTTTCTACATGAGACTCATTGGGCTATGCATGATTATTTTCAATTTTTAAAAAAGTTGGCTTCTTGAAAGGAGCTATGCAATTTTTTTTATTAGAAAAACATGAAGCCTAAAGATTGATTTTATGTTGTTTACATTTTAATGGGTAGAAAACTTATTCTATCCTAAGAGCCTACCGCATCAAAAGTTCTAGCCACACCTAAGCAAAAGCAAAGAAAAACCTAAGAAAAGTATATATTTTCTAATGCGTAATTCGGTAAACAAACAACATATGCTTTTATATGTATATGTAAATCAATCAAAACAGGAGTATCAATGTCCAAATTGTTATAACCAGATTTAGCAGCTGAGTTGTCTGCATTATACAAACCAATCGAATTTATTTACAGACTCTACTTGTGGGGGCCTTCAAGCTCTGGCTTCTAGATAGATCTTTAAGCTTCACCTTTAGTAGGCTCATCCTCTTGATTCACCTCTCCTTTAATTTAACCCCACAAGTTCAAACATACATCCTAAGTCTAATCAAATACATTTAAAAAAGAAAAGACTCAAGCTTACAAAACAAAGGATCAGGAGCATGCATGTATATATATATATATATGTTGACCCCTACAACTACCTCAAAAAATTAAATTTGATAAAGATGATTCAGCTCGAATGTGGATTACATTATATTTTATTATGCAGTGTTGAGGAAACAATCAAATGAGGAACTTCAAGTTCTCGTTGATGGAATCGATTTGTGCAGAAACATTTCTCTTCTATCTATAGTGGGGCATGGTGGTATGGGAAAGACAACTCTCTTGCTACATGTTTATGAAGATGAAATGACAGAGGAATTTGATCTTAAAATATGGGTTTGTGTTTCCATCAACTTTGATAATTGTTGGAAAAATAGTTAAGAAGGCGTTTAGGATCTCCATTGGCAGCTAAAATCATTGGTGGCATTCTAAAGGACAACTTGGATGAAAGGCATTGAAGGACGGTTCCAGAAAATAATTTATTGGTCAGAATTCTATCAATTCAATCTTAAGATTGAGTATATAGTTCTACCAAAACCTCTACAAAATTGTTTTGCCTTTTGTTGTATGTTCTCACAAGATCAATAATTTGATAAAGGTGATTTAGTTCGAATGTGGATCGCATTGGACTTCATTCCGCCGTCTCCTAGTCAACAAAAAAGGAGGATATTTAAAAAAGAAAGAAAGTGTGTTTTGATATTTTGGTTAAGAAATCATCTTCTGATAAGTATGATAATTATTACAAGATGCATGATTTACTACATAAACGAGCACGATCTGTTTAAGACATCTTCGACATTTGAAGATTGCTAAGATCCTTAAGAAATATTTATCACTTGAGGTTTATAATATATGATAAAGGAGGATGCATGGGATTGGAAAGCTAAGATCTCTTCAAGGCCTGGGTGGATTTTATAATAAGATTGGTTATAAAATTGGGGAGTTGGAGCATATGAATGATTCCAGCCAGTTAAGAATCAAACTTCTTCAAGATGCGAAGGAGGCCGAGGAGGCTTGCGGCGTCAAATTATGTGCCGAGGGGTGGGATTTCATTAACTCGAGGAGTGTCGATTCCATTGAGAACATGCTCGACGACCTTTAGCCACCAGAATGTTTATGGAATATGAGCATAAAGTGATACATAAATGCACGCAATTAAAATTCTATTCCCCACGAGGCAATCCCACCGTAAAGCAAGGATGCACGCATCAAAGAGATTAGCCTCTACAGAGACGGCATGACGTCCGATTGCAAAACGGATTGCGTCGTCGCGTCCGAAACATCTCAATATCAAAGATCTATATTTTATTTAATTAATTTGGATCGTCCGAAGTGGTGGCACGAACCCCGAGGCGATTCGATTGCAATAGCATGCATTTTGAGGGAAATTTATCTCGGCGTCGACCAAATGACGTCCGATTGCAAAACGGATTGCATCGTTGCATCCGGAACATCGTCAACATCAAAGATCTACATTTTATTTAATTAATTTGGATCAACCGGGGTGGTGGCACGCAAATCAAAACAATCCTAATGTGATGCGATAGCGTGCATCTCAAGGAAAATTGGCCTCGTCATCGACCAAACGATCTCGGATCGACGAACAGACTTCGCCACCGCGTTCGGAATGCTTTCAACCTTTAAAAACTACATTTTGTTTACTCAATTCGAAACGTTCAGATTGGCGGCGCGATCGGAGTGATTCAAATGCGGCAGTGCGCAGTTCAAGAAAATTAGCCTCGTCGTCGACCAAATGATCTCAGATCGACGAACGGACTCACCACTGTGTCCGGAACATCCCAAATACTTAAGAATGACTTTTAATTTGATTGAATTAAATGACGTACGAGAAGGTCGACATGAATTGCGAGGCAAAAGCACAATTCACAAGGTAATGATGCGCATGCTAAGGAATTTTAGCCCTCGGCGTCGACCAAATGATCTCCGATTGACGAACGGACTTCGCCACCGTGTCCGGAACACTGTCAATACTCTAAGTTGACTATCAATTTGTCCAAATTAAAATTGTGTAGTGGCCGACGAGAGTTCTAATACAATAATGCGTATTTTGAGGAAATTTACACTCGGCGTCGACCAAATGACGTTCGATTGCGAAGCGGACTGCATCATTACGACCGGAATATCAGAAATATCCTAAATCAACTATCAATTTGTCTAATTTTGATATTCGGCAAATTTGACAAGCATAACGAGACAAATACGCACAAATTTTGAGGTAAACGCACACAAACTGAGGAATCGTGCAGATCTAGACAATTCTGATCAAGTGGCATGTTGATGTCACTTCAAACGTATGGATAATGATAACATGATATTGATTTTACCATTAATTTAATGAAATAAAAAAAATAATAAACAAAAAAATCAGAGCAAAGTCAAATGAAATCACATCGCATTTAGTTCGATTACCTCGTATGCTCTGAATTTAATCTCTGACGAATCCCGGATATCCTGTGAAACGTTGGATTGCTGCTGCACTGCGGACACGTCTTGTAAGTCGATCTACCTCAATCAAATGCGGAGTCTCCTCTTTGAATCGAAACAAAAAGATTGGCTGCGGACTGGTGGGTCTCTCACTTTTCTCGATTTCGACTTCAAAACTCTCTGCAAAGAGGCAATAAAAAAAAGAAACTTCTGGTCTTCTATTTTTCACGCACGAGAGGCTCTGTGCTCCCATCTATTTGCCGATCTCCAACCTTCCCTCAACTCCACCTGAACTCTTGCTGCCTATCCGCCATTCCACCAAACGCAAACTCAAAACAAGCCACGATCCCTCAACTAAGCTTCAGAATCCACGAGCAACACAAGAAATCACAGCAAACCGTTCGTCCACCGTTCTGACCTGCAGCCTTGTCCAACTAAACTCCTACGTTTGTCTAAATCCTCTCAACTAACCGTCCTCCTCAGTTGTGGATAAACTCACGTAAGCACTCCGCTTCCTCTCCTTTCCAAGAAAGAAAATTGCATGCGAAGAATGGTTCGATTCAGGCACCTCGACTCCTCCATCCTCTGCTTATATTTCAAAAAAAAAAGAGAAAAGGACCTCCCACGTGATCCATTATGGCATTCTCCGCATGCTTTTCCCTGTCAAAAGCAGCCTTTGCCTCTTATTTTCCGCCATGAACAGCATTCAGAAGATGCTTGTTTGAATAAAAAAAAAATGTAGCAAATTTGTCTTTTATTAGCTTATATGTCTCCCATACATGACTATACCCCTTTGCCCTCCCTCATCACTTTATTAAAGTGGATTTCACATTTCTCTTTTTTTACTTTTCCTATCTAGCAATAGTTTATGCTTTACACCATGCTTATCATTATTACGTTTGTACCTTTTATTTATTTGTTATTATTTTGTATTTATATCCTTATTTCTATTGACATATTTTGATGATAAAATAGTATAAATATTACTATTCATATGAAATTATTATCACCTTTTTACTGATGGAGGATTACTGTTATTATCTCATATGAGTAGTTAATGTTAGTTAATGGTTGCTTATTATCTCTGTCACTTTATTCATATGTAACATTAATTAAGAATTTTTTTTCTCCATGTTTGTTGGTCAGTATTGTGAATCGTTCTTTATTTTGTTTTTTTTTTGTGTTGCTAACTTTTTATACGATAGTTAATTAAATTATTTGAAAAAAAACATTTAGTCTTATAGTTAATTGAACTAATTTTATTAACTATTTTTACTATAGTTAATTAAATTAGTTTTGTTAACTTTTAGTCTTATAGTTAGTTAAACTAATTTTATTAATTATTTATATTATAGTTAATTAAATTATTTTTACTAATGTTAGTATAATAGTTAGTTAAATTAATTTTATTAACTATTTATAATATGGTTAATTGAGTTATTTTCACTAACTATTAGTCTTATAGTTGATTGAATTAATTTAATTAACTATTTATACTATAGTTAATTAAATTAATTTTGTTAACTATAATTATTATAATTGGTCAAGTTAGTTTCCTTAGTCACTTATGCTTTTTTTTTTTTTTTTGATATGTTCATGTGTATATTTCTCTTGCCACCCTTCCACCGTCGTCGCCATCGAAGGTATAATCTCTCCAAACTCAAAACTCTGAGAACTCGTTTTCGTCGTTTGCGACGGACCAGAAAAACACCTATGCACGCGCTTTATTGCGCGTGGTGGGATGGGACACCGGTGCGGCGCCTACGACGAGGCGGGTAATCACCTTAAGCCTCATTTCATTGTTGGCAGTGGACCGGAAAATCGCCTATGCACGCGCTTTATTGCGAGTAGTGGGATGGGACCCCGGTGCGGTGCCTACGACGAAACGGGGTTATCTATAAGTACCCTCGAGCGGGGGGAAAACAAACTGTCTTTTTAAACAGGTACCGTCGAAGACCCCATGCACGCGCTTTATTGCGCGTGGTGGGAATGAAGATCACGGCCGAGGTGTCTAAGGACACCTACCATGCACGCGCTTTATTGCGCGTGGTGGGAAGGCCCAGACTCCTGTTGTTTTTTCCCCTAAACAGGGGAGACACCGGGAGGTTGCCGAAATTTCGGGTGAAATTGAGACAGTACTTGGGTTTGATTGAACTCAAAAGAAGGGAACTTGGACAAGAATTTTGGAACTTAATTTGAACATAATTTGAAAACAAAATCAAACTTAAATCAAACCTAAATTAAGCTTAATCAAATGAGATTGAAAAGAGATGAAACTTGAACTATAATTCGGAGCTTGAACTGAACAAAGACTTGAACATTTTGAACTCAAGCAAAGACTTGAATCAATTTTGGGACAATAATGGACTTGGACTCAAACTAAACTCAGAATTGAACAAGAACTTGGACAGCAGGGGACTTGTGAACTTGATGCAATCGACCTGAATGGACTCGAACTGTATCTGTACTCGAACTCAAAAGAACTAAGTGTAGTGGATCTTAAACTTGAGTTCAAATAAAACAAAAGACTTATTTTGGATTTGAACTTGTGTTGTGAACTCAAACTGAATTCAAGTCCAAAATTGACTTGAACAATCCAAAAGGAACATGAAACGATTGTGACATTTCATATAGCATTCAGATCAAATCAACAAATAAAGCTGGCAAGCGAATATATTTGTCCCTTGATGTTGGAGGGATTTGGTATGCAAACGAATGCATCGATCTCTTATAAGCATAAGGAAATTAGCACACAAGCAAATGTAGCAAGTGGGAGGCCAATGTGTGCGAAGAAATTAATGGATGTGATCGACCCGATGGTCAGTAACCATCTGCATATAGACATATCGATTTCTTATGGATTGTTGAAGTTCATATGCCATGAGTTCAATGAGTCACCAGCAAACATGAATGAGAGGGACGTAGTGAACATATCTACCTATCTGCAACAGTAGTAGATATACAGTGGACCAAAGACTACGACGAATGCAAGTACCTACAAACCAGTGTAAGGAGATCTCTCATGCATATAAATGACGGCAGTCGATGTGTAGTACTCATGGCAGTCTTGTAAGGAGATATAATAGTCCTTGCAAACAGCAACCACAGAGGGATTACAAGGATGATCAACATTCTATGGATGTAAATATACACAGAACATATCATCTACAGATAAGAGTAGTATACATGCAATGCCTATGAGGTATTTACAAGTTGCTGTAACCAAAGGCAGTGTGTTTGTAGTACACACATAAGGCACTTATGAACTGTTGCAGTACTCTTATGATCAACAACTATACAATGACAACCAAATGTAGAGATCACTCGCAAGCAAAAGATGACTGATCAGTGACAAATGCAAATGCCTACAGGTCATTATAAGAGACTTGTTCTATGTCTAACATATTATCCACAAGTAGACAAGAAAGAATTGTAGCAAGAGCAAGCTCCTACGAGCCAAAGCAGGAGATTCGTTAGTACACTATAAATAGTGCACGACAGTCTACCTGTGCAAAGCAGCGAACAACTCAGTCTAGAAGCTGCTACAACGCCACTGGATCCACAACATTCATGCAAGTGGACAGAAGACGTTTATAAATATTTCAACGTCCCCAGCACGTGCACCTTAATTTGTATACACATAGGAACATAAAAGGGACGCGTGTAATCATACAACCCGCATGGGCCCTGGCGAGCGTGTTATTGGTACACACTTGACGTCTAGGGATGCTGCGTGGGTCAATAAGTGAATTCCAGTTCGAGCCCGATCCTCCTATACAGGTGGATAGGAGTCGACACGGCTTGAACCATTAAATAAATATGCGGTCGCGAGATCGACCAGGATATTTATTTTATAGTTCATATTAGGCCTTCAAGGCCTATAATCAAGAGAAATTCACTAACAAAGGTCCAAAGTCTACGAAACCTGATCCTCCATCGATCAGTAGATAGAGTCGACAGGTCCAATCAATAAAATATAAATGATCTCGTCCACCCCGATGATGGTCTTGTTGAATGCAAATCTCAACCTGTGGGGTCCACACAAACACTTTCAAATGCCTCCCAAATTCCCTAAAAATCCAAATCTCCAAAAATCCAAAAAAATCCAAAATATTTAAAACTGAAATCCAACCATCAATCATATAAAGCAAATTCATCCACCCTCCGCAACAGTTTGCCGAGGTGGACAAATCAAAATTTACTTCAGCTCACATACAGCTAATGCCTAGTCGAAAATATCACTAGGATCAATTCTCAAACAATCTCCTGCCAGCAAGGACGTGGTACGAGTCCTCTAACCGGCAGTTTCACATCCAAATGGCACTGCAGGATAAACGGTTATGACTCGGGGCCCTCTGAACCAGGTGGTCGCCGCCAAATGGCACCATTATATTATGGTTATGGCCAGAGCCCATACGCTCCCCAATGGCATCAAATCCTTGAGATATGAATCAATAGGATATGATCGATAGGGCACAAAGCCCTCTATTAGCTAAGGTGGATTCATATTTGTCCCCTTAGGCAAATACCCACCCCAGGTCTACAAGGTACCCTTGGACGAAGCAACTCATGGCTGCTGACAAGGATCCTTCTGTCAGGTTGGGTCGACTACCTCCTCTGACTAAGTAGACCAGGGACTACGATGGCCTGGGATGACGGAACCATGGGATCTTGATCGGGTCTATCATCTATTCCCCCACCATCCGATTTAAGTCTGAGATGGTGAAATTTCTATTTTAAATATCAAACCTTTCCAAACATTCAAATTCTCAACTCATGCTGCTACTATGTACCAGATACTACGTATTCGTATCTCTACGTATCTAATTGACGACTAGCCTTAATCGAAAGTTCTCTCTCGTTAGTGGGAGGGGTAATTAACTATAGGGGCTTGCGCCTATAGGAAACCAGAACTCAGATCATAAAGTCCTCGTAAAATGAGGGTGAAATCTCTGGGTAGTGTCTTATCTACAAACCCATCTGCCTTCCAAAATTTACCCCGGAACTTAATTCTGTTAAAACTCTCCCCGAAGGAAAGCAAAAGCGAGTGGAGGCCGGGGCCGAATTTTCGGAGCCCACAATATATATATATATATATATACTAACCACATAAGGGCAAGTGCCCACAACGCAGATAATCCAATAGCAATCACACCACATCATCAATTACATGCGCAGAAAAAAAAAATCTTAATCCTAACATGCCTAAGAGCTGTGCACCTAAGTGTGTGTGAGTTATCTGGTATGTCACTACAGGAGGTGTTTTGGTGAATGAACTGACACTTAGAGTTTGGGTCTAAGGGAGAGATGTCCAACATGTAGCTTTTGGGCTAGATTTTGGAAGATTCTCTTTAATTTTTGGAGCTAGAGAGAAGGGAATGAAACTCATAGCTTGGTGGCTATGAGTTGGAGAATTCCCCTTAGCTTTTGGAGCTAGGGAGAGAGAAAATCTCCTACAACTTGGAGGTTGGAGGAAAAGATCATATATATAGCTTTGGTGCTAAGGGTTTGAGAGTTCTCCTTAGCTTTGGAGCTAGGGAGAGAAGAAATCTCCTACATCTTGGGGGTTGGTGTAGGATGAGAGGAAACCTATAGCTTTTGAACTCAGGTTAGAAATCTTCTAAGGCTCTTAGAGCCCATTAGAATTGAGGGAATATTTGTAGCTTTGAGGCTACAAACGAATAGATAATCTCCTTGAATTTGTATATTCAAAGAGAGGGAGACACTTGCTTAGTTTGAACTAATCAAATGAAAGATGGGTCACCAATTGATTTTAGCTCAATATGTGAGGAAGATTTGCAACTTTGGGGTTGTAAATCAAGAGGAATTATCATTATTTTTTATGATCAATGATGGATATTTAATTTGCTAAATATAGGTAAAGCAAATATTAGAGCATGATATGTAGATTTAGACTACAAATTAAGGATTTTTTGAACTTTTGGGTGTCCAAAGAAAAGAGTTTATTCATCCAATTTGGGTTGGAAGAACGAAAAGGAATATATGATTTATATTCCTATGCTTGAGGTAGAAATATTTATTGATTTTGGTTTAACAACTAAATGATTTGTGTAGATTTGATTTACTCAACATGGGTTAAAGGAATATAGGAATTTTCCTACAACTTTTGAGCCATAAAAAGAAGGGTTTCTCTATAATTTTGATTTGTAAAAAAGAGAGGAAAATGCAACTTATAGGTTGCAAATTCATGAATGTTCTTGACCATTTTGTGTTCAAAAGGAGACGTTCATTTACCAAATCTGGGGCCTATGATGCATGTACACTCTGCTTGAAGAGGGAATGCAGTGTCGGACACGGACACACGTCCGACACGGCACGGACACATGTCCGACACGGTTTCGACGTGTCCCATTAAAAAATACATAAAATTTAATCAGACACACATGTGCGGATAATTAATAACTAAATTAAAAAAAAAAAAGAAAAATCTTTATATATGCGCTGTGAGGTGAGCACCTAAGCCCTAATTCTCATTTGGCAAAAGCTTTCCTTCGTATTCCTCTAGGGCGAGTGAGGTCAGCACCTGTTCAAATGCAATTACTATGGTGGCACCTACAAAGGATCATATTCCAGGGTAAAAACACATCTACTTAAGATTAGTGACCATGGAATTAAAATGTGTCATAAGATTACTACTTCGCAATTGATGGAATTGAACAGATAGGTTGATGAAGCTGAATCTAGCATCAAAAGGGCACTTCCTAAAGAGATACATTTGCCATCTACCCATGGTTCATCCCACACATCTTCCTCATTCGTTAGAGTTGATCATACTAGTTTATTTAGAAGTAAAGGATATGAATCAAAGAAAAGAAAAGGAGTTGTCAGTAGTTATTTAGAGAAGACTTTTAACATGCAGATGTGAGAGCAACTTGATGGTGAAATTGCAAGGATATTTTTTTAGCGAGACTTCCTTTCAATCTTGCAAGAAATCCTTATTATAAGAATGTATTCACTTTTGCATGTAATAACAACCTTGCAGGTTATGTTCCACCTGGATGCAATGCAATCAGATCAAAATTATTGGAGAGGGAAAGAGTAAATATTGAGACATTGCTTGAACTAACGAAAGGAGGGTGGAAAGAAAAAGTGTAAGTTTGATGTGTGATAGTTGGACTGATCCTCAAAGAAGACCAGTTATCAATTTCATGGCTGTTTTAGATAATTACCCAATGTTTATTAAGGCTGTGAATTGTGAAGGAGAATATAAAGATAAATATTTCATCGTCAATTTGATTAAAGATGTGATAGTGATGATTAGGCCTTCAAATGTTGTGCAGGTTATTGCAGATAATGCACCAGTGTATAAAGCTGTAGGATTGTTGGTGGAGCAAAGTTATCCTTATATATTTTAGACTCCATGTGTTGTGCACACTTTAAATTTTGCTCTAAAAAATATTTGTGTAGCCAAAGATATAGAGGCTAATGAAATCATCCATGCTGAATGTCATTAGATAACAGTGGCTTCAGGTGATATTATTCTGATCAGAAATTTCATTATGAACCACTTAATGAGACTTTCAATCTTTAATGATTTCTCACATTTGAGAATGTTAGCTGTTGTAAAAACTCATTTTGCTTCTGTAATAATCATGTTCAGAAGGTTCAAGCAAATAAAAAGCTCTCTTCAATCTATGGTTATTTGTGAGAAGTGGCCTTGCTATCGAGAAGATGACGTTGGGAAGGCCAGATATGTGAAAGAAAATGCCTTAGATGATTTGTGGTGGGATGATATAGATTATATTTTGGCTTTCACTAATTCCATTTATGATATGTTGAGAGTGGTTGACACAGATAAATCATGCCTACATTTGATTTATGAGATGTGGGACTCTATGTTAACAAAAGTGAAAAAAATTATATACAGACATGAAAGAAAGAGACATGATGAAAACCCAAATTTTTGGATATTTATCTATACCATTCTTGAGGATAGGTGAAGCAAAAGCAACACACCTCTTCATTGTTTAGCTCATTCATTAAATCTAAGGTAAATTTAAATATATCTTCTAAATTAATTTTTAATTTGTTGGTTAATGAATAAATAATTTTATATTCTTTGTATTATTTGAAGGTATTCAAATAAAGATTGGCTTTAAGAAGACCCTCAACGTGTCTCACCACAAAAAGATTTAGAAGTTTCAAATATGAGAAAGATATGCTTGAAACGATATTTCCCAAATGAGGAGCAGAGAAGAAAGATTAATATAGAACTTGCAAAGTTTTTTGAATTTTTAGAGATTTTTGGTGATCAAGAATCTTTAGTTTATAGATGGAGGATGGATCCAAAAATATGGTTGTTGATTCATGGAGCTTCAGCACTGCTTTTTCAAACAATAGAAATAAAACTTCTTGGTTAAATTTCATCCTCCTCTATTTGTAAGAGAAATTGAAGCACATACTCATTTATTCAATCGATGAAGAGGAATAAATTAACTCCACAATGGACTGAAGATTTAGTTTATGTGCATACAGATCTTCGTCTTCTATCAAGGAAGATCCCCCACTTTATATGGCAGGTAATAACAAGATGTGGGATGTTGCTGGAGATGGGTTCGAGTCCCTTAATAATATGGGAATATTGGAAGTTGCAATTCTTTCTCTTGATAAAGCGGAGTTGGAAGCTTGATATTCAATGATGATGATATTGAAGGCCAAAGACAAAACTTTGAAGCTAATACTGTCATTCCCTCTACTGAGTAGTTTAAGCTTGATGTTGTACTAAATGATTTTTTGCTTATATTTTTATGGTTGTATTAGACATTTTGTACTAAACATTTTATATTATAAGCTAAACAAGTTATCATGACATTGATTTATTACTATTTGTCATTTCTAATATGATGTTACCTTAATTTATATATATTATATTAAAAAATTTATTATACCGTGTCCACGCCGCACCCGTGTCCTATATTTTTTAAAAAAGCCGTGTCCTGTGTCCATGTCGTCGTGTCCGTGTCCATGTATCCTAGTCTGGGGCTAAGCAAATGAAGGATTTTCTACAATTCTGAGTTGTACAAAAGAAGAGGAAGATTCAATTTGGATATTGCAAGTTAATGAATATTCTTTGAACATTTGGTGTTCAAAGAGAAGATGCACACCCTCCTAATTTGGGTTTAGGAGGACGAGAGGGTTTTTACAACTTTTTGGTTGTGGAAAGGGAGAAATGAAGTGCAACTTATGGGTTACAAGTTGGAGGATGGATCATTGAACTTTGTCTTTAATGAAGCATAATTATTTACCCAATTGAGTGTTGGGTAAATATGGAAAACAATGTGCAACTTATAGGTTGCAAATTGGAGAAATTTCTTTGAGCATTTGGTGTTCATAGAAAGAGATACACACTCACTTAATTTAGGCTGAGCGAATGGAGGGATTTTCTATAATTTTTGAGTCGTGGAAGGAGAAAAGAAGATGCAACTTAGATGTTGCAATTTAGAGGAAAATTCTTTGGATATTTGGTGTCCAGAAAGAGGTGTATACTTGCCTAATTCGAATTTAGGTAAATGAGGGGGAAGATCATTTGTTGGTTTCTTGCTCCAACAAATGGGATAAGGGAAACTTAGAGTTTGATTCTAAGTTCAAGAACTTGCAACATGATGTGCTTAGGACTTTGGAGAAATCCATAATACAAGACATGAGAAAGATTAGTGGTAACTCCTAAGGCATGTCAGGAGTCATGCAATGAAATATTCAGAGCCTTGAGGAGGCTCCAAATATCATACATGAAAAGGAAAGATAGGTGGATGTTTGTTGATTTTGTGTCTTCAACAAATAAAGGGTGGATGACTTAGATTTTGCTTCTAATATCCAAAGAATCATACAACACAACATTTGAAACCTTGAGGAGGCTCCAAAGTCATGCATGAAGGGATGGTGAGGTGAATGTTTGTTGATTTTGTATTTCAACAAACAAGAGGTATATTAATTGATCATGAAATAAAGTGTTTTTGAGCGTTGAGATGCTCCAAATTATTTATGCATAAGAGGGATGGATGAATGTTTGTTGATTTTGCACTTCAACAAACAAAATGATAGATGGAATGAACCTAGAATTTTGATCCTAAGATTATAAATTCATATAATAAACCGTTTGGAGCATTGGGGTGCTCCAAAGTATCATGCATGAAAAATAGATGGATGATTGTTTGCTAATTTTGTGTCTCAACAAACAAGGAGTGGATGACTTAGAATTTGGTTCTAAGATCCAATGATTCATGTAATATAACATTTAAAATCTTGAGGAGGTTCCACATGTAATACACGAGGAAGGAGAAATGATTGTTTGTTAATTTTGTATTTCAACAAACAAGAGGTGGACTGAACCTAGGATTTGACCCTAAGGTTAAAGGACTGATGTAGTGATATGTTTAAAGGCTTGAGGAACCTCAAATCATTATGCATGAGAGGAAGGAGGCTCTACTAGAGAGCTCCTAATAGATGTTAGGGTTCATGCAATCTAAAACTTGGAGCTTCGAGGGTGCTCCAAGTATCATGCATAAGGGAAATGTACATGAGGAAGAGAACTTCCTACTCTTCTACGAATATTTGGATTCGTTTGGAGAATTGAAGATTGATTTCGTAAAGCTTCTAGGAGGTGTTAAAATCAATTTTGGCATGATCTAAGAAGAACCTAGGAGTGTATGCATGTGTAGGTTTATCATTTAGGATATCACCAAATGCTTAAATTATTTGTCATTGCACTCAAGCTTTCAACTTGCAAATTGCTCTAGATGTTTAGATAATTTCAATGTATAGTGGGGTATGATCTATAGTCTTTTGGAAGCCATAGAATACCCCATTTCTGCTTTTAAAAGCGCTTACGAAATTAAATCAACATATTTGTTGACTTGCAAATCTTGAGCATGCAACAATCTTGGCAAATGACTACAACATGCATTCTATCAATGTTTGAGTGATGCAACCCAAACCACACAACTTGGTTTAGTTAAGCATGCGACCATTTAAATGAGAATCATTCATCACTTTAATCCTCTAGATTTTGAAAAGTATCAAGCATGAGTCCAATCAATTTTACTTGCCATGGGACTTGAAATATAAACATGAAAGTCTATGAAAGACCACACTAACCGCTTATGAGCTTTACAAATTAATTAGAACTCCTTGAACATCTAGCAAATTTAGGGGATTAACATGAGCGTTCTGGCAATGCAAGCCTCCTATACTTATGTGTTAATTTTATCATAACATGTTTTAGGAGAAGGAACATGGGATGCAATATTTAGAGAGAATCTACACCTCGACATTTGATTCGTCATCAAATAAAATCCCCTAATCCTAGGCTTTAGTTGTAGGTGAAGGCATCCTAGGCTTTAGTTGTAGGTGAAGGCATTGGACATAACATAGATGCTAAAACATGTATTTGAGGGTCGCTAGACACAAATTTGACCACACTACGTGCATTAGCATGCCTCTTTGGCTCTCACGAGAGAGCAAACAAACGAAAATCACCAAATTTTTGTTGCTTTGCGAGGAGGACGGCAAATGGAGAGTTTATTTTGGGTTTTAGAAAACATAATGCGTGGTTTATAAGGACCTAAGGGTTTGGGAACATCAAACACATAATCACGGCTTAGAGACTTAGGGCTTTTCCTATGTTTTGATGGATTTTACCTCACCAGGTTGTCACGGGGCCAACCACTTGCCTTGTAAAAGGTGAGAAACGGCGGAGAAGCAAGAGGAAACTACTGTCTGAAATGCTCTGAGCGTTGTCGCTGCTGTCACGAGCTCGCTGGGGTGGATCTGGAAGGAAGTAGAGGCTTGTAGAATCCTCACAATCACAAGGAAGAGGATGATGGCTCTCCCCTAGATTTGGCCTTGAAGGACTTCGAATGATTGTAGGAAGAGACAAACCAAGTAGGAGGGTCCCCTTAGCCACTTGACTTCCTGATTTGGTTCAGCTTGGACTCGTTTACAAGAGGATTTGGTGGCCTGGAGGGTCGGTGGCCTGGAGAAGCCGGCAGCCTAGAGGGATCGCGACCTAGATGGGATTGTCAGGCTGAATGGGGTCGAACGCCTGGAAATGCTCAAACGAAATGCAAGCAAGCGCACGGGAGGCTTTCACTCCGTCTTCCTCACCCGCTCTCTTGCTCCGTTCGGGACACACACAAACCGTAAGAAACCGAATGGTCCCTTCTTCCGTCTACCGCTCACTCTATACGCCAAATGAGGGTCTCTCCACTCAAACGTCTGCAGGCTAATTTCCTTGAGCCAAAGAAAGTTACTGGGAAAATCAGGATTGAGACAGGGCGGCAGGCTTAGAGAAATAAGGAAATCTGAGCCATTGAAGTCGGAATCTTGATTTGGGAAGTCAACTAAACCAGAATTTGACCAAATGGGCTGAAATTGAGCTCGTATTGGACTTAACCTGAATCAATTTGGATTCAAGTAAATTGGGCTCAAATCGGCGCCAAATTGCATCGAATTTGGATCGACGATGCTCGATTGGGTTCAATTTGGACCGATTTGACTTTAATTAAACTTAATTAAGCTTAATTTGATGAAATTAAATTTAATTAAGCTCAATTAATGGCCGATTCAAGATAGTTTGTGGTCGACGATGGTCGATTGAGTCGATCGAGCCCAGTCGGGCTTGAATCGGGTCGATGCAAAAGTAACGTCAACAAAAGGACCCATAATATGTATGGCGAACGAAGTACGTCGCACATATTAGCGTTGACCAAAAGTGATCAATAAGATCTTCCAAATCAAATTAGGGTTTGATGTGGAAGTGAAAGATAGATCTATGAAGGCAACTTCTAGTGAGGATTCTAGAGATATTTGATATCTTTAGAGAGATTTTGATATGAATAGAAGTATTTTGGCAACTTCTAAAAGAGATTTCTAGAGATGTTTGGTATCTCTAGGAAGATTTTTGTTTGATTAGAAGTATTTTGACAACTTCCAAAAGAGGTTTCTAAAGATATTTGGTGTCTTTAGAAAGAATTTGGTTTGGATAGAAGAAATTTGATAACTTCTACAAGAAACTTAGGGATATTATACTATCTCCTAAAAGCTAAGAGTATTTTGACTACCACCTACAAGTTCAAGGATAATTTTGGCTATTACTTAAAGAAGAGATTAGGGATATTTGGTGTTTCTAAAAGGGTCTTAGGGATATCTTGCTATCTCCTAAAAGTTTAGAGGTATTTTGGCTACCTCCTACAAGATTTTCAAGGATATTTTGGCTATCACTTGAAAATGGATTAGGAAAATTTGTTGTTTCATAAAGGTTCAAGAGGTATTTGGCACCTATTGGAAGATTCTAAAAGGTATTTTGGCAACCAATTAGAAGTAAAGTTTACCTTACTTGGGTAAGATACAACTCAAAGGAAGTTAATGCTAAGAGCATTTTGGCTACTACTTAAACCTTAATGATATTAATGTAAAGGTCAACTATTTTAGTTAGATAAACCTTAACATTCAGGAAGACTAAAGGCTATTTTGGCAACCACTAAAAATCTAGCTTTGGGTTGATCTATTGATATTCAATTTGGGTAGAACTAGATCTAGAAAGGTGAGCTAGGAGAGACCTTAGAAGGTTTGGATTTTACCTAAACCTACACGTTGATAAGAAGACTTCTATTTGGGGATGTCTACATTTAGTATTTGGTACTAAGATTGAATTTTTTTATTTTATTTTGGAGAAAGAAAATATTGATTTTCTTTGATTTGGAGAAAGAAAAGATGAACTTTCTTCTGGAGAAAGATGAACAATTGTCTTTCATTTGGAGAAAGATGAATTTGATTTTCCTTTTAAGGAAAGATGAATTTAGATTTTTTCTTTTGGGGAAAGACAAAAAGGTTGAAATTTCATACCAAAGTTTTGGTAATCCGTACCCAGTCCACAACCGGATGAAAAGAATATTTCTATCTGAATGAAACATTCATTCATTTAATTTGGAATTTGCATATAATCAATTATAATAATTCTTCAGGTAACGTCCATTAATAAGCAACATTGGATGTTCACCATTACAATCAATTAACTGATAAGATCTGCTTTGATAGGCTTTTTCTACATTAACTCGTCTCTCCCAAGTAGGCTCAAATTTTCCACCTGTTTTGCAGTGAGCTAGAATCGATCTGCGAAGAATTAGAACCAAGTCACCAACCTTGAAAGCCCTAGGACGGACCAATTTATCATGAGCTTGAGCCATACGAGTTCGGTATAACTCAAAGTTCTATTGAGCATGCAGACGCTTCTCATCTAAACCATCAAGTTCTTCCAACTTAGTTAGGCATTTTGTTTACTTATAATTTCATTGTTAATTGCAATTCTGACAGATGGGAGTTGTACCTTTAAGGGGAGAACAACCTCCGCTCCGTACTCTAAAGCAAATGGAGTGGCCTATGTTTGAGTTTTGCATGTGGTCCGATAGGCTCACAACGCCTCAACCAATTTTTCATGTCATTGTCGTTTGTTCTCATATAAAGTCTTCTTTAACAATTGAACTAAATTGTAGTACGTGACTAGTTTTGACTTCTCTTAGTAGTATAGCTTCAGCCCACTTTGAGATATAATCAATCGTAGCAAGAATAAACCTATGACCCTTAGAAGGGGGATCGATAGGCCCAACAATGTCAGTTCCCTAGCTTTCAAAAGGCCAAGAAGCTATTGTTAGATGCAAAACATTTGGTGGTTGATGCAAAACTACCCCATATACTTGGCATTAATGACATCGTCGTGCTATTTCAGCGCAATCTTTAATCATTGAAGGCCAATAATATCCTAGCCTTTTAATCTTTAATCTCATTTTAGGGGCTTCATCTTTTGCCAGGCATCGCAACCACATTTGGTCAAATGATCGTCAATACAAGGTATTGTTAATTAGTGAAAATGACAATGCTATTTTCTTTATTTGGTGAGCAACAAACTTTTCCTTTGGGAGTTTACCATTTTGGAGATATTCAATGAAAGATTGGCACTAATCATCATCATCATCATCCATCACAAACGAAAAGCTGCCTGAGGAAGAAGCTTCATTCAGATTTTGAAAATCAATAGATTTTGAACTTCCATTTGGGCTGAGTCATTTTCAGGACATGACATTTCCTTAACAAGCTTCGCAAGAACGTCCGCCGTAGTGTTTTGACCCCGCATTATTCTAAACAGAGTTGCATTGGGAATTTGCTCAAACAATTTCATAGCATACTAGTGGTTTTTAAGCAAGTTGAGTTTTAAAACTTTATAGGTTCCTGCAACTTGAACTGCAAATCGTCATAAATTTTGATGTTTTTAATTTTCATTGATATTGCTAATTCTAAACAAGTTATCAGAGCTTCATATTCCACCTCATTATTTGTACAAGGGTCTGATAAACTGTAAGAATGTCACAATATAGCTTTATCAAGTTTTATAAATACCAAACAAACTCCAACTTTGCCTGGGAGAATATAGTGGTTCAGTACCTCTTTGGAAAGAGGCCGCACCATCAAAATATAACTCCCAAATGGGGCTTCAAGGTCATCGAAATTCATTATTTGTTCGTAAGGAAGATCATCATTTAAAGGAGATTTCGTCGGTATGGGATGTGCTGTTAAGAAGTCGGCAAGAGCTTATTCCTTCACAGCACGCTGGGAAATGAGAGTAATATCAAATTAAAGTAGTATCATGACCCATCTGGCTAAACGTCCTGACTATGTTGGACGGGTCATGAGGTACTGAAGGGGATTGATCTTGGAGATCAGATTGACTTTATGAGAGAGCATGTTATGTCTAAGCTTTTGAACAATGAAGATAAGGCATAAGCAATGCTTCGCAATAAAAGGATAGTTCATTTCTGTAGGAATCAGACGTCTGCTTAGGTAGGGGTAACGGTAACTCATCTTTAGAACATTCTTTATTCAAGTCTAAAATAAACTTATACGTGAATTTGTTCGTTCTTTTTTTTAACAAGGATAATGCTAGCCAACCAAGAGGGGTATTTTTCCTCTCGAATAAAACCAGCTTCAATTAATTTTTTAACTTCTTCAATTACTTGTTCAATTTTCAAACGCATCCTTTTAGGAGCTTATTTGACTAGAACA
Source organism: Dendrobium chrysotoxum (assembly GCA_019925795.1). Lineage (NCBI taxonomy): Eukaryota > Viridiplantae > Streptophyta > Magnoliopsida > Asparagales > Orchidaceae > Dendrobium > Dendrobium chrysotoxum. The sequence continues at coordinate 94,204,787 of CM034313.1, read as the reverse complement.
TTTGATTGACTGACAAGTTTATGGGTTGTTGTGTCTGGATGTAAACATGGCATTTCATCATAACTCCAGACAAAATAGTCCTTAAACTTTTTTAGGAGTTGTATTATATCATTGGTATTAATTTCATTTAATAATGCACTTATGAAAGTGGGACGTGGATTTTCTTTAGTGCCTAAATTAATTTCTTTCATTTCATCAATCGTCGAATTGATTTCTTGTTCAAACTCAGGAGTTGCATCCTTAATTTGAAGGTAATCAGGATCGTCGGTAGTCTCTAAACATGACCTCCCAATAGCATTGGAGGTCTTTGTAAAGATCATATCAGCCTCCAGATAGTTGGTAATAACTAAACAATAATCATTGTCTATTGAACAGACAGTACCAAAGCCAACACCATATCTATTTTTCTTCACTTTGTATTTGGAATTCCATAAATTTTCTAGGTGTTGGGCTTTGCCCTTGGACCACATAGGAGTTAGACCTTAATTAAATTTTTAACACAAGCAGGATACCAATCAAAAGGTAGTTCTACCATTTCATTTAAAGAAAGGTCCTCAAGTTCTACACCCATTTTTTAACTTGAGGATTGAGCTGCATTGTGAAAGACATGCTCCTTCCCCACATCTTCTTCTAACTTTGGTGCAACACATACATTTAAATCCTCTACTGTACTTTTGGACAATGAGGTTAATGCCTTTACATACTCATTCAGTTTTTCATACATAGTGAGATCAGACACCTCTTTTTGGGGGTTATCTTTATCACATGGGAGATTTTCTTTAATGTTCTAAATAAGCTTTTAAGTGTTACTCATTATGAAGCTACATCTTTGTTTTGTTGAAAGTTCTTTGTTTCCTTGGTTGAATTATCCATCAAATTTGGCTCAGCTTTTGAATTGGACCTTGAGCCTACATGAGTGATGGCCTTCCTGGAGCAAATGGTGGAGATGGGTTTTGGTACCCCTCATCTTCCACTCATCTTGACCACTGACATGAATTGTATCACGACCTTTGCCTCCTCTGCCATGATCTCTGCCACGGGCACGCTATGCCATCCTACCTCTTTGTTGTGTTAAAGGAGGGGCATGATTCCATCTGATCTTTTCCTCAAGTTCTTCTTGAGGGTGGTCTTGGATAGGTGATGGAAACAATGTACTAGATTCTGCTTGATCTTTAGCTGGGTTCACAGATCTGGAAAACACTGCTAGCCTCTTTGGAACAGTAAGAAGCATTTTCTTATTTCCCAATTTCATGTACACTAAATGGTTTCAAATCTCCCTTTATGTTGTGTTCTATAACATTGTGCTCATATTTCATGTGTTGGTTTAGAGAGGAAGACACCATTTTATATTCATGGAGCTAAGGTCTACCAAGAAGTACTTTGAATGACGTTTCAGAATCAATTATGTGGAATTTAGCTTCAGTTCTCAAATGCCCCATAAAAAATGAACGGGTAATAGAGCCTAAAGCCCTTTGTCCTTTTCTATTGAAGCCATGCAGTATCATTTTGTCAGAACTTAATTTCTACATGTCAACATTGAGGTGGGCCAAAATTCTTAGGCTCATTATGTTAATCGATGCGCCTGGGTCAACAAGCACTCTATTCAATTTATAATTATCAATATCAACAGTTATATAAAGTGGGCGATTGTGATCTAAAGTTCTAAATAGTAAATCTTCATCAGAGAAAGCTACCCCGAGTACTTCTTTAAAGTGTAAAGCCTCCTTAAAGGAACACTCTGTGAGTTGAGCTAAACAAATTTCAGGATCAAATAAAATCTTGATCAACCTCTCGCATTTTAGGAGAAAGTACGAGTGCATCATATTACTCAACCTTGTAGGAAGTTTCCTAAGGTTAGCTAATATGTTATAATCCACTTTTGGTGGTCCACCACTCACTTGCTGTTGCGAAGCAGGTGTTGGTGAAACCACGCTCTCATTTTAATTGATAGGTTCTTTTCCCTTGTCTTTCATTGATACCATTGGAGATGGTACAACACGTCTCCTTCTAAGATTTATTTAAGTTATTTGTTCAGTCTTAGAAAGTGAGATCACATCAACCAACACCTTAGAATCTGATTCTTCTTATGCTTGATTTGTTGTCTCTAAGTCATACTCGGGCTTAATGACAATCTTTACGCCCTATATTTTATACACGGGTAGATTATCATCAGAACTTAATTCACTTGATTCAAATAATTGAGAAGTTTCATTTATAGTTTGTTCATTATCAGATTCAGAACGAAAATATAGCACGTATGCGAAAAAAATTTTCATTTCATTACACCCTTTGGAAAATACATGAAATAAAAAAAGAGTGATAGGCTTGGGGGATTTTCCCTTGCTATTTGGAGGGATAACCTATTTAACTTTGGGCATTAATTCTTTTTTTATTTTTCCTTCACCGTTGAAATTCTCTTTTTGTGAAGTTTCAAGGATGAAGGACCATTTCCATCCATTGAGTTACTCGAAGGAACACCAAAAGAGGCATTTTTAATGGGCATTTGTGTTCCTTTTGAAAACTCCAATGAGATTTTGGGTAATTTATTTAAAACCTTTAGAAAGATTTGGACAAAGATAACTGTCAACCCTCTACATCTGTGAGCAAATCAACACTGCCATTTTTCTGATCACACGCTGTTGAAGGTGAAGAAGCTGCAATGGCTGACTCTGCTTTATGCCCTTTAGTAGGGATTACTTCCACATGGATAACCTTAGCAGACCCTGTGATGGGTTTGCTAAGTATGCATCAGGAAGATTCATCCTACCATATTTGTACTCCTTTTCAACCTAATCTTTATAGATATAACAATCTTCTAAAACATGACCCAACATCCTATGATAAGGGCAATAGTTTGATTCATTGTTCTTATCAACATATGTTGGTCTCTTGGGTTTAGGGAGTTGGAAGTTATCATCTTGAACCAGGGACTTGAAGATTTTCCTTGTAGCATCTCTCTTGAAAAAATACTGCTAGTTGATTTTTTCTATCAATCCCCTAGGATCATGCTTTTTTACTGCTTTTTCCTTATCCTTCCTGGGCTGCTGTTCTGTAATCTTCCTTGGCTACTACTGCTTAGTAATTTGAATCTGTTTTCCCTTCCGAAAGGATAATGCTGACACATTGCCTTTTCTTTCAACTGTTTTCTATTTGAATTTATTGGCCTGGTCACTATTATTATCTTTTAGGAAGGTCAACTAAGTTGCTTCAGACTGCAGACTAGATGCTTTACTAAGTAATTTTTCAAAAGTTTTAATAGTGAACCCCTTAAGGATGAGTGCTATTGGACCATGCATGTTTCTTAGTAATATCTCATTGCCTTTTCTCTAAGTAACTTTTCAAAAGTTTTTGGAGTTGTGGTTCACACTTTAGGCTAAGATTTTTCCACCTAAGAATGTAATCCACCAACCCCTCATTGGATCTCTGCTTTTCCACTACAAGGTCCCCCACTGTAATGTGATGTTGGGCTCTTGCAAATCCCTTTATAAACAAAGACTCCAATTTTACAAAGGTCTTTATCGAGCCATTTGATAACTCAGTATACCAATCAAATGCTACACCTAAGAGGCTGCTCACAAACTATCTGAATAGAAGAGCATCACTGTCACCCACATTACAACACCTAGCTCTGAATCGAGCCAAATGATGACGTGGGTTTCCCACTCCATCAAATAGTTTAAAGGAAGGGGTAACAAAGCTTTTAGGATATTGGACCAAATCAAACTCATCAGGATAAGGTCTGCCTCTTTGAATAGAGTAACCTTTTTTACTGTGGGTCATAGACTCTTTAATCTGTTGACTGATAGAATTCTTCAAATCTTCCTTTGAAGGTTGGAGATTTACTGACTCAGACTCATTTTTCTCCTGATTGCCTATGTTCTCATCAATCTGCACTACCTCCTTTGCCTTTTCTGCACTGGTAGAAGGTTTATCTGTTGTATTTGGGGCCTTTTGGCGAGCCAAAAGCTGAGTGATGAGAGAAGTCATGGCAGAAGCTATCTCATCTGACATCTTTATCATATCACTTAACTGAGCATCTTTGGCCTTTAACTGTTGAAGTAGAGCACGAATTTGGAGATTTTCACTAACTTCTTCTCATTTGTATGAGGGTCTCCTGGAAGAGAGGATCCTCTTCTATTATATTGGAGAACGTAGTATCCTCCTCATCCATGAGATTATCCTCATCATGATTAAAATTCTCAATCAATTTACTATGTTTCTCTTCCTCCTTTTCTCTCCTGTCATCCTCATCAATTTTCCTGAGACTATCTTTCAAGTATTCTATCATTTCCTCAATGGTTTTATCTGTTGAGGGATTGATAAGAGAAAGATGATATTCTTCATAACTATTAGCCTTCATGGGTGCTTTTCCTTTATCCTTGGGATCAACAAAACTAGGAGGGGAAGAGTGTACCACATATAGAGCTACCATCTTGGATCTCCATTCTTTCTTCACCCAAGATGAGGAGATATGGGGTTTTTGGTGTCCCACATTTATCTCATCCAAAGGTGGAGTCTAAATCAATGTTTAAAATTGCGTAATCGGGTATTGAGACGTTTTTCGTTTGTGAGACGAGGCGTAAGCCTCAAGGCGTTTTGAGGCGTAAGCCTCAAAATCAAAAGATTATGTAAACATAAAATGATAATTTTTTTATATACTAATGAGTAAAAAATATAAAACATAAAAAGGCACAAGATATGAAATGAAATCAAAATATCCCAATAATAAGACAATATAAAATATAGTTCAACTCAAATTCTATCTTTCCCAAATCACAGTATTCTTTTTATTAACATATAATTCCAAAAATAAATGGCAATGACATATACAAAAGAAGCAACTAACACTAACAGCTATTACTAAAGATGATGAATACAACAAATATGTCGGGCAGCCAGGGGTCCAAGGGGGCGCTGCCCCCTGGCGGGGTTCGACCTGCCCGGTCAGGTCGCGGGGGTTTCGGGGGGCAGCGGCCCCGGAACAAATTTTTATAGTAAGAGTAATTTAAAGTTCTGCTTATTTTTAAAGTTCGTAAGTCGTTTGTGTGGAAAGATACCGAGCGATACCGAGTGGTACTAAGCAGTACCGAGCATGTACCTAGCGGTACCGAGCATTGTTGTATCGAGTGGTACCGAGCAGTACCGAGCATGTACCTAGCGATACCAAGTGGTACCGAGCAGACAGATCAAATAGATATATATTAGGTTAGGATTTTTTTTTTTTTAATTTTAAGAGGCGGACGCCTCTAACATGAGGCAAGGCGCGCCTTAGTGAACCTGAGGATTACGCCTCAATGCCAGCTCTCATTGCGTAGGCTTTGAGGCTTAAAAGTTTAAAATTGCGCTAAGGCGCGCCTCTTATTGCGCAATTTTAAACCATGGTCTAAATGCAATCCCCAGAACGTAGTTCATCACAAGGGATAATCATATGAACTACTTTTTCTAATAAATTCTTTCCTAAGCAGTTATTTACTTGACTATTAAGTTCAACATGTTCAATAGGATCATCCTATAATATGGTGAATTTGGAAATGATGATTCCATGACTAAGTCAAGAGCATGCTCTATATCTTTATTGGAGGTAATTCATTTGGAAGTTTTTCAAGACGTCAGTAATTGGCAACATATTTGGGCATAGACATACACTCAATCACTTCTTTGTTTAGTTAAATAATATATATGAAGCCATAGATTGCTTCATATTTACTCTTTTTTTCTAAAAGCACATCGGTTCAATCTTACGAGTGGCAATGATACATCACTTAACATTCAAAGAGTAAGCCATCAAAGCATTTTTCAAATCACTAATCTCTTTATCAATTTTTTGCACAATATTGCCTTCATTGTCCTTTTTTTTTCTCTTCAACATTAATATTCAGGTTTTTATTAGGACATTCACTTGCAAAATAATTCGTTTGATAGCATCTGTCATCATCTTTTTCTTTTTCCTTTTGGTTTCTTTCCCTTTTTCTTTTTCTTTTTTTCTCTTCAACATTAATATGTAGGTTTCTACTAAGAGATTCACTTGCAAAATGATTTATTTGATAACATTTATGATAATCCTTACTAGAAAATTTGGGGTCTACGTATATATTTTCCCTTAGAATCTTTGTTAGCAATAATATTAATTTCTTTTGGAAACAGAAGTTTTAGTTTGGGTACTTTGGCAAAAAGAGTTATTCCCATAATAGGAAGAAAATCTTATAGGTTTGATATTTTTTTTAAATTCATAGTTCAAGTAAGTTTAAAGTCCTCCTCAAGTGAGTTAACATTATGTGACAAGGTAGAAAAGACATCATAGAGACTTAATAGGTAAAATTTAATAAGACTATAATTAGTCAACTATATTATATGTATTAGTGTTGGATAGTAAAAATGTTAATAAATTAAATGGCCACAAATGAAAATGTTAAAATTGATGTGTGGTAAAATTATGATGAATAAAATAAGAATTGATTATATTAGAGAAATGATTGATGTAAGATCTATTGAAGATGAAATATTTGAAATTAGACTTGTGTGGTTCAAATATATACAAAGAATGATAGAAAATACATATTGTACTGATAAAATTATTGTTTAAGGATTAGGAAGGAAAATGGTAAACCTAAAATTTGTTAAAGAATACATCAACACTTCATGCAGCACTAGATAGGATGGAAATTGAGTTTCATGAATCCGGTCTCCAATACTTAGGCTAAGGCTAATAATGACGAGAATTGGAGAAACATAGTACAACTAATTACTTGAGGAATAGAAAATAAAGTTACCTAGATAATATGCTGGATTTTTTTTCTTGGGTTTCTGTTCTCCCAAAATACTCAACCTATATTTTTAAAGTATATCCTGTTTAGGTGTATCCAATGCTAGTAGTTATTCTCTAGTAATTAGGCGATGTTTTCATGCATTTTGATTGTGTTATTTCAGATAATTTTGCTGCTGCAATAACCTACTTTTCTCAGGAAGATGATGGTACAGCTGCAGCAAGAAATCCGAGTAATCGTAGAAGGAAAGGATCAAGTCACAATATCACACCATCCATTACTGATGCAGAACCCAAAGATGCTCATCAACTGTTATCAGATTCCAATTCGGACTAGCCACTGCATACAGTCAAGTCGCTGATTCATCAGCTATGGGCTTTGAGTAATCCATACCTAAAAGAATGAACATAGCTCATTGGTTGGAAAGGAACGGTGGTGCTAAAGGTTGTCAAGCTTTGAAGATTGCCGAATATTAAACTTTTCCTATAAAATATCTGAGATTTTATGTTTATTAAAGCATAAATGAGAATGTCGCAGTGTTGAATTATCCCGCTAATACAAGGGGTGTTTTCTTTCCCGCTAAACTATAGAGCCCATAATCTGATCCGAGTTTTTAGTTTTGAAATATTCAAGCCATAGGAGGGAAACTGTTATTGTTTTCCAGCTGATTGAATGTTCTAAATTTTATTTTAAAAAAATTGTTTGAAAAACCTTTTTGACTAACGCCCTTGACATGACAGGCATTTGTATTTGTAAAATTATTAATGGTTTATGATGACTATTTCATAAAAAGGATTATGTGATTTTGTATGTATGCTAATAAGGAAAGGGAATAGCCAGCTTTGGAAAAGTCACGCATGGCTTCAATTGAATGAACCCTTGTGCATATGTAGATTTAGGCTTGTCATTAACCTGGGGCTGAGAGGGCACTTCAATGCTGATTTTATGCTGAAAAACACACCGACTGCCTATCCTCGCCTACAATTTAACTCTGCCTTAGCCTTTCTTACTTGGAATATTGTCGGATTCCTGCATTGGTTGGTTGACATACTTCCCGCCACATTTTAGTTCTATCGCACGGATTCAGATTATGGTCTCCAATTACAATGTTGTTGGCTTGGGTTAATAATAATAATAACCTAAATATATATATATATATATAGAGAGAGAGAGAGAGAGAGAGAGAGAGAGAGAAATGAACAAGCCAATTATATTCAATGGGTCGAAAAGGAAGAAAAAAATCTGTAGTAAAGTTACTACATGGGCAAATTGAAGTAAAATTCAAGGAGTTTATGAGCCATCTAAAAAAGAAAGGGGCTCAAATATATTAAGGTGCAGGACCCAAATACATGTACCTGATCAGTGGTCGTCCAAGGCAGCTAAGTGGTAGACAAATTGAAACTGAAACGAGCACATTGGGGTTATGGGCTGCTTGGTTGAATCATAAATAATAGAGTGGTCTCATCATAGCACCGTTAAAAAACCAAAAGAATACGAGCAAGCAAAAAAGTGTAGAAAGGTAGCAATTCCAGCTGAAATAGCCTTAAGTACTACACCACAATTCCAATAAATCAAAAAAATTGCATCCAAATGTGGTAATATTTATGTACAGATATTATAGAATGTCCTTAGCCACCACAGTATGCCAGAAATAGTTTAAAGAAGCCAATCATACCAATAAAGCAGATATAAAATAGCAGTAAATGTACGGTGTAGAGAAGTAATCAAGTAAAGAGAGGCCGTACCCGTATAAAATTGAGCGCATCAACAATCATAAAGATTGCAAAGTAATCTAAAGTATCAAAGGAAAACTCCACAATTTTCGTCCAGAAAGGTAGCATAATCCCAGCATTACCTCAGGTATATAGAGGATATGAAGAAGTTAAGTAAACACCTCCAAACAAGATGTTGATGAGGACATATCGTTTTATGAAATATCGTTTTCGTAATAGGGGAACTCTGTTAGTCAAAGCTAGATGTTGATGAGGACATATCTAGACAAGACGGAGAAAGGAGATGGTGACAAGCACTCAAAAGTAGTAAGGTTCAAAGAGAGCATAAATTTATAGCTAAGATTATGATAAACAATGATTCTAGTTCATTAGCTATCACAACTCGACTCGATATGACCCGAAATTGCACAAGTCATACCGTGTCTGATTGTGACAAATTGTGGCAAGACTGATCTCAAAATTTAGTCAGAAAAGTACTGAAATAAAACTTTTAATTTATATACTACACAGAGCCACTATTGAATGCAATATAAAGTGGAAGATTATTGAATCTCAACATAATTTTTTATATATCATCCAAAATATATAGAATCTGAAATCTATCTACAACAATGCTTGACAATAAAGAGCACAAAAAAAAAGTCAAGACTGCAAAAAAATTAAAACTAACCAAAACATACCTACAACATATATCGGAACCTGCTATCCAAACTATTCAGCTCGCTCCTTATCCTTTTCCAGGCCTGAAAACAAAAGCAAAAGCAGGGATGAGCTAACACGACTTAGTAAGCTATCGTAGCCTAAAACAAAAATCAATAACCAAAACTAAAAGAACATGAAAATTGATCTGAATATATAATGAAATTTAATATAATTAAATAAATATAAAATTAATTGAATTATAAATAAACACTCCATAAAGATTATCATAATAGCTCTTAAGCCTAAATTTTCATATATCTTCATGACCAAAATCCCACCTTAGTTGCCCACTAGCAATGGTATCACAACACTTTGGTAACAGAATCTTACCTCAGCCGCCCACTAGCACCGGCATAATAGAATTCCAGCTTGATCGTCCACTGGCACCGGCATAACAGAATCCCACCTCGGTCGCCCACTAGCGCCGGCATAATAGAATCCCACCTCGATCGCCCACTGGTGCCGGCATCACATCACAACACTTTATAACATATTTATCAACGCATTTAATTAATTAAAGCATAACTGGACTAAATTTAGAAATTACCAAAATGTCATAACGGTAAACAACAAAAATACTACTAAGTAAAAATTCACAATTTTCAAACATAATCAAATTACCAGAGATTGTGCAAAACATCATTCTGAAGCTTTAACTGAACTGAAGCACTATTTTTAGATGTTAAAATAAATTTTTGAGTAGGCAAAAATAGCTATATTTTTAAATCATCCAGCGAAATTTTTTAGAATATACTCAAAATGTTCGTAATCATAATATCTATAACATATAAAAAGTTACGCGGTGAAAGTTTTACCAAAACAAAGCTATCCTCGCTTTTTGGTAACAGAAATACAAATTTGATTGAGAAATTAAAAAAAATATAAAATTATTGAAATCTGAAATAGGCAAAATGCAACCTACCTCGAGACGAGCAAATTTTCCAACTGTGCCGACACACGAAAATCACTCTACGATCGCCAAGCTTCCTTTTCTTTTCTCTCCTCTCTTTGTTTTCATTTCCCCCAAATTCTTCTCTATTAAGCCGAATGGAGAAAGGGATTTAAATGGTATTTATAAAATTTATGATGGTTTTAGATATTTTTTTATATAAAATAATAATATTATAATATTATAATAATAATTTTTAGTATAAATTCATAGAAATTTTTTAAGGATTTAAAAATTATAGAAAAAATATTCATAAAATAATTTATTTTATCTAAAAAATGTTTGTGAAATTGGTTTGCAACGGACACCTGATGATCCCAAAACCCACACTTGTACCGTTAGGTGCCAATTTCTCAAGGAATTTCACCAGTGTCCAAAAATTATGAAAAAAAATAGAGAAACTAAAACACAATAATAGAGATGCAATGGAAAAGACGGTTTTTGATTTAGGCTTATACTGATTCCTGAATAAATTCTTGACTATTATAGGTGAAAATGCATTTTTCAAATTTTTTGAGTTATAACATTAGCAGCCCCATAAAAAGGCGAGAATCTCAAAACAAGGGGGGGATTAGTTCATTACTCATGCATACCTTAATACTCCCATAGAGGTGCTTTTAAAAACTTATAAAGACTCGTTTAACCATTTATCAAGCTTAATAGAACTCAAATTACTTACTACAATTATGTAACTGCTCCTATTTAACTATTATAATTCCCTATCAATATACATATCAATTAAAGTCAATCTACACAATCCTCATAATAATATTTTTTTTCTTAAATAAAGCGAACTCATATATGTACAAAGCCTATGCCCTGGATAGATCTTAAAAAACTTGTGCATGCTTTAATATGTTTAGCCATGTGAATATTGATCCACTAAAGCCACTTTGAAACTTGGATTGAAAAGACTCAGACAAGTTATTTAGTATGGCCTTGCCTTAACTTAGAGTTGTTAATAAATGACTCGTCACGACAATCTGTTATGGACCCCTAAAAATATGAATTTTGGGCTAAATAAAAATAAAGTATTATTTTGGCTTGGTTCTAAATATTAACCTATTTAATATTCGTTTGGTTTGGTTTGAACTAAAAAATTTAAATTTAACCAGACAATAACCTGTTTAATTTTTTTTATCAAAAATGCCTCCTCTAATTGACTACTCATCATCCCTCCTTCACCTCAATGGGATATATAGGTTAGTGAGGTCATGTTGATACAAAAAAATAATTTATGAACCACATAACAAATGGGTAATATGCATCAAGTTCAGATTAAACGAGTTTGTGTCAAGTTGTGCTTAAATCAGACATTCTAACCTCTATAATACATGGTTCTAGTTCGAGTCAATCATTTTTGGTTGACTCCAATTGTGGTCAAATCTAACTCAATACATTAAACAAATTAGCACCCATACCTTAACTAGGTTTAGGCCAAGTTAGGCCATCAGCATATAGTTGCATTGCTACATGAACATGTTACCCATAAAGAATGATGAAAAGGCCACAATATATTCTTCTATCTCTTCCTAGCTGCAATCCCCATCCGACCATTAAGATAAACAAGGTTGGATCACCTTTAATTGGGCTCACCTAATTATAAATGGGTCCTCAATCTCTTATGATTGCTTTGAACTAGGGCTGTCAAAATGAGTTAATAGGTCAAGTTTGAGTCCGACCTGAAATTGACCTAATTGTCAAATATAGTCAACCCGAACTCAACCCATTTAATAAACAAGTCAAAAGTTTCAACTTGAACTCGATCCGCTAGCAACAAGAATGACCCAAACCTAACCTATTAACCCATTCTGGTAAACAAAATTATAACTTAATTTTTTTTTATAACTTATCAACAATAAAATTTAGGATATTTGATAAAAATAAGAATATTATACCCATATGTAAAAAAAATTAAGGAAAAAAGATATTAAACATATTATTTTTAGGTCAAAAACGGATTTACGAATCGACTCGAACCCGACCTATTTAATAAAGGGGTTAGAATCCACCCAACCAAAACCTGACTTGTTTATTAAACAGGTTAACCTGAACCAAAATTTTTTGGGTCAAGTTCAAATAGAGTTATTTATAGACACCCCTACTTTGAGCCATTACCGACTCTTGTAATTGTCCAGCACTAGAATTAGCAACCACAATTACATGACAAAATTATTGATGTTCACAAATACATCTTGTTCAAAGGAGTAGACAAGGCAACTTGCCTTTGTGGAGTAATTTTTTTTTTTAACTTGCCTTTTTGGGGTTTAGGTACATTAAGAGGGGTGAATTAGGTATGCAACAAACATGCATGTCTATTTTTTTAATTCCTTCAGAACTCAAATCAACTTAAAAAATGTGAAATGTAACATTATATAATATATTATGTTCCATAGAATTTCAATCAAACAAACATACATAAACTTACATACAATGGTGTTGAATCGAAGATAAAGTTTGAAGTGAGATTATGTGACTGGAAAACTTAATGTTTGTTGATATATTCAAACACAAGAACTATTAATCATTTAGAATAACAAACACAAAACTGCGTAAGCTATGAAAGTGCACATACAAGATTCATAATCACAATGAGGATATAATGTTATGTGAGGGCAATAGACTAATAAGCACAATATTGAATGATTTACTTATTATAGCATTTTAACATTTAAAAACTCTAGATTATTATATAAACATGTGAAATATCAAACCAAGCAAGTAAATATGCAGGAATATAGAACTAAACTATTGGAAAATTCAAATGTTGATCGTTTCTTTATGGTTCATCATCAAAATGTATTACATTCACTATTAAGCACCACTTTTCTTATGATTCTACTATTACATCTGCACTATGGAAAAGCTCGTTTCTTAATAATGGAGTAGTCAATGCAAGTGTGATGCCTTTCCAAACAAGCAAGGCAAACTCAAGCACCAAGTTATAATGAAATGCTTTTCATAAACTTCCTAGATTTTGATAGTGAACAAGGATATCACTAAATATTTAAATCTACAAAATCTTTATACTCAATTGTAAAATATACAAATGAAAATAAACTTGAATGGTTAGTGGAAAAAGTTCACCAACTATGAGCCTTAAAAGGAGTTTTTTGGAAGAACATAAAAACCCTTCACAAATTGATAGGGCCATTGTGCTCTTTCCTTTTGATTTCCTAGGCTTTTTTTTTTTTCATTTCAATTCAAGCTTTATTTATAAACTTATGGATGAGAAGAGAAATATTTAGAAATAACATAAAAAAATCCCGTAAAAACTTTGATGAGTGTGGTAAAACTATAGCACATATTTTTAAGAAATCATAATTTTTCCCCTTTTTTTTTAAAACTGCAAATATAATCATCATGGGAAATATAATGAGAAGAGAGTTTCATGTGTAACATGCTAAATCTTACATATTTGTTAAAGTTGCATCTATATTTTATTTATAATAGTAACATCCCGTTCTCAAAGAGCGTAATAAAACTATAGCTCATATTAATTCTCAATAAGTTAGTTGTGGTAGGTACAAGTACATAGGTTTTATCTTTTCTCTTTGAAGTTATTTACATAAAAGAAAAGATTTGAATGATATGTATGCAATTTTCGCAATGATGAATCGTATAAACAAAAGCATTTGATGGCACATAGTGAGTGCTTGCTCATCTTAGGACGCATAAAGTAAGAGTAAATACATTGCACGTGTTATATAATTATATTTGGATTTGCAATAAGAGAGAAATATAAGAGTGCAATGATTGTTCCAATTATTCTATTTCAATCCTTCAAAAATTTTTTTTAAAAAATCCTTTTTCCATTGAATAACACTTATGTTTTTTTTTTTTTTTTTTTTTTAGAAAAAACTCACGGAGGGGCCTATGCGCTAACAAAAATAAAATGGATACAAGTCCTACCAAGGACAAAGCTAAAAATACAATACAAAAAACAACATAGAGGAAACAAGCAATAAAGAAGGCTAAAATTCAGCCGGGCTCAGTCTTTGACAAGAAGCTTTTTACCACCACCTAGAAGCTAGGCAAGGACCATCCAGAGGAGGAAGCAAGCAGTTACCTACATAGATGAAGTGTTCAAATCAAAATCTAACATCCCAAAAAGGCCACCAAACAGAGCAACAACAATCACCACCAATGGTTGTCAACAAGCCCCAGACGTTCAGGTGGTGAATAAAAAACCGCCACATCATTACCCGTACCTCAATCTGCAAAGGCCAAACCAAAAACTCCCCAAAAAAGTTCATCCAATAAAACCGAGAGCAACACCAATACTAATCAATGAAAGAAATTAACCCCAACCAGGCATACTCCAACAGCAGAAAGAAAGCTATCATTTCTTTTTGGATTTCCGATGTTTATGCTTACCACTCTTATTAAAGAAACTAACGTCAGCAATTTGAAGAATACTTAAATCAAAATTATCCCGAGACTCCAACTCTTTCTCATTCATTTCCTCCCCACCAGCTGAAGAAATGCCATCATCAAACCAGTCATCATTCAACACCTCCTTATCCCTTGATTTATAAGCAGATTGAGCTAATAAAGCATCACTCGAAATAACTGAAATAGGCACATCAACTAGAGGGACATCAACATCCTTAGCCACGGAATCACCACCCTCATGCAACAAAGGAGTTAATCAAGCAGGATTAACCAAAGCATTAGCCACCTCACCACTCTCAACAGGTGAAATCCCACCCGTAGGTGAAACCAGATCGCGGTCAGCAAAATCATTAAAAATCATAGGTTCATCCTCGTTAACATCCACATTAGAACCAGGAGAAACTAAAGGACTAGCTACCAAATTGATTAAGCAATGATTCAGCTGATGTTCCTCAACAACATCCTCATTAATTCCAGAGGAAGGAGCTTTCACTGGCATGCCGTTTGAAACTGAAGCAACATCGAGACCTCTATTAAATACCTCATCAAGAAGATCAGTCACATCATTCACAACATTCTCCACCAAATCATTAACATTCAAAGCAGGAGTTAAGGAAGGATTAGCAGCATTAGAAATAATATCCTTAGCAACATTGAAATTCCCATCAGAATTAGTAATGTTATTAGCATTATTAGGAGCAATCTCCGGGCCAGAGGCCAAGAGACGACAATCACTCCTCAAATGACCAATGCATTTACAGTGCATACAAAATTGAAGAAATACTTCCATCTCAATATGTTGATATAACCTAACTTTTTTAGACCAATCCACACTCTATAAGGATAGTTTTTTAGTGATGTCAAGTTCTATTAGTACGCGCGCTGCAGACGGACAAGAACCAGTGGAAGTAGCGTTATCGACTTTCAATGGGTTGCCAAACAGGGATCCCAAACCGTGGAAAATACGTGGGAAAAGAGGTGCGGCCTAAAGTTTGGGAAAGAGATCCAAATCGGGATAACAGATGACTCCACACCAATGTTGACAAAAGGGGACCATTTTGTAAGTTTCATGTAACAATTACTAACAAAATAAGATATGTGACAGAAGATCCTATTATAATCAAGATCATTAACCAATTTAATCAGCACATGGGACGAACAGTGTAACCGAAAAATCACCATTCAACTTAAGGTTGAAAAAAAAAACTCCTATGGAGTCAAGGCTAGGCCATCGTGAGGGACAAAATCCAAGCAAATTTTAGAGGCGCTAAGGCACATGAGGTTTTAGGTTTAGTCTCATATAGTTGAAAAAATATAATAATTTAGAAATCGGGTGTGAATGATTTTCATTTATAAGCTTTATATTTAGGTTGAAAGTAAGTTTGATCACTAATATATCTTACCTAATTGGTTTTTGTTTGGTTCATATTCTCTCAGGATCAAGTGGTTCATCTGATTTGTGATTCTTATGAGTACTTGGTTGGCTTTTATTAATTATTATATGATACTCGATTATGCTTTCAGTTGAGAGAAGATTGAAGTTTGATGCAGAGAGCTCTTATGTTAGGAGAATTAATGTTAAGATATATGAAACTTCTGATTTAATCCCAGGTCAGATACTTAAAAATATACTAATATAGAAATTTCAAGTAATTGAAGCTCATCATATGCTTATGCTTTTGAGTTCACAACATATTTGACAACTAAATGTTTAGCTTAATTTTTGTTGTTCCTTTATTAGTGTCACTAAAAATATGTGGCATAACCATACTCATTTTTTTGTTTATTCAATCTTTCATTTGCTTGTCAAAAAATATGTTACTTGTGACACCACTAAATAATTTAAGGAAAAGATGGAAACGCCATCAAAATCATTCATATTTATAAATCTAATACTTGTTCAAAAAATGAACTATTTAACATATGCATTTGTGGATGTCACGATCAAACATTAAAAAACTTTGATGAAATTGTTTTTAATTTTTATATTAGAATAAGAATTTAATAAATAGAACTATAAATAAATAAATTTATGTATTTTTTATATCCCAATATTTACTCTAAGGGTTTGTCTGATATCTTATTTAAGGCCGAATTTAAGCATATTTACGTTAAATCCTGCCAAACAAAATATTGGGAAATTTTAATCTCACAATTTTAGTGAAAATCATTTTAATTTCATTATTGATTAAAGTCATGATTTTTTAAATGACACAATTCTCAACTTTTGATCAATTTAGGAGTTTTTTTTTTGTTGCAACTATTTATGACATTTGCGTATTTAAATGCAATGTAAATTATATAAATTAAAATTTGATTGATTGTAAAATAAAATAATAAAATTCTTTTTTTGTTTGTTTATTTGTTTGGTTGGTTGTAAATTAAAATCAATTATAGAGCATGGACATGCCAATTGAAAGAGTTACAAGAATGATGGAGATGTCGTTGTAGGTTGAAAGTGTAGGGTTGGCTGTCTTTTTTTTTTTTGAATAAAATCCTTAAAGGGGCCTACGCATTAAAAAAGAAAAAGAAATACAAGTCCTTAGAGGATCTAAAGCTCTCTACAAAATATAACAATTAAAGTAAAACCTACGAGTCAAATATCCTATCTATTACAAAAGCATAAAGGAAAAAAAAAACAAGGACACAATCCTTAGAAGAGGAAACAAAAGTTGAACTTTAGCCAACAAAGAGTAGAGGGAAGCATCACAAACAGCCAAAAAAAGTAGAATCCCAAATGGCTCCCAAAAAAGAGAGGAGAACCTGCCAACAATCAACCTGTACAAAAAGAATAACTGGAAGAAAAGCCAACCATCGGGAAAAGAGACAGCTGACAGAAATCAGTCGAACCCCTAAATAGCCAAAGGCAAGCAGAACCACCAAGCAAGCCATGAGACACAACCAACAACCCAGTCAAGCCCCAATAGCCAAAACCTGAACCGCCACACCAACCCAGAGGGTTGACTGTGACTAGGACACAAGCACAGGTCATAACAGAGTTGCTAATTGCAATGGGGTCGTAGGTCCAAGCAAGTTTACGATGTGAGGTGTGATGAGATTAAGGGTTGTCGATAGGGTCACAGCAAGGTCATAATCCACACATGATTTGTTTGGTAACATTATATATTTGGGTGTTCTAATTTCATCCAAAAATTAGTTTGCATTTATTGTACTTTCAATTAAATACTTAAATTTCAAAATTCATGGATTCATGTTATTCCACACTCCAAAAACTTCCAAATGAATAAAACTTTAAAATTGTTCTCATAAATCTTAAATCTTAAAATAAATAATCTAATAAATAACAAAATTTAAGTGTTAACATTTTAAATAAATTTTAGATTTTAGTTCTCTTATAATTTATCAAATTTGAATATATAGAATTTACTAGGGGAAAATTGATTTTATATGCCTAAAATATGCGTGTTATTTATTTTCTATAGAAATATGTCTAAAAGCTTATCTCAGATAAAATTACCATAATTATATTTGCGAATTGAAGCCCATCATAGAAAAAATTGATTCAAACTGGTTCGAATTTGAATCATTATTAGAATTTTCGTTCAAACATCGCCATCAACGCATGTATTGGTCTCGTGATGCTTTTTCTAATGAGCTCATCATTTGTTTCACAATACCTTCCCCTAACGAGCATGCTGCTAATACCGTGATGCCTTCCCCAACAAGCTCCATCCATAACTACTTGTCTCCTCAAATCTTGTTAGTGCTGCCATCGAAGTCCGCCCCTAATGACTTCCCATCAGAAACTTCTCCTTCTTCACATGCCGCCATCCCCAGTATGCCTTCTCGTCAAGCTCTTTTGCATGCAGCCCCTATTATGATGTCTCCTTTGGCCGCATAATGCCTTCTCAAACAAGCTATATTAGAAAGTTTTCTTCTCTTCACAAGCCAATGGTGCCAACGAAGTCCACCTTTAAGTTGCCATCATGAATTCCTCTTCTTCTCCTTCATGCCTCCATGGATGCCAAACTTTTCAATGAATGTTTGAACCAAGTTTAAGTCGGTTCGAATCAAATTTGAATAATTGTTAGAATCAATACTTAAATTTGAATCAATTTTATTCATGACGGATTTTAATATATAAGAAATGATCCTTTATGGAAGATCATTTTATTAAAGAATATTTATTAAAAAAATTCTAAATAATAAATATTTGACTGGCTAATTATGTTACGAGGCATTTAAAGCCAACTTCTCTTCTTCTAATTTTGCCTTAACCAGCAGTTCAAAGAGTAGGGTCGGATAGTCTTCCCTGCCTTCTCCACCGTTGGCTGCGTATGCGGATAACACGCCCAGCTGCGGTGGGCACGTGGCAGTCGATATTCTTCACTGAAAAAAAAAACAAAACAAAACAATTAATTAAATTAGACCAGCAATTCTATTTTCCTAGTTAGCGAGGCACCTCTTCTCCTCCTCAGAATTTCCCAAAGCTCCTCCTGTTCGCTCGATTCCCTTCCATAATACGAATTTTGGGCCACACGAAGTAGAAAAGCAGAAATGGTATTCAGTGTTGCGGGGATGGCGGCCGCAGTCGCTTCTCCTTCTCTTTCTTTGTTTTGCTTGTCGGTAACCAACCCTAATATGTACTTTACCCTCAGGAGGACGGAGCGTGCGACGAGGTACGCTCGCCTGCTTGTTTCATGTCTATTAATGTTCAATAACATCTCATTTCTAATTTCCCTCTTTATCTTCTCAAGTTCTCACTGTTTGATGAATTTGTTGAATTGGACGAATATTGCCCGCCTTTCTCTGGTTTCCATAACGATCGTATGAGCCATCAAATTGGATCCTTACAAATTTAGATAGGTACAATTCTCAAATACTGCCATCCAAACGATCTAATCCACTTTTGGATGGTTGGAATTATTACAGATATCAGAAAATTCTTATGCATTTACATATCGATACCTTAAGCTCTATATTTACAAGTACAACACCCAATTGTCTCTAAATCATTGCAAAATATGTACATCAAAATGTGTATTTCACTTTTGATAATTTTAGAAGGATTTACATACATACCACATAATAATTCTTCTTCTTCCTCTCCTTCTTTTTCTTCTTCTTATTCAAAACCATAGTTTTTTTTGGGAAAAAAAACTAGCAGAATCAAATCTATCCATTCAAAGTGGATTAAATTGCTGAAATTGACTACTCTGTTTATTCAATTACCATGTTAAGGGAAAGAATCAGAATCGCTGAGTTATATAATTGCAACCTTATAATAGTTTATATAGTAATTCCCCATATGAAAGAGTGCATTCTCATTTTTTTTATCAACTGGTCACTGGAATTAGGATTTCCTTTGAGTGTGTGAAAGGCAACGTATATCCTTGTGATCTTGATTCTTTTTCGTTTTGCCATGTATATA